>CM056594.1:26445111-26880341 GCA_029721355.1 Tegillarca granosa
ATACAGTAAAACAGACATCTGTTAAATCTAACCTCACATACAGTAAAACAGACAATCTGTTAAATCTCATCTCAAAATACTGTAAACAAACAATCTGTTAAATCTCACCTCAACATACAGTAAAACAGACAATCTGTTAAATATCACCTCAAATACAGTAAAAACAGACAATCTGTTAAATCTCAACTTAAATTCAGTAAAACAGACAATCTGTTAAATCTCACCTCAAAATACAGTAAAAACAGACAATCTTTAAATCTCACCTCAAAATACAGTAAACAGACAATCCTGTTAAATCTCAACTCATAATACAGTAATACAGACAATCTGTTAAATCTAACTTCAACATACAGTAAAACAAACAATCTGTTAAACCTCAAACTCATAATACAGTAAAACAGACAATCTGTTACACCTGAACTCATATACAGTACAACAGACAATCTGTTAAACCTCAACTCAAAATACAGTAAAACAGACAATCTGTTAAATCTCATCTCAAAATACAGTGAAACAGACAATCTGTTAAATCTCACCTCAAAATACAGTAAAACAGACAATCTGTTAAATCTTTACTCAAAATACAGTAAAACAGACAATCTCTTAATTCTCAACTCATAATACAGTAAAACAGACAATCTGTTACACCTGAACTCATAATACAGTACAACAGACAATCTGATAAATCTCAACTCAAAATACAGTAAAACAGACAATCTGTTAAATATCACCTCAAAATACAGTAAAACAGACAATCTGTTAAATCTCACCTCATAATACAGTAAAACAGACAATCTGTTAAATCTCACCTCAAAATACAGTAAAACAGACAATCTGTTAAATCTCAACTCATAATACAGTAAAACAGACAATCTGTTAAATCTTTACTCAAAATACAGTAAAACAGACAATCTGTTAAATCTCACCTCAAAATACAAATAAAAAGACAATCTGTTAAACCTCAACTTAAAATACAGTAAAACAGACAATCTGTTAAATCTTTACTCATAATACAGTAAAACATACAATCTGTTAAATCTCAACTCAAAATACAGTTAAAAAGACAATCTGTTAAATCTAACTTCAACATACAGTAAAACAGACAATCTGTTAAATCTCAACTCATAATACAGTAAAACAGACAATCTGTTACACCTGAACTCATAATACAGTACAACAGACAATCTGTTAAACCTCAACTCAAAATACAGTAAAACAGACAATCTGTTAAATCTCATCTCAAAATACAGTGAAACAGACAATCTGTTAAATCTCACCTCAAAATACAGTAAAACAGACAATCTGTTAAATCTTTACTCAAAATACAGTAAAACAGACAATCTCTTAATTCTCAACTCATAATACAGTAAAACAGACAATCTGTTACACCTGAACTCATAATACAGTACAACAGACAATCTGTTAAACCTCAACTCAAAATACAGTAAAACAGACAATCTGATAAATCTCAACTCAAAATACAGTAAAACAGACAATCTGTTAAATATCACCTCAAAATACAGTAAAACAGACAATCTGTTAAATCTCACCTCATAATACAGTAAAACAGACAATCTGTTAAATCTCACCTCAAAATACAGTAAAACAGACAATCTGTTAAATCTCAACTCATAATACAGTAAAACAGACAATCTGTTAAATCTTTACTCAAAATACAGTAAAACAGACAATCTGTTAAATCTCACCTCAAAATACAAATAAAAAGACAATCTGTTAAACCTCAACTTAAAATACAGTAAAACAGACAATCTGTTAAATCTTTACTCATAATACAGTAAAACATACAATCTGTTAAATCTCAACTCAAAATACAGTAAAACAGACAATCTGTTAAATCTCAACTCATAATACAGTAAAAAAGACAATCTGTTAAATTTCAACTTAAAATACAGTAAAACAGACAATCTGTTAAATCTCACCTCAAAATACAATAAAACAGACAATCTGTTAAATCTAAACTTAAAATACAGTAAAACAGACAATCTGTTAAATCTCACCTAAAAATACAGTAAAACAGGCAGTCTGTTAAATCTCACCTCAAAATATAGTAAAACAGACAATCTGTTAAATCTCACCTCAAAATACCGTAAAACAGACAATCTGTTAAATCTCACCTCAAAATACAGTAAAACAGACAATCTGTTAAATCGACAATCTGTTAAATCTCACCTCAAATACCGTAAAACAGACAATCTGTTAAATCTCATCTCAAAATACAGTAAAACAAACAATCTGTTAAATCTCACCTCAAAATACCGTAAAACAGACAATCTGTTAAATCTCACCTCAAATTACAGTAAAACAGACAATCTGTTAAATCTCACCTCAAAATACCGTAAAACAGACAATCTGTTAAATCTCACCTCAAAATACCGTAAAACAGACAATCTGTTAAATCTCACCTCAAAATACCGTAAAACAGACAATCTGTTAAATCTCACCTCAAAATACCGTAAAACAGACAATCTGTTAAATCTCACCTCAAAATACAGTAAAAACAGACAATCTGTTAAATCTCACCTCAAAATACCGTAAAACAGGCAATCTGTTAAATCTCAACTTAAATTCAGTAAAACAGACAATCTCTTAAATCTCACCTCAAAATACAGTAAAACAGACAATCTGTTAAATCTCACCTCAAAATACAGTAAAACAGACAATCTGTTAAATCTCACCTCAAAATACAGTAAAACAGACAATCTGTTAAATCTCACCCCAAAATACAGTAAAACAGACAATCTGTTAAATCTAAACTTAAAATACAGTAAAACAGACAATCTGTTAAATCTCAACTTAAAATACAGTACAAGAGATAATCTGCTTAATCTCACCTTAAAATACAGTATAACAGACAATGTTAAATCTCACCCCAAAATCCAGTAAAACAGACAATGTGTTAAATCTCACCTAAAAATACAGTAAAACTGACAATCTGTTAAATCTCAACTTAAAATACAGTAAAACAGACAATCTGTTAAATCTCACCTCAAAATACAGTATAACAGACAATCTGTTAAATCTCAACTTAAAATACAGTAAACAGACAATCTGTTAAATCTCAACTCAAAATACAGTAAAACAGACAATCTGTTAAATCTCAACTTAAAATACAGTAAAACAGACAATCTGTTAAATATCACCTCAAAATACAGTAAAACAGACAATCTGTTAAATCTCAACTTAAAATACAGTAAAGCAGACAATCTGTTAAATCTCAACTCTAAATACAGTAAAAACAGACAATCTGTTAAATCTCAACTCAAAATACAGTAAAACAGACAATCTGTTAAATCTCACCTCAAAATACAGTATAACAGACAATCTGTTAAACCTCAACTCAAAATACAGTAAAACAGACAATCTGTTAAATCTCAACTCAAAATACAGTAAAACAGACAATCTGTTAAACCTCAACTTAAAATACAGTAAAACAGACAATCTGTTAAATTTCACCTCAAAATACAGTCAAACAGACAATCTGTTAAATCTCAACTCATAAAACAGTAAAACAGACAATCTGTTAAATCTCAACTCAAAATACTGTAAAAAAGACAATCTGTTAAATCTCAACTTGAAATACAGTAAAGCAGACAATCTGTTAAATCTCACCTCAAAATACAGTAAAACAGACAATCTGTTAAATCTCACCTCAAAATACAGTATAACAGACAATCTGTTAAACCTCAACTCAAAATACAGTAAAACAGACAATCTGTTAAATCTCAACTCAAAATACAGTAAAACAGACAATCTGTTAAATCTCACCTCAACATACAGTAAAACAGACAATCTGTTAAATATCACCTCAAAATACAGTAAAACAGACAATCTGTTAAATCTCATCTCAACATACAGTAAAACAGACAATCTGTTAAATATCACCTCAAAATACAGTAAAAAAGACAATCTGTTAAATCTCACCTCAACATACAGTAAAACAGACAATCTGTTAAATATCACCTCAAAATACAGTAAAACAGACAATCTGTTAAATCTCACCTCAAAATACAGTATAACAGACAATCTGTTAAACCTCAACTCAAAATACAGTAAAACAGACAATCTGTTAAATCTCACCTCAAAATACAGTAAAAAAGACAATCTGTTAAATCTCACCTCAACATACAGTAAAACAGACAATCTGTTAAATATCACCTCAAAATACAGTAAAACAGACAATCTGTTAAATCTCAACTTAAAATACAGTAAAGCAGACAATCTGTTAAATCTCACCTCAAAATACAGTAAAACAGACAATCTGTTAAATCTCACCTAAAAATACAGTAAAACAGACAATCTGTTAAACCTCAACTCAAAATACAGTAAAACAGACAATCTGTTAAACCTCACCCCAAAATACAGTAAAACAGACAATCTGTTAAACCTCAACTCAAAATACAGTATAACAGACAATCTGTTAAATCTAACTTCAACATACAGTAAAACAGACAATCTGTTAAATCTCACCTAAAAGTACAGTAAAACAGACAATCTGTTAAACCTCAACTCTAAATACAGTAAAACAGACAATCTGTTAAATCTCAACTCAAAATACAGTAAAACAGACAATCTGTTAAATCTCACCTCAAAATACAGTATAACAGACAATCTGTTAAACCTCAACTCAAAATACAGTAAAACAGACAATCTGTTAAATCTCAACTCAAAATACAGTAAAACAGACAATCTGTTAAATCTCAACTCAAAATACAGTAAAACAGACAATCTGTTAAATCTCACCTCAAAATACAGTAAAACAGACAATCTGTTAAACCTCAACTCAAAATACAGTAAAACAGACAATATGTTAAATCTCAACTCAAAATACAGTAAAACAGACAATCCTTTAAACCTCAACTCAAAATACAGTAAAACAGACAATCTGTTAAACCTCAACTCAAAATACAGTAAAACAGACAATCTGTTAAATCTCAACTCAAAATACAGTAAAACAGACAATCTGTTAAATCTCACCTCAAAATACAGTAAAACAGACAATCTGTTAAACCTCAACTCAAAATACAGTAAAACAGACAATATGTTAAATCTCAACTCAAAATACAGTAAAACAGACAATCCTTTAAACCTCAACTCAAAATACAGTAAAACAGACAATCTGTTAAACCTCAACTTAAAATACAGTAAAACAGACAATCTGTTAAATCTCATCTCAAAATACAGTAAAACAAACAATCTGTTAAATCTCACCTCTAAATACAGTAAAACAGACAATCTGTTAAATCTCAACTTAAATTCAGTAAAACAGACAATCTGTTAAATCTCAACTCAAAATACAGTAAAACAGACAATCTGTTAACCTCACCTCAAAATACAGTATAACAGACAATCTTTTAAACCTCAATTCAAAATACAGTAAAACAGACAATCTGTTAAACCTCAACTCAAAATACAGTAAAACAGACAATCTGTTAAACCTCAACTTTAAATACAGTAAAACAGACAATCATTTAAACCTCAACTCAAAATACAGTAAAACAGACAATCTGTTAAACCTCAACTTAAAATACAGTAAAACAGACAATCTGTTAAATCTCATCTCAAAATACAGTAAAACAGACAATCTGTTAAATCTCAACTCAAAATACAGTAAAACAGACAATCTGTTAAATCTCAACTCAAATACAGTAAAAACAGTCAATTTGTTAAACCTCAACTTAAAATACAGTAAAACAGACAATCTGTTAAATCTCACCTAAAAATACAGTAAAACATACAATCTGTCAAATCTCAACTCAAAATGCAGTAAAACAGACAATCTGTTAAATCTCGCCTCAAAATACAGTAGAACAGACAATCTGTTAAATCTCATCTCAAAATACAGTAAAACAGACAATCTGTTAAATCTCACCTCAAAATACAGTAAAACAGACAATCTGTTAAACCTCAACTTAAAATACAGTAAAACAGACAATCTGTTAAATCTCAACTCAAAATACAGTAAAACAGACAATCTGTTAAATCTCACCTCAACATACAGTAAAACAGACAATCTGTTAAATCTCATCTCAAAATACAGTAAAACAAACAATCTGTTAAATCTCACCTCAACATACAGTAAAACAGACAATCTGTTAAATATCACCTCAAAATACAGTAAAACAGACAATCTGTTAAATCTCAACTTAAATTCAGTAAAACAGACAATCTGTTAAATCTCAACTCAAAATACAGTAAAACAGACAATCTGTTAAACCTCACCTCAAAATACAGTATAACAGACAATCTTTTAAACCTCAATTCAAAATACAGTAAAACAGACAATCTGTTAAACCTCAACTCAAAATACAGTAAAACAGACAATCTGTTAAACCTCAACTTTAAATACAGTAAAACAGACAATCCTTTAAACCTCAACTCAAAATACAGTAAAACAGACAATCTGTTAAACCTCAACTTAAAATACAGTAAAACAGACAATCTGTTAAATCTCATCTCAAAATACAGTAAAACAGACAATCTGTTAAATCTCAACTCAAAGTACAGTAAAACAGACAATCTGTTAAATCTCAACTCAAAATACAGTAAAACAGTCAATTTGTTAAACCTCAACTTAAAATACAGTAAAACAGACAATCTTTTAAACCTTAACTCAAAATACAGTAAAACAGACAATCTGTTAAACCTGAACTTAAAATACAGTAAAACAAACAATCTGTTAAATCTCACCTCAAAATGCAGTAAAACAGACAATCTGTTAAATCTCGCCTCAAAATACAGTAGAACAGACAATCTGTTAAATCTCATCTCAAAATACAATAAAACAGACAATCTGTTAAATCTCACCTCAAAATACAGTAAAACAGACAATCTGTTAAACCTCAACTTAAAATACAGTAAAACAGACAATCTGTTAAATCTCAACTCAAAATACAGTAAAACAAACAATCTGTTAAATCTCACCTCAAAATGCAGTAAAACAGACAATCTGTTAAATCTCGCCTCAAAATACAGTAGAACAGACAATCTGTTAAATCTCATCTCAAAATACAATAAAACAGACAATCTGTTAAATCTCGCCTCAAAATACAGTAGAACAGACAATCTGTTAAATCTCATCTCAAAATACAATAAAACAGACAATCTGTTAAATCTCACCTCAAAATACAGTAAAACAGACAATCTTTTAAACCTTAACTCAAAATACAGTAAAACAGACAATCTGTTAAACCTGAACTTAAAATACAGTAAAACAGACAATCTGTTAAATCTAACCTCAAAATACAGTAAAACAGACAATCTGTTAAATCTCACCTCAAAATACAGTAAAACAGACAATCTGTTAAACCTCAACTTAAAATACAGTAAAACAGACAATCTGTTAAATCTCAACTCAAAATACAGTAAAACAGACAATCTGTTAAATCTCACCTCAAAATACAGTAAAACAGACAATCTGTTAAATCTCATCTCAACATACAGTAAAACAGACAATCTGTTAAATATCACCTCAAAATACAGTAAAAAAGACAATCTGTTAAATCTCACCTCAACATACAGTAAAACAGACAATCTGTTAAATATCACCTCAAAATACAGTAAAACAGACAATCTGTTAAATCTCACCTCAAAATACAGTATAACAGACAATCTGTTAAACCTCAACTCAAAATACAGTAAAACAGACAATCTGTTAAATCTCACCTCAAAATACAGTAAAAAAGACAATCTGTTAAATCTCAACTTAAAATACAGTAAAACAGACAATCTGTTAAATATCACCTCAAAATACAGTAAAACAGACAATCTGTTAAATCTCAACTTAAAATACAGTAAAGCAGACAATCTGTTAAATCTCACCTCAAAATACAGTAAAACAGACAATCTGTTAAATCTCACCCCAAAATACAGTAAAACAGACAATCTGTTAAACCTCAACTCAAAATACAGTAAAACAGACAATCTGTTAAACCTCACCCCAAAATACAGTAAAACAGACAATCTGTTAAACCTCAACTCAAAATACAGTAAAACAGACAATCTGTTAAATCTAACTTCAACATACAGTAAAAACAGACAATCTGTTAAATCTCACCTAAAAGTACAGTAAAACAGACAATCTGTTAAACCTCAACTCTAAATACAGTAAAACAGACAATCTGTTAAATCTCAACTCAAAATACAGTAAAACAGGACAATCTGTTAAATCTCACCTCAAAATACAGTATAACAGACAATCTGTTAAACCTCAACTCAAAATACAGTAAAACAGACAATCTGTTAAATCTCAACTCAAAATACAGTAAAACAGACAATCTGTTAAATCTCAACTCAAAATACAGTAAAACAGACAATCTGTTAAATCTCACCTCAAAATACAGTAAAACAGACAATCTGTTAAACCTCAACTCAAAATACAGTAAAACAGACAATATGTTAAATCTCAACTCAAAATACAGTAAAACAGACAATCCTTTAAACCTCAACTCAAAATACAGTAAAACAGACAATCTGTTAAACCTCAACTTAAAATACAGTAAAACAGACAATCTGTTAAATCTCATCTCAAAATACAGTAAAACAAACAATCTGTTAAATCTCAACTCTAAATACAGTAAAACAGACAATCTGTTAAATCTCAACTTAAATTCAGTAAAACAGACAATCTGTTAAATCTCAACTCAAAATACAGTAAAACAGACAATCTGTTAAACCTCACCTCAAAATACAGTATAACAGACAATCTTTTAAACCTCAATTCAAAATACAGTAAAACAGACAATCTGTTAAACCTCAACTCAAAATACAGTAAAACAGACAATCTGTTAAACCTCAACTTTAAATACAGTAAAACAGACAATCATTTAAACCTCAACTCAAAATACAGTAAAACAGACAATCTGTTAAACCTCAACTTAAAATACAGTAAAACAGACAATCTGTTAAATCTCATCTCAAAATACAGTAAAACAGACAATCTGTTAAATCTCAACTCAAAATACAGTAAAACAGACAATCTGTTAAATCTCAACTCAAAATACAGTAAAACAGTCAATTTGTTAAACCTCAACTTAAAATACAGTAAAACAGACAATCTGTTAAATCTCACCTAAAAATACAGTAAAACATACAATCTGTCAAATCTCAACTCAAAATGCAGTAAAACAGACAATCTGTTAAATCTCGCCTCAAAATACAGTAGAACAGACAATCTGTTAAATCTCATCTCAAAATACAGTAAAACAGACAATCTGTTAAATCTCACCTCAAAATACAGTAAAACAGACAATCTGTTAAACCTCAACTTAAAATACAGTAAAACAGACAATCTGTTAAATCTCAACTCAAAATACAGTAAAACAGATAATCTGTTAAATCTCACCTCAACATACAGTAAAACAGACAATCTGTTAAATCTCATCTCAAAATACAGTAAAACAAACAATCTGTTAAATCTCACCTCAACATACAGTAAAACAGACAATCTGTTAAATATCACCTCAAAATACAGTAAAACAGACAATCTGTTAAATCTCAACTTAAATTCAGTAAAACAGACAATCTGTTAAATCTCAACTCAAAATACAGTAAAACAGACAATCTGTTAAACCTCACCTCAAAATACAGTATAACAGACAATCTTTTAAACCTCAATTCAAAATACAGTAAAACAGACAATCTGTTAAACCTCAACTCAAAATACAGTAAAACAGACAATCTGTTAAACCTCAACTTTAAATACAGTAAAACAGACAATCCTTTAAACCTCAACTCAAAATACAGTAAAACAGACAATCTGTTAAACCTCAACTTAAAATACAGTAAAACAGACAATCTGTTAAATCTCAACTCAAAATACAGTAAAACAGTCAATTTGTTAAACCTCAACTTAAAATACAGTAAAACAGACAATCTTTTAAACCTTAACTCAAAATACAGTAAAACAGACAATCTGTTAAACCTGAACTTAAAATACAGTAAAACAAACAATCTGTTAAATCTCACCTCAAAATGCAGTAAAACAGACAATCTGTTAAATCTCGCCTCAAAATACAGTAGAACAGACAATCTGTTAAATCTCATCTCAAAATACAATAAAACAGACAATCTGTTAAATCTCACCTCAAAATACAGTAAAACAGACAATCTGTTAAACCTCAACTTAAAATACAGTAAAACAGACAATCTGTTAAATCTCAACTCAAAATACAGTAAAACAAACAATCTGTTAAATCTCACCTCAAAATGCAGTAAAACAGACAATCTGTTAAATCTCGCCTCAAAATACAGTAGAACAGACAATCTGTTAAATCTCATCTCAAAATACAATAAAACAGACAATCTGTTAAATCTCGCCTCAAAATACAGTAGAACAGACAATCTGTTAAATCTCATCTCAAAATACAATAAAACAGACAATCTGTTAAATCTCACCTCAAAATACAGTAAAACAGACAATCTTTTAAACCTTAACTCAAAATACAGTAAAACAGACAATCTGTTAAACCTGAACTTAAAATACAGTAAAACAGACAATCTGTTAAATCTAACCTCAAAATACAGTAAAACAGACAATCTGTTAAATCTCACCTCAAAATACAGTAAAACAGACAATCTGTTAAACCTCAACTTAAAATACAGTAAAACAGACAATCTGTTAAATCTCAACTCAAAATACAGTAAAACAGACAATCTGTTAAATCTCACCTCAAAATACAGTAAAACAGACAATCTGTTAAATCTCACCTCAACATACAGTAAAACAGACAATCTGTTAAATATCACCTCAACATACAGTAAAACAGACAATCTGTTAAATCTCACCTCAAAATACAGTAAAACAGACAATCTGTTAAATCTAACCTCAAAATACAGTAAAACAGACAATCTGTTAAATCTCAACTCAAAATAACTCATGTTTATTTTCCTTTATAACTTGTGCTTGTATGATGTTCTGTAATAAAATAAATACATACCCATGTATCTGGTGAGGGCATTTGACATTATTACAGCCTCTTAAATGATCTTCTAGATCCTAAAAATCAAACAAATTCATGTTAGTAAATGAGGACAGACAGAAGGAATTCACATGGTATATTCTACATTAAAATTGATATACAAATATATACTGGAAATGTATTCAGATTTTCTAAAACTTGTGGATCTCTCAATACAAGTTTATGGACTGTTTTGATACTTGAACTTGGTAAAACATACATTTTTTTTTTAAATTTAGAAAAAAAAATGCCAACAGTACTGACTGAGACAGTAAACACAGTTAGTAAACATTAGTTAGCCAACACAAAACAATATATCTAATGTAATTTATAGTATCAGTATAATGTAGACATCAACTTGATTGTCAACTAGACATTGCATTTGAGCAGGGCTCAATCGCTGGGTAAGTCACCCCCAATGGTGGCAACCTTGTACATTAGAAAAGAACTGAGTGTTAGTAGTAGCAATGATTGATGTATTTGAATGAAGATAAAGGTATAATAACTTCTGGAAATAATTGTTTATGCACAGATGCTATATAATTATGATGTTTCCATACGCACAACATGTTCATGTTATACTTTCTAAGGTACTGCAACCTTCAAGAAAATGCGAAAAGGGCATTATAAATAACTTTAATTGAAAACTTTAATGTTAGATGTAGAAGACTTTGACATTCATCCTCTGCAACTTTATAACAATATGTGACATAAGCCCCTCTGTACTTTGCAGAGGCAGACTACAACTCCAGTATAAAACAAGAGCACTGCCAAACAGGGCAAAATATGCCTGTCAGTATCTCTGATGTATGGTGCATCTTTAAATGCACAGAAATTTAATTTATATTTAGACCCATGGTGCATCTTTAAATGCACTGAAAATTAATTCTTATTTATAGTAACTGTGACCCTGACTGTTGACTTAGTGACCTGATTTGCAATCCAATGTGTTGTCTTATCACAAGGAATAAGATGACCAAGTTTGAGATCAATCAAACAAATAGTGTGTCTTTAAATGCATGGAAACTGAATTTCTATTAACAATAACTGATACCTTACCACTGTTCTAGTGACCTGATTTTCAATCCAATGAGTTGTCTTGTCACAAGAATTAAATTTACCAAGCCTGAGATCAATCAAACAGTGTGTCTTTACTTTGTATTGAAACACATAAACATCTGGAGCTGTACTTACATGTACAAACCAAGTTTCTCCAAAATTGTCCTATTAAACTTTGAATTGTCATACATGTACATGTCATAGGGAACAAGTGTACAAAGTTACATTACATTCTATCAAATGGTGTTTCAGAAATGCTGTTTACCAAAGTCCATTCAATAACTCTAAAAATAAGACAAGAGGCCCAATCGGGCCTGTATCGCTCACCTGGCACGCCCTTATTTTGTTCTTTGCTTTTTCTTTTTAAATATATCCAATCAGTAAAATGTAAACAAATTTACAAGCAATATCCTTATTTTCTATTATTTGAAGCAATATTTATCATAAAGTTCTTTTCAATTGGCCATGTACTTTCAGAGAAAAAGATTTAGGCTAAACAAAGACCTTATTTGCATGTTATATAATAAATGCAAAAATGAAAAATTGTACAGAAAAACATGTTATATATGTTTTATCCCCTGACATCTATTTTCTGTTTCAAATTTCAACAAAATCGATACATAAATAAACCCATAAGGGCCATTTATAGGTTTTTGCTATTTATTGTAATGGCATCCATCTTGGATTTAGGACAGACATGTCAGATACAATTTTTAATCTAAAGCAACTTAGGACCTTTCATACCAAATTTCATTTGAATTGGCCAATTGGTTTCAGAGAAGAAGATTAAAGTTTACGGATGCACACACGCACACACGCTTTACCATGCCATAAGCACACCCTGGCTTTGCCAGGTGAGCTAAAATTCATTGGACCATGAAAATAAGGTCACAATGTCCGACTTTGTGGTTCAACATGTAGAGCATCTAAAATGGTACCTGTTAAACAAATTTCATCGAGATTGGTCAATTAGTTTCTTTTCTAGAGTGCAAAATCAGTAGTAGAGTGTGACATCATTAATATTTCCCTTTCTATTTCAACCAATCAGATGTGACCCCCAAAAGGCATAACTACACGTCAAAGTGAACAAGTGTATAAAGTTTCATTACATTCTTTCAAATGGTGTTTCATAAATGCTGTTTACAAAAGTTCATTCAATAACTCTTAAAATAACAAAGAAAATCACTGGACCATGAAAATAAGGTCACAATGTCCGACTTTGTGGAACAACATGTAGACCATCTAAAATTGTACTTATAAAACAAATATCATTGAGATCGGTCAATTAGTTTCTTTTCTAGAGTGCAAAATAAGTAGAGTGTGACATTGTTATTATCTTCCTTTCTATTTCAACCAATCAGATCTGACCCCCCCCCCCCCCCCCCCCCCAAAAGGCACAACTACATGTCATGGAGAACAAGTGAACAAAATTTCAGCACATTCCACCAAATCGTTTTTGAGCTATGTGTTAACAAAAGTGTGGCAGCAAAATATGGAATAATAATAGTAAAGGGTAAATCAATATGTCACCTCAACTATGTTGGGAATGACTTAATGAAGAACAAATTTCTTTTATGAACATGAACATATGTGTTCTTTTATGTAAAATAAATGCTATGACCACCTAGTTGGTATCAATTTCATCAGTTAAGCTAGGTTCCAAAATTACTGCATTAGAATGTAATTAGCAAAGTTGCTCTGAATTAAGTACTTGTTATAAGTTATGTTATAATATCTGAGTTCATGATTATGATGATAAGTGTGTTTATACATATATAAACAAAAAATCAAATGGGTCTGAAACACTTAACTGACAAATTATGGCTTATTGAAATTGTTCCAAAATAAAAATCAAAGTACTAAAAGTACTGAAAATCTGTTTGAACTATAACGCTTTAAACTGTGCATCACTGAATTCAGTGAAAAATGTCTTATTTTACAAATTACGAAATTAATTTTGTCCAATCTTCATGAAAAACACACTTTATATGTTCCCATGTATGCTAAATCCAAATATCCAATCGAAATTTGCCTGTATACTTTGGTTTCTGAGAAGATTTTTTTGTGGTTGGCTTTTTTTAGTAATGGCAGCTCTCTTGTTTGGTGTGGCCAAACCTCAAACACAATTCTGAAAGCCTGGTACCTAGGCATGATAATCACCAAGTTTTATCAAATTTGGCCCAGTAGTTTTGGAGGGATGATTAAAATGTAAAGTTTACGCACAACGGACGACACACAACAGACGACAGACAGTAATAGATTGCAATAGCTGATCTGAGCTTTCAGCTCAGGTGAGCTAAAAATATTGACTATATAGTTTATATGGTATGGTCTGACAGTATGAACTTCAAATTTTGTGTAACACTAACATAAACATAAATTTTTATGGCTGCCTATATGGCAGGTTGTAAAATATGGAAAGATTTAATTAGTTTAAAAAAAAAATTTAGAGAAGAAGATATTTAATGCTGTTTCCTATATAAACCAATGTATACATAAGGCCCCCTGGGGAAGGCCCCTCAAACAGCCTGAGGACCACCATTTGTAAAATCTTGGTAAAGAGGCTCAAGCTGATGCTAAATATCAAATATGAAAGCTTCAGGCCTCACAGTTTTACAGAAGAAGATTTTTGAATATGAGCACCCATTATCGACATTTTTGCACCTTTTATGAAGTAAGACCAAAAAATGCAAAATTTTTGTCAACTTGTCATATTTGTCATGTGAAATGTACAAATCACATGTTTGAGGACCTCAGGAACCAAAATATCACATCAGATTTTGAATTAAACTTACTGTTTCTGAGAAGAAGCAATTTTTACGTTTATTACATTCTAGGTCACTGTGACCTACTTAAGGTTGCTATGGCAACCAGTTTAAAAAATCTAAAAGACCTTGTTATAAGAAACATCTATACAAAGTTTAAACAAAAATGATCCAGTGGTTCATGAGAAGAAGTTGAAAATGTAAAGGTTTACGGACGGATGCACGGATCGATAGATGACAGACGTTTTCTGATCGTATGATCCAAATTAGAACTCCATGGGCCTTAACATTCAGTGGAGGATATGTCCAAAATTGTTTTCAAAGTGCAAAAGACAATATACATGTAATAATTTCAGAAACTTTTCATGTTTTCTAAAGTTTATAACTGACACACTACTTAATCAGAAATATTTAGTCACATTTCATTCATAAGTAGCGAATATGCATGAAGTAACTCCAAATAGAACAATGAATAATTTCCAAATAATTAACAATTTCAGTATAATTATGCAGCTATGACCTAGCTAACTTGACCTTTGAACCTATGACCTTGTACCATATATCAAAATAAGTCATATCAATACCTACAATATTTTCATATACATGCCTTATCAACAAAGTTAATAGTTTTCAAAATAATTAACAATTTCAGTTCTCTTATGCTGCTATGACCTTGACCTTTAAAGGTATGACCATGATCCATATATCAAAATGATTGTCTGGCAATACATGTACCTACATTATTGTAACTAATAATTCTTAATCTTATACAGCTTTGACCTTGACCTTAAACCTATGACCTTGAATCAAAATGATCTTCATATCAATATCTACAATACTTTTATATACATGCCTATACAAAAATTTAAAAGTTTTTAAGATATATTGACAAATATACAGTTTTAAGCAATTTCCCCACTAAGTGCCTTGCCATTTCCCAATTTTGAGCCCTATGGCTAACATGGCAAATCTGAAACTAAGAATATTATAAATGAAATATCTAAGGTATATCTCATGTACATTCAGAGGAAAAGATTTTTAAAGTTTTTCACTATTTCCCACTTATGGGGCCCCAAGGGGACATAAATCCTTCATTTGTGCAAACTGAAGTTTTATTAAATTTGGCTCAGTGGTTTTGGAGGAGAAGATTAAAATGTTAAAAGTTTTCAGGTGAGCTAAAAACTGACACCCCACATCAAAATCTTTCAATATATTAATAGTGAAGATGTCTGATATTGTTTTTTTTTTTTTAAATGTTTATGAAGTTAAATGCAATACACATTGTAGGATTTGATGAGTCATAACCAGGATAATTTCCGTTGTTATGTGTAAATATATGTCTGATCTAATGAAATATATCAATAAAGTCACTTCCTGGATTAAAATTGGGGCAACTACAATTTGACCTAGTGACCTACTTATTGACCCAACATGACCCATATACAAACTTGAGCTAGCTTTTGTCAAGAAAATTATTCTGAGCAAGTTTGATGATGAATGGACATAAATTTGGATCTCAAGAGTGTTAACAATGTTTTTCTATAATCTGAAGTATTCTCCTACTTATTACCCAACATGGCCCATATATGAACTTGAACTTTAAACCAAGTTTAATTAAATTTGGCCCTGTAATTTTGGAGGAGATGACTAAATTTAAAGTCAAGTCCCAACAGACAACAAATGATGGACGATGGATGGTATAGATCTTCATAGGTCATTAGAGCTTTCAGCTCAGGTGAGTTAAAAAGTCTAACCCCCAAATCACATAGAAAATTTCAGAATCTGTTCTCTGACCATTGCTAATAACATTAAATTCTTGGAATTTTTCTATACAACACAGTGTACAAAGAATTATGACATGAAAATCATTAATCAGTTGTTCAAAGATACACTTATTATATTTGTTAAAACAACACAGGCATGCAAGATACCTACAGATGGTCGAGTATCTACCGTTGTTACAAAAGACTGAGTAATACTTCCATGTGCATACATGACTATCAATGGTTGAAGTATCTAGGATAAACTAGATATGTTTCTTTGAAACAGATGTGTCGCCTGACACTGCATAAAAATCAATCAAAGGTAAATAATTCAAAAATGGAACAAGATAGAGTTGTGGTTCTTGTGCACTGCACTTCGAGTCATTGCATGCCTGAAACATGTACACCAAGTTTGGAGTCATTTGAACATACTACACCAAAGTTATGCTCCAGACAAGAAATGCTCTATAAAAATCAATCAAAGGGAAATAATTCAAAAACAGAAAAAGATAGAGTTGCGGTTCTTGTGCACTGCACTTCGAGTCATTGCCAGAAACATGCACACCAAGTTTGGAGTCATCTGAACGTACAACACCAATGTTATGCTCCGGACAAGGAAATCTGGACCACACAGGCGCCGACGCCGCCGACGAAAGTAATCCCTATAAGGCGACACAAAAATCAACTTTTTGTCAATAAATACCTGGCGTCACTTGTCTAATGGTTTTGTTTTGTCATAAGAACCATTGTTACTCCCAATTTAGTTGTTTATTAAGCAATCACAATTAATAAATAAAGGAAGCCATATAACCAGCTGATTGCAAACACAGTAGCCAGTCTCTATCAAGGAGGATACCATGTGGGTTTTTGTATGAGTCCTCTTTCAGGTGTCATACCATTTGAGAAAAAAAAAATTATTTATAAATAAATAAAGAAAGAAAATACTAACATCATATATCCAATGTACAGTTTAAAAATTATGTCAAAATTAATATGAGTTACATTTACATATACAAGTAAAATGACCCTCTCAGAATAAGTTGTTTTAATTTAGTTTTTAACTGTGGAAAAATGGAAATACACAGTCGCCATTAAAAAAAAATTATGTTATTTTCATTGGTTAAAAAAGTGGGTACTCCTCGGGTAATTCTATTCAGTGTATTTGCAAATGAGTATTTGATAATAACCAGTGTTTTTAGTCACTTTTTATTTATAAATAGCTCATATGCATGATTCAACTATAGTACAATGAATAACTTCCAAATCATTAACCATATGGTTATGCAGCCATGATTTAGACCTTTGAACATATGAACTTGAACCTTATATCAAAATGGTCATGATATCACTACCTACAATATATACACAAAAAGTTAATGGTTTTGCAAGATAATTCAAAGTTTCAGAACACTTATGCAGCTATGACCTTGACCTTTGAACATATGACCTTGAGCCATATATATCAAAATGATTTTCATATCAATACCTACAATATTCTAATATACATGCCTATACAAAAAGTTAACAGTTTTCAAGATAATTCACAATTTCAGTCTTCTTCCAAAGCTACGATCTTGACCTTTGAACATATGACCTTTAACCATATATCAAAAGGATCGTCATATCAATACTAACAATATTCTAATTTATATGCCTATACAAAAAGTGAATGGTTTTCAAGATAATTAACAACTTCAGTCTTTTTCTACAGCTATGACCTTGAACTTTAAACATATGACCTTGAACCATATGGACCAGGTGAGCTAAAAATGATGTGTTTCAAGATGGTGCCCTTGATGTGTATTCTTTTGTACCACAATTATTGATCAAAATTTTTGTACAAAATTATTCTTAAGTAGTGGGATCTAATTTTATCAATTATTCTTTATTTTATCCTAAAGGTGTACAACTACTTTTCTTTTATGTATGTTTATGTTTTCTTCGACACAATCTGTACAGGAGTTGTGTCAATAGTAAATTCAGTTACTCACATATATCAGTTAATCACATATAACTTTGAATTACGATTACTAGTTAGTAAGCAATTAACTAGGTTTGACTATATATATATAAATAAATAATTTAAAATAAATAAATAAATATATATATATATCTATATATATATATATATATATATATATATATATATATATATATATATATATATATATATATATATAAATATATATATACTGTAAATCAGGAAATTAATGCGAGCAAGAAATTAATGCGAAAAATGCGAGGCCCATATCTTCCCATTAATTTCTTGTCGCATTTATTTTCCAATTTCTGTATGTTTATTGTAAACTGAGTTGTCCCCCTTAACTGGAAGTTGATATCGTAACTGATTAATTGGAGTACATGTACTTTCTCATTTAGCGGTAATTTTGTGCTGTTTCTTTCCTACTGGGAATTCTGCTATGAGTAGAATCGAGACTCATACATCATTTTGAACCTAGACTTGGTATCAATGTTGACAGTACAGTGATTATAAGTAAAGTAACACATTCTAAACTCATGAATCGAAGACAAAGATCAGTTGTACACATGCCGACATGGACGTCCTAATTTTGAATGCATTATTTTAATAATTAAAAAACCAAGTGTTATATTTGTGTATGTATCTTTTTTTAAACTACATGTTTCTTTGTTCTGACAATCCTTTACCACCCTGGTTTATTTAAAATAACGTGTCATCGGCGCATATAAAAATTACCGTTGGCACCCTTTGTTAACTTTCCACTGTTTACTAGCTACTACTAGTATTTTTAATAATGTCTACTGATGTTTTGTTTAAAAAGTGGTTATAAATTATGAAGACATAAGATAATAATTTCCGAGTCCATAATTTACTGTTTATAATTGTAAGATAAAAGATGGGCAAAATTTAAAAAAAATTGGAATTTAAAAAATTCGCATTAATTTCAATACGCATTTTACTTCAAAATCGGCAATTCGCATTAATTTCATGATACATTAATTTCCTGATTTACAGTATATATACATATATATATATATATATATATATATATATATATATATATATATATATATATAGTAAAAACTGCCTTAGCAGTCACCTGGAATTAACGGTCACCTTCTGATAGCAGTCAGGTTGAATCCCGCCCAATGAATTTTACTATATATTTCACCTGAAATAAATGGTCATCAGCAACACACGGTCAGCAGCCACTAATTTTTTGACTGGCAGCAAGGAAGAACCTAGACTAAACAGCCATTTTGCTTTGATGGTATCATGTGATAATTGTCGCTTGACTTGGTATTACTAATGTTGTTTATGATAATATGTTAAGCTGATTGCTCAGCCGTATCGCACTTGTCGAGTCGATTTATAAGTAAAAACAATATTTTGAGAAGTATTCACTTTTTCTTTGTTTTATTTAATGACAATTAAACACTTAAAGAAAAAAATTGTTGTTATCAAAAAAGGAAATACAGATTTTTATCCGGCAAATAAGCGGACAAATTTAATGTTGGACGAACTCAAATTTTGAATATTGTACAGAGAAAATCCGAATTTATTGAGGATTACGAAAGTAAGACAAAAAATGGTGAAGGCATGTAAGTGGTAATGAAGAAATTAATGATTTATGCAGGAAGAGGTTTAAAGATGCTTCAGCAAACGGATCAAAATCATAGGTTCATTGATCATTTTAAATATGCGATTTACAAACGATTTAAATGAAACTGATTTTATAGCTTCTAAAAGTTAAAAATTTCATTAAATAAAATTGTTTTTATTTAGTGATTTCACCTTACAACTGACAGTGACAGGTAATCCTTTTTTTTATCTAAAACCTCTAATATAAATAACAATAGACTGTATACACTTGTTAACTGATATTATCATACATATGTATGTGTATATGTATATATATGAGATATGAAATGAAACTTATTAAATATAAATAAATGATGAAATTCTGTCGTTTTTCCTTCAAAGATATCCTCTGGAAAATTACCTGGTTTCAAAGGCGACCTGTCTTTAGCAGCCACTTTTTCCGTCCAATTAGTGGCCTCTTAAAACAGGTTTTACTATACATACATACACACACACACACACACACACACACACACACACACACACATACATACATACATACACATACATATGTACGTACGTATGTATGTATGTATGTATGTATGTATGTATGTATGTATGTATGTATGTATGTATGTATACAGTCACTTACTGAATACTGTCAAAACTGTCTGCTTGTCAGAGTATATTTATGCGCAATGACTGCTTTACCAATTGCCAACTCTTAGACTTAACTCATTCGCATATATAGATATCCATAAGAATTCCCAAATCATACTGGGATTCCTAAGTATTTTTAACATCCAATGAAATTATTTTAAACTGACAGGTCCCATTCTGCTTGTTGGTACAGTATATATTGTTACAAGAACTGCTGCACAGGGTCTATACACATCGTATATATCTAAATATCATATACATATAAATTAATGTTCATATGTACAAAATTTATTGATAATATTTTGTCTGAATCATATGTGGTATTTGGAATGGGCTCCAAAATGGGCTCCAGATATTTGCTCCAAAATTGCCAGGACACAGCCTTGTTTAATTACCTTTTTTAAGAGAGGTGGACATCCTGTATTATTTGGACAATCTACAGGCATAAAATCACAATTTGCTTCATGTTCTCTGCAATACAAAAAAAAAAAAATTATGAAATAAGATGAAGAAAAAAAATTAATTGGGTCAAAGTTCTTCATAATAGTGTTCAACATCTATCAATACAAAAATGGATGCATAAGTTTAGTCTTAAAAGAGGCTGTAGTATGACAGTTGGATTGAGTGAGAAATCCTTGTATTAACCAAAATCAGAAGTCAACAAGTATTTATAATATTACCAGAGGAAAAAATCAAAAAACAGTTAACAAACTGTTGTAAACAAGTGAAAGTCGATTTAACTTCAGTTCTATCATTGCAAAGTAAAGGCAACCTCAGCCATTTTTACCCCATTTAACATAGAAAATACAAAAAACACATGACAGACACATCAAATACACATACTTTCACACCACACTCATACATTACTATACAAATTAAAATAGATATTCTAAGGACAAGAAGTTAAACTTTTCTGACCACAAGAGGCCCATGGGCCTTAATGCTCACCTGATGATGTGGCCAAAATCATTTGCATAAATATATACAATATTCTTATATACATGCCTATACAAAAAGTTAATAGTTTTCAAGATAATTAACAATTTGAGTCTTCTTATGCATCTATGACCTTGACCTTTAAATGTATGATCTTGAACCTTATATCAGAATGATCAACATACCAATTCCTACAATATTCCAATATACATGCCCAATACAAAAAGTTAATAGCTTCCAAGATAATAAACAATTTCAGTCTTTTAATGCACCTATGACCTTGACTTTTGAGCATATGACCTTGACCCATATATCAAAATGATCATCATGTCAATACCTACAATATTCGAATATACAAGCCTATACAAAAAGTTAATAGTTTTCAAGATAATTAACAATTTGAGTCTTCTTGTGCATCTATGACTTTGACCTTTGAACGTAAGACCTTGAATCATACATCAGAATGATCGCCATATGAATTCCTACAATATTCTAATATACATGCCTATACAAAAAGTTATTACTTTCCAAACAAATCAGTTAACAATTTCAGTCTTTTTATGCACCTATGACCTTGACCTTTGAACATATGACCTTGAGCCATACATCAAAATGATCGTCATGTCAATACCTACAATATTCTAATATATATGCCTATGCAAAAAGTTAATAGTTTTCAAGCTAATGCACAATTTTAGTTTTTATAAGCAAAAACTAACATTTCAGGTGCAACAACTCCTACATGCATTATCATATAGTTATGAAACTTTGTACCTTTTTAATTTTGTCATGCTGAACATTTTAACAATGTTGTGATGTTATATATCTTGAAAAATTTTGAGGAAAATAGCCTAAAACTGCAAAATTACAACTAGGTCATGACCTTGACTTTTAACCTTGACCCCATTTTTAAGATTATTTCAAGTAAAAACTGAAAACCCCTTGTCAATATCTGTTCAAATAGTCAAGTTATAACAATTTGAAGCCATTTTATGAAATTTTTAAAATGAAACGCAACAAGAGGCCCAATAGGGCCTGTGATGCTCAACTGGCTGCATATGTAAGACAATGTTTGTTTTCGATTGAAATGCTGTTTAACGTTCAACTCAAGAATATTTCACTTATATGGAGACTGTCAATTTTGGAAATGGTGGAGGACACTGGATTATAGGAGAAAACCACGACCAAGCAGCAAGTTAACTGACGAACTTTCAAAGATGAAGTGCTAGCGCCACTTGGCATTAATGCATAATGTCAGGGGTGAAAGGTGCTGTGATTCGTAACATCGAATGCTTAAGACCACACAGCCACTGTGGTGCCTTTAAGACAATGTGATGTGGTTACCATAATTGGTTCATCAGCTTAAGATGGGAAATAAATTGAGCTTATGACCATTTTTGCTTCAATGAAGCCTACTTTGCAACACACACATGCAGGCATGCTTCATTATGCCATAAACTCAGCTGGGTTTAGCCAGTTGAGCTTAGAATGGATCCACAATGGCTATTTTTTTATATATATATATCTAGTAACAACAGGCATCTTAGACTGGTTCAAACTTTTTTTAGGCCGACGTAGGAACCTTCCACAGGAAGTTTGGTTCCAATTCACCAAGTTATTTTAGAGGAAAAGATTTTTACTAAATATTACACCTAATTTACATATTTCTTGAAAATTGGGTCAATAAAAATTTTCTCAGAAAAAAACATTATATATTTTGAATCCCACAAAATATACTTCTATATTTAAAATTTGAGCTTATTTGGTGGAAAAAAAGATCAACAATGGTCTTTTTTTTCTATTTTTAGTTATGACGGCCATCTTGGATGTCAGCCCAGGGTTGCTTGGTACCACCTTTAGTCAGGCCGACATTTGGACCTTCCACACAAAATTTTATTCCAATTGCCCCAGTTGTTTCAGAGGAGAAGATTTTCAAAGATTTCGCTAAATATAACACCTTAAGCATAATTCTTGAAAATCAGGTCAACGAAAAATTTCCCACAAAAACCGGTTAAATATGTTGAATCCCTCACGATATACTTTGTATATTTCAAATTTAACTTAATTGGTTGAAAAATGGATCCAAAATGGCAATTTTAGTGTTTTTTTCTATTTATAGTAGCAGCAGCCATCTTGGATGTTGGACAAGGTTGTCTGGTACAAACTTTATTCAGGCCAACCTTCCACACCAAATTTGGTTCTGATTGCCCCAGTGGTTTCAGAGGAAAATTTTCAAAGAATTGCTTAAATATTACACCTCATTTGCATAATTCTTAAATCAGGTCAACGAAAAATTTCTCACAAAAACCCGTTACATATGTTAAATGCACCGCTATCTACTCTCTACATTTCAAATTTGAACAAAAACGGTTGAAAAATGTCTCAGCAATGGCTATTTATGTGTTTTAGCTATTTATAGTAACAGCGGCTATCTTGGATGTCGGACGGGGTCGCCTGGTACAAACATTGGTCTTCCCCACCTAGGGACCTTCCACACCAAATTTGGTTCCAAATGGCCCAGTGGTTTCAGAGGAGAAAATTTTCAAAGAATTGCTTAAATATTACACCTCATTTGCATAATTCTTAAATCAGGTCAACGAAAAATTTCTCACAAAAACCCGTTACATATGTTGAATGCCCCGCTATCTACTCTCTACATTTCAAATTTGAACAAAAACGGTTAAAAAATGACCCAGCAATGGCTATTTATGTGTTTTTGCTATTTATAGTAACAGCAGCCATCTTGGATGTCGGGCGGGGTCGCCTGGTACAAACTTTGGTCTACCCCACCTAGGGACCTTCCACACCCAATTTGGTTCCAATTGGCCCAGTGGTTTCAGAGGAGAAGATTAAAGTTTACGCACGCACGCACGGACGCACGGACGCACAGACGCACGGACGCACGCAAAACCATGCCATAAGCTCAGCTGGCTATAGCCAGTTGAGCTAAAAATGCATAACCCATTTTTCGACTGAATTTCATGAAATGAACAAACTATAGGCTAAAGACCCTAGAGAAGCCAAAAATCACATCAGATTTTTTTTTCCCATCATCGGTTTCGGAGAAGAAGATTTTTAAAGATTTTTGCACCCCTATGTCACCATGACCTAGTTTTGTAGCCATGGCAATGCAACGAACAAATCTGAATTGCACTGACCCAGACATGCTTCTGGCCATGTCTTATTGAAATCTGTCCAGTACTTTCAAAGGAGAAGTCGAAAATGTGTGTTAACGACACACATGCACACACACACACATAAACACGCTGCGCTATGCCATAAGCCCACATGACCTTTGGTCAGGTGAGCTAAAAAAGAGAATCAGATATTGTTAATCTCTCTAAAAAAAATAATTTCCATATTTGAAAAATATATACATGTAAACTCTTCAACTTTTTGGTAATATAAAATTTCTTTTTTTTATACCTGCAATGCAAGGGCGATAATTTCTTAATTTCTGACAATAGATATAGTGATATTTTATCAATGTTTGAGTTACAAATATTATTAAAAATATTGTTTCCAAGTCATTTCATTGGATAAGTGAAACTTAATAAAAAGATGTGTGATTTTTTTTTATTAAAATAGTTTTGACAACTGTAATTCTGCCAAGTGTTGTTAACTGTTGTTTTGACTAAGATTGAATAAATTTTTTGAATAATCAATTTTTGATTCAAAATTTAACGCTATAATTTCATCTAAATTCAAAGAGAATGTTATACAGTAAAACTTTGATTGCTGGGACGTCATTACCTTGAATACCCTGGATAACTTAAAGTCATCTCTCGGTCTCGAATGTTAATAAACCTCAATGGCTCGAACTTCATAAGCTCAAATACCCCCGCTTGCTTGAACAATAAATATATTTCAAACTTATAAAGTTAGTGCAAATTTAACTTCTTTTTTTGAATACATTTTTTTCAGAACAACATTTTACCCGGGTAAACAATGCTACTCGAGATTATTAATCAACCTAATGAGACAGTGCTCGATATATACAGCACTTTAATCTCTTAATGCAATTACAACACGTGTCTGTTTGATCAGTAAAACACCCCAGTCACACCAGTTTGATGATTGCACATAGGATTTCGTAATTTTCATGTCAGTGGAGTATGTAGAGTAATGTGTTTAATCATTATTTCCTGTAATTAAAATTACCGGTAGTAACTTTGCATTTTTCGTGTTATTAAGTAAGATTATTTTGTATCATCACTTGTTGATATTAAAATAAAGTGTCATATTCTAGACCCATAGCCATAAAACATCATATGACAGATCACAGGTCAACAACATTATCAAAGTATCATGATGAATAATGGATTTTGTATTTTTAATTAGCACGATTCTACTGTTTCTTTATCAATGAATTCTTAATATTTCAAGTCCAAGACTGCAATTTTATTTGGACATTTTATCATTTGACCTTTAATTACATTTATCTGTATTAAATTCAAAGATTCTTTGTCCGTCTATAATCACGAGAACCTGAACCTCCAATCGTATCTTGATGTTCGATTGTTTGAACACCCCGATGGCTCGAATATTTAGTGGAAGTCCCTTGGACTTTGAGCCATCAAGTTCTACTGTACCTAATACCATAAAGGGCTCACTAGTTCAACATAGATTATATCCTTCACTTATTTTGTCATCATGCTAAATTATAGTGTCAACAGCATATTGCGATATCAAATATTTCTTGTTTTTCATAAAAATGCCTTTAATTAATTTTGAATTTGGAATCATAATTCCTAAGATTTCTGCTCATAATATAAACAAATATGGGGAAATCAGATCACCTTGTCTAAAGCCGTCACAAAAAATTAAAAAATTCGGAAAAGAAGCCATTTTGTATTATACATAACTTAATGTCATTCAGAATCATTTTAATCCATCAAATAAAATATGGACCTCTGTCATTTTATCAATGAAAAGTAAAGACAACTTAAGCCAATAAGATTGAGGAAAATTTATAGTCATATAATGAAACTTTATATTAGAGATCAAGGCTCAAAACAGTTGAAAGTGATAGTTTTACAAGACAAAATTTTAATACAGCAGGAGATTCATGAGGAGTTTCCCTGTCCTGGAAGGCCAGTTGCAACTCCAGAAATGGTCAATAAACTTCTCAATATTGTTCTTATTGACAAGGGAGTTACAGAAAGATTTATAGCAAGTATATTATAGTTCACAGGAAAGCAAGTACATTTCCATTCAGACAGAAGATTTTGCAACAAGAAAACCCTCAGCCCATTGGTTTCTAGACTTCTGATCAGAACCACAATAGGTTCTGACCTGGCAAGCAATCCCATGCAATGTTTTGTCACAGGGAATAATTTGAATAAGTATGAGATCAATCAAACAAACTGGTTGTCTTTAAATGCATAGAAACCAAATTTTTATTTAGACAAATTGTGATTTTGACCTTTGAGCTAGTGACCCGTGTTGCAATCTCATGCAATGTTTCAGCACATGAAATAAGTTCACCAAGTTTAAGATCAATTAGTCAAATCATGTATCTTTAATTGCACAGAAATCAAATTGATAACAAGCAGCCACGCACCTGCATGCCTGCCTGGACAGAACCATAACATTATCCATCCTGTCAATATCAATGAGCTTATAAAACAAGCGACAATGAGGCCAATAAACATCCCTGACAAAAGTGCATAGACACTTCATGAAGAGGGTTATGTTGAAATATAATGAAGTTTGACCGCCAAAAATTCATACCCTTACTTATGAGGCTCACAACATACCAACCAGGCCTCATAATTTGATGTGTGCATAATTCAAAATATTGCTACATACTCTCTACTGCTAATTTTAATTTTAATTGGACATCTTGTGGGATCAACAATAAAATTTTGGCCATCTTCAGATCTACAACATCCATATCTACAATGTATCAACATCTCCCCTATCTGTTCTGATACAGCTAAATTATCAACAACTACTGTTAGACTCTTATCATCCACAGGACATTTACCTGCAATAAGACAATAAAATATTATGTATTATACAAAGCAAGAGGCCCTATGGGCCTAAACACTGAGTCACCTGATATGTCCAAAATTGTTTGCAAAGTGCAATAGACAACATATAAAGTACAGAAACTTTACAAGTTTTCTCAAGTTAAAAACTGCCACAAAACTTTATCAGAAATATCCAGTCACATTTCATTTATAACTAGAACTCCCCAAGTTGGATGTGTGGCCTGACAAAAGATTGGAGTCAATAAGTAGCTAATATGCATGAAGTAACTATAGTGCAATAAATAATTTCCAAATCATTAACCAATTTCAGTATACTTATACTTGAACCATATATCATAATGATCATCATGTCAATACATACATTATTCTAATATGCATGGCGAACAAAATATTAATAGTTTTCAAGATAATTAGCAATTTAAGTCTTCTTTAGCAGCTGCCACCTTGACCTTTGAACATATGACCTTGAACCATATATCAAAATGACCTTCATGTCAATACCTACAACATTCTTATATACATTGCTAACAAAATATAAATAGTTTTCAAGATAATTAGCAATTCAAGTCTTCTTTTGCAGCTAGTTTTCAAAATATCAAGACAAATTTAGAATTTTTAGCAACTTCCCCACTGCCTTACCATTTCCCCATTTTGAGCCCTATAGTTACCATTTGTGCAAATCTGAAAATAGATGACCTAAGGATGTTATAAATGAAATAACTAAGGTATATCTCTTGTAGATTCAGAGGAGAAGATTTTTAAAGTTTTTCACTACTTCCCCCTTATTGGGCCTCAAGGGGACATAACTTCTTCATTTGTGCAAATCTGAAAGAGTTTCACCCAGGCATGATGGTTACCACGTTTCATTAATTTGGCCCAGTGGTTTTGGAGGAGAAGATTAAAATGTAAAAAGTTTACGTATGAAGTACGACGTACGATGGACGAAGATGGATAGCAATAGGTCATCTGAGCTTTCAGCTCAGGTGAGCTAAATTAGCCAATAACATAAAAGTTCTCAAAACATTTATATTTCTGTGGCAACAACTTATTGTTTGAACTAAATAGTATTCATGATAATCATCAAAGAATGTCAAATTCACAATAAATTACATTTCACCTCTTACATGGATCCTAATATAGTTTTTGCATTTTATTGTTATTATCCATCTATACTAGTTTTCAAAGTAAAATGGTCAAATGATAGATAATAAATTGCAAAAATGTTCAGCATGACAAGGTCTCAAATGGTAGCAAGTTTTGTATCTATCATATTTTTATCTATGTAAGAGTTGTTGCCCTAATTTTGATGACTCTTACATAGATTAACATATAAATACAAAACCATTTTAGACCTTGTCATGCTGAACATTTTGAAATTATTTTTATCTATTAATAAAAGCTTTCAAGAAAATGGTCAAACAGCAAAATTTGCAAAAACAATGTATTTCAGGGGCAACACCTCTTACATTGATTATCATATAGTCATGAAACTTGCTCTCTTGTTTGGTTTTGTCATGTTGATCATTTTTTGCAATTTATAATCTATAATAGTTTTCAAGAAAATGGTCAAAAACTGCAAAATTTCTGAAAAAATCAATGTTTCAGGGGCAACAACTCTTACATAGATTAACATATAGATACAAAACCTGCTACCATGTTAGACCTTGTAATACTGAACATTTGTGTAGTGTATTGTTATTATCTATCTATAATAGTTTTCAAGAAAATAGTCAAAAACAGCAAATTTGCAACAAAAAAAATTAATTCAAAGACAACAATTCTTACATGGATTATCATATTGTCATCAAACTTGCTCTCTTGTTTGATTTTGTCATGTTGATCATTTGCAATTTTTTGTTATTATCCATCTATAATAGTTTTCAAGAAAATGGTCAAAAACTGTAAAATTTCTGAAAAATTAATGTTTAAAAGGAAACAACTCTTACATTGATTACCATAAAGTCATAAAACTTGTTCAATCTTGTTGTGCTGAACTATTGCAATATATTGTTATTAGCTCTATATAATTGTCTTCAAGAAAATGATCAAAAACAATGAAATTTCTGAAGAAAAAACAATGTTTCAGGGGCAACAACTCTTACAAGGATTAATATATAGAGATTAACATATAGACACAAAACTTGCTACTGTGTTAGATTTTGTCATTCTGAACATTTTTATAATTTATTGTTATTATTTACCTATAACAGTTTTGAAAAAAGAAAATTTCAAAAACAACAAAATTTGCATAAAAATTACCATTTTCTGGTGCAATAACTCCAAAAGTTACTTTCTGATTTCTTAAAAATTTAATAAATCATTAGATCTTACAATACTCGTCAATTTTAAAACATAATAAGCATAAAATGTCTTAAAAAAGAGCTCATTTGGTACTAAAAACTCAAATGTTAAAAAATAGGCTGTGACCTTGACCTTTGACCTTGACCTCATTTTGAAGGAAATTTCAAGATGACATCAAAACTGAAGACCTGATATTATTATCTTTGTAAAAAATCGACATATAGCATCTTTAAAATAATTTTTAAATTCTAAAATTTTAATGCCAAAACATGTAACCTATTTTTCAACCCAATTCAAAAAATGAACAAACTATAGGCTTAAGACCATATAGAAGCTAAATATCAAATCAGATTTTTTTCTCATCATCAGCTCTGGAGAAAAAAATGTTTTAAGATTTTTGCACCCCTAAATCACCTTGACCTAGTTTTGTTAGCCATTGCAATGCCACGAACAAATTTTAATTGCACCAGCCTATACATGCTTCTAACCAAGTACAACTGAAATCTGCCCAGTTGTTTTTAATTGTCCATAATTTTTTACAAAAACTTATGTTACACTGAAACAAGAGGCCCATGGGCCTTAATGCTCACCTGAGTATATGTCCAAAATTGTTTGCAAAGCGCAAAAGACAATATATTAGGTACAGAAACTTTACAAGTTTTCTCAAGTTAAGAACTCCCAAAAAACTTAATCAGAAATATATCCACTCACATTTCATTTATAAGTAGCTTATATAATATGCATGAAGTAACTGTAATGCAATGAATAATTTCCAAATCAATCACAAATTTCAGTATACTTATGCAACTATGTCCTTGACCTTTGAACATATATGACCTTGAACCATATTGATCGCCATGTCAATACCAACAATATTCTAATATACATGCCTATACAAAAAGTTAATAGTTTTCAAGATAATTATCAATTTTTGTCTTCTTTTACAGCTGTGACCTTGACCTTTGAACATATGTCCTTGAACCATATATCAAAATGATCGTCATATCAATACCTACAATATTCTAATATACATGCCTATACAAAAAGTTAACAGTTTTCAAGATAATAAGCAATTTAAGTCTTCTTTTGCAGCTGTGACCTTGACCTTTGTATATATGACCTTGAACCATATATCAAAATGATCGTCATATCAATACCTACAATAATCTAATATATATGCCTATACAAAAAGTTAAAAGTTTTAAAAATAATTAGCAATTATAGTCTTCTTTTGCAGCTGTGACCTTGATCTTTGAACACATGACCTTGAACCATATATCAAAATGATCGTCATATCAATACCTACAATAATCTAATATATATGCCTATACAAAAAGTTAAAAGTTTTAAAAATAATTAGCAATTATAGTCTTCTTTTGCAGCTGTGACCTTGATCTTTGAACACATGACCTTGAACCATATATTAAAATGATCGTCATATCAATACCTACAATATTCTAATATACATGCTTATACAAAAAGTTAACAGTTTTCAAGATAATTAGCAATTTAAGTCTTCTTTTGCAGCTGTGACCTTCACCTTTGTAGATATGACCTTGAACCATATATCAAAATGATCGTCATATCAATACCTACAATAATCTAATATATATGCCTATACAAAAAGTTAACAGTTTTCAAGATAATTTGCAATTTAAGTCTTCTTTTGCAGCTGTGACCTTGATCTTTGAACATATGACCTTGAACCATATATCAAAATGATCATTGTCACAATACCTACAATATTCTAATATAAATGCCTATACAATAAGTTAACAGTTTTCAAGATAATTAGCAATTTTAGTATTTATAAGCCAAAAATAACATTTCAGGGGCAACAACTCCAACATGGATTATCATATAGTCACGAAACTTAGTACCTTTAAAAATTTAGTCATGCTGAACATTTTTATAATGTTTTGATTTCATATTTCTCTTAATATTTGCAAGAAAATTGCCTAAAACTGCATATATCACAAATTAGGTCATGACCTTGATTTGTGACCTTGACCCTGATTTAAAGGTCATTTCAAGAAAAAGTCAAAACTGAAAACCCCATGTTCAGTTGTTCAAATAGTGAAGTTATAACAATTTGAAGCCATTTTATGAATTTTTTTAAATTAAACACAAAAACGCATAACCCATTTTTCGACCAAATTTCACGAAATGAACAAACTATAAGCTTAAGACCCTAGAGAAGCCAAATATCACATCAGATTTTTTCTCCCATCATTACTTTCAGAGAAGAAGATTTTTTAAGATTTTTGGACCCCTAGGTCACCTTGACCTAGTTTTGGTAGCCATGGCAACCCCATGAACAAATCTGAATTGCACCGGCCCATATATGCTTCTGACTAAGTATCATTGAAATCTGTCCAGCAGTTTTGGAGGAGAAGTCAAAAAAAGGTGTTAACAACGCATGCACGCACGCATGCAGGCACACACACAGGCACCCACGCATGCACATACACAGGCTGCGCCATGCCATAAGCTCACATGACCTTTCGGTCAGGTGAGCTAATAAAATGATATAAATATGTATGCATTTTGAAAACATGGAGAGTTGGTTTTTGGGACAACTGGCTGTGTGGTTGAACATTAATAAACCAAGTAAATAGAAAGTTTACTGTTTTGTCTTTCCTCTCTGCCAAAAGGCAGAGTCCCCACAATCAGCATAGTGTAACACACACTGCCCAGCCCATGGCTGCACTCTCAACCCTGGCTTCATCAAGGACAGCCATCCCCTGAGTGCCATGGCGATGGTCTTCAGAGTGTGTTACTTAATCACTTGGTAATCTAACATATAATGTCCATTTAGCACTAATTATTTATAGCAATTGTTGCCATCTTGGAATGTCCTAAAAAGTTGATTTGTAAAAATTGTAAACTGCTCCACATAGGGACTATCCATACCAAAGATGGTCCATGTGGCCCAGTAGTTTCAGAGGAGAAGATTTTCAAAGAATTAGCTATTTATAGCAGCTTATTTGCATATTCCCCTAATTTTGAGCTAATTATAAATGTGTGTGAAAAAGCTGTTAAATATATTAAATGCAACTGGGACAATCTTGAATGCCATCTTAAAAGAAGTTGATTTGTAGGAACTTTAAAATACTCCATCGAGAGACATTTCAACCAAAATATGGTTCTGCTTGGCCAGTAGTTTTATCAGAGAAGATAAAAGTTTATGCACAGATGGACAGACAGACACAGGCTTCACCATGCCATTAGCTCAGTTGGCTTAAGCCAATTAAAGTAAAAACTGGTATGGCCTTATTTTGATAACAGTTACTACAAACTATTATGATTATACTACATGTATTAACATTCAGACAAAGTATTCTCTCTAATGATACAACAAACAGCATGATGATCAGTGTAGTAGATGGCATGCTGATTCATTTTGCTATTTGAAAACACTAAATCCAACATTGAAAGAAGTGTGTGTGTGTGTGTGTGTGTGTGTGTGTGTGTGTGTGTGTGTGTGTGTGTGTGTGTGAACTGAGCAGACTTCTGCTTTGCAAGATGATCATTTAAAGTTTTGAATGCAGCCCAAGTCATTTTCAGAATTTTGAATGAACTTTTGAAGATGAAAATCTACAGATTGCTATTTCTTCTATTTGTTTGTGTGAAAAGAAAGTTTGATACTTTCACATGATTATAACAAATTCTTGATGATGTTTGATTTTGCAATTATGTGACCTTGATGACCTAATACGTATGACATTGACATCCTACGATGCATTACTAAAATTAGTTGCATAAAGGAAGGAGATACATATTAATGTATCAATGTGAACCCCAAACAGATTCATAGAAACCTTAACTCTTTGCCTTGTGTTTAAAAGAAGAATGTCAAATGCAGATGATCTCTATCTTTGACACTCGGCCTCTGCGACTTAAATCTCCATAAATTGTTTCTGTTATTTGTCTGTAATTTGATAAACATTTAAAAGCACTGTCTGATAATCACTAATGAGAAACAAAAAAACAAAAAAACAAAAACCAACAAAAAAAAAAAAAAAAAAAAAAAAAAAAAAAAAACAACATAAAAAAAAAAAAAAAAACAGGAGGCACATGGGCCTTCATGCTCACCTGATATGTCAAACATTGCTTGCAAAGTGCAATAGACAAAGTACAAAACTTTCCACGTTTGCACTTAATCAAAAATATAATTTCCAAATCAGTAACCATATATTTCAGTATACTTATATATCAAAATTGTCAACATGTCAATACCTACAATATTTTAATATACATGCCTATGCAAAAAGTTAATATTTTTCAAGATAATAAACAATTTAAGTTCTCTTATGTGGCTCTGACCTTGAACTTTGAACATATATTACCTTGAACTCTATATCAAAATGATTGTTATAGTAATACCTACAATATTTGAATATACATGCCTATACAAAAAATTAATACTTTTCAATACAAGAGGCCCATGGGCCTTAATGCTCACCTGAGGATATGTCCAAAATTGTTTGCAAAGTGCAATATACAATACATAAAATACAATAACTTTTCAAATTTTCCCAAGTCTAGAACTGCCACGATACTAAATCAGAAATATATAGTCACAGTTCATTTGTAAACTAAAACTCTGCGAGTCGGATGTGTCATCTGAAAAAAGATTGGAGTCAACAACAACAGGCCCATGGGCCTTAACGCTCACCTGAGGATATGGCCAACCTGAGGATATATCCTAAATCATTTGCAAAAATACATAAAATATTCTAATATACATGCCTATAAAAAAGTTAATAGTTTTCAAGATAATTAACAATTTGAGTCTTTTTATGCATCTATGACCTTGACCTTTAAACGTAAGACCTTGAATCTTAAATCAGAATAATTGCCATATTAATTCCTAAAATATTCTAATATACATGAAAATACAAAAAGTTAATAGTTTCCAAGATAATGAACAATATCAGTCTTTTTATGCACCCATGACCTTGATCTTTGAACTTTTGACCTTGAGCCACATATCAAAATGATCGTCATATCAATACCTACAATATTCTAATATATATGCCTATGCAAAAAGTTAATAGTTTTCAAGATAATTAACAATTTGAGTCTTCTTATGCATCTATGACCTTGACCTTTAAATGTAAGACCTTGAATCTCATATCAGAATGATAACTATATCAATTCCTACAATATTCTAATATACATGCCAATACAAAAAGTTAATAGTTTCGAAGATAATTAACAATTTCAGTCTTTTTATGCACCTATGACCTTGACCTTTGAACGTATGACCTTGAGCCATATATCAAAATGTTCGTCATGTCAATACCTACAATATTCTAAAATACATGTCTATACAAAAAGTTTATAGTTTTCAAGCTAATTTACAATTTTAGTTTTCATTGGCAGAAAAATAACATTTCAGGGGCAACAACTCCTACATGTATTATCATACAGTTACGAAACTTTGTACCTTTTTACATTTTGTCATGCTGAACATTTTAACAATGTTTTAATATTATATATCTCTTAAAATTTTAAAGAAAATAACCTTAAACTGCACAAATTACAAACCAGGTCATGACCTTGAACTTTGACCTTGACCCCATTTTGAAGGTTATTTCAAGAAAAAGTCAAAACTGAAAACCCCATGTCAATATCTATTCATATAGTCAAGTTATAAGAATTTGAAGCCATTTTACGAAATTTTTAAAAATTAAACGCAAAAACACGTAACTTAATTTTTCACTAAATTTAACGAAACGAACAATTTATAAGCTTTAGACCCTAGAGAAGCCAAATATCCAATCAGATTTTTTCTACCATCTTCACTTTTGGAGAAGAAGATTTTTTAAGTTTTTTGGAACCATAGGTCACCTTGACCTAGTTTTGGGAGCCAGGACAACGTCACGAACAATCTGAATTGCACTGGCCCATATATGCATCTGACCAAGTTTTATTGAAATCCACCTTGTAGTTTCAGAAAAGATGTTGAAAATGTAAAAGTTTACGCCGCGGACGACGATGACAACGACAACGACAACGACAGACAAATTTTGATCAGAAAAGCTCACTTGAGCATTCGGCTCAGGTGAGCTAATAAAACTGTTAATTAGTTCTTTGTTTCACCCCCCCTCCTCAAACACACACACACACACACACACACACACACACACACACACAAACACACACACAAACAATAAAATGCTAAGAACAGGCAAAAATTGTTTTATTGCAAGAAACCAAGTTCTGTATCAATTGAACTTACGATGACAAAGTTATGCTCCGGACAAGCAATTAGAGAACTGTGTAAAAATTTCAAACAAAACTTAATATGAAGGGCAATAACTCTCTCAAAAATGACCATATTCAAAAACCTGTGTTATATGTGTTAAAAGATGTTATCATGTCAAAATATGGTGAAGATTACTCAAAAAGTGAAGGAACTATGCCCATTACAAGCAAAAATGATATAAGTGGAATAACTCTAAAATTTCCCAACGCAGAGTTATGGTTCTGTAACTCTGCACTTGTCTCATTTCAAGACACATACAAACCAAGTTTGGTATCAACTGAACTGAAGATGACAAAGTCATCCTCCAGACAAGCAATTAAAGAAATGGGCAAAAATTTCAAAAAAAAAAACTTTATGTGAAGGGCAATAACTCTTTTAACAAGAGGCCCATTGGCCTTAATGCTCACCTGAGGAAATGTCCAAAAACTTGCAAAGAACTTAATTACAAAAACTTTATAAAATTCCTCAAGTTTGGAAATCCAACAATAATTAATCAGAAATATCTAGTCACATTTCACTTATAAACAGCTCATATGCATGATTAAAACATTAGAATGAATAATTTCCAAATCATTAACCATATGGTTATGCAGCCATGATTTTGACCTTTAAACACATGAACTTGAACCCTTTATATGAATGGTCATAATATTAATACCTACAATATTCCTAATATACATGCTTGTACAACAAGTTAATGGTTTTCAAGATAATTCACAATTTCAGTACACTTATGCAGGTATGACCTTGACCTTTCAACATATGACCTTGAACCATATATCAAAATAATTGTCATATCAATACTTACAATATTCTATTATACATACCTATACAAAACAAGAGGCCCATGGGCCTTAACGCTCACCTGAAGATATGTCAAATATTGTTTGCAAAGTGCAATAGACAATATATTAAGTACAGAAACTTTAAAAGTTTTCTCAAGTTAAGAACTCCCACAAAACTTAATCAGAAATATATCCACTAACTTTTCATTTATAAGTACCTTATAAAATATGCATGAAGTAACTGTAGTGCAATCATTAATCAATTTCAGTATAATTATGCAGCTATGTCCTTGACCTTTGAACATATATGACTTCAAACCATATATGATTGTCATGTCAATACCTACAATATTCTAATATACATGCCTATGCATGAAATTAATAGCTTTCAAGATAATTAATAATTTTAGTATTCCTATGTTGATATGACCTTGACCTTTCAACATATAACCTTGAACCCTATATCAAAATGACCGTCATGTCAATACCTACAATATTCTATTATACATGCCTATACAAAAAGTTAATAGTTTTCAAGATAATTAGCAATTTTAAGTCTTCTTTTGCAGCTGTGACCTTGACCTTTCAACATATGACCTTGAACCATATATCAAAATAATCATCATGTCAATACCTACAATAGTCTAATATACATGCTTATACAAAAAGTTGATAGTTTTCAAGATAATTAGCAATTTAAGTATTCTTCTGCAGCTGTGACCTTGACCTTTCAATATATGACCTTGAACCATATATCAAAATGAATGCTGTTGCAAAACATACAATATTCTACTATATATGCCTATACAAAAAGTTAATAGTTTTCAAGATAATTAGCAAGTTCAGTCTTCTTTTGCAGCTGTGACCTTGAACTTTCAACATATGACCTTAAACCATATATCAAAATGATTGTCATGTCAATACCTACAATTGTCGAATATACATGCCTATACAAAAAGTTAATAGTTTTCAAGATAATTAGCAATTTAAGTCTTCTGTTGCAGCTGTGACCTTGAGCTTTCAACTTATGACCTTGAACCATATATCAAAATGATCGTTGTTGCAATACCTTCAATATTCAAATACACATGCCTATACAAAAAAGTAATAGTTTTCAAGATAATTAGCAATTTAAGTCTTCTTTTGCAGCTGTGACCTTGACCTTTCAACATATGACCTTAAACCATATATCAAAATGTTTCTCATGTCAATACCTACTATATTCTAATATACATACCTATACAAAAAGTTAATAGTTTTCAAGATAATTAGCAATTTAAGTCTTCTTTTGCATCTGTGACCTTGACCTTTCAATATATGACCTTGAACCGTATATCAAAATGATCGTTGTTGCAATACCTACAATATTTTAATATACATGCCTATAAAAAAAGTAATAGTTTTCAAGATAATCAGCAATTTATGTCTTCTTTTGCAGCTGTGACCTTGACCTTTCAACATATGACCTTGAACCATATATCAAAATGATCATCATGTCAATACCTACAATAGTCCAATATACATGCCTGTACAAAAAGTGAATAGTTTTCAAGATAATTGGCAATTTAAGTCTTCTTTTGCAGCTGTGACCTTGACCTGTCAACATATGACCTTGAACCATACATTAAAATGATTGTCATGTCAATACCTTCAATATTCTAATATACATGCCTATACAAAAAGTTGATAGTTTTCAAGATATAGTGACATATATAATTTCTAGCAATTTCCCCACTCAGTGCCTAACAATTTCCCCATTTTGGGCCCCATGACTATCATTTGTGCAAATCTGAAAATAGATGACCTAAGGATGTTATAAATGAAATAACTAAGGTATATCTCTTGTAGATTTAGAGGAGAAGATTTTTAAAGTTTTTCACTATTTCCCCCCTTGTGGGGCCCCAAGGGGACATAACTCCTTCATTTGTGCAAATCTGAAAGGGCTTCACCTAGGCATGATGGTTACCAAGTTTCATTAAATTTGGCCTGGTGGTTTTGGAGGAGGAGATTAATATGTAAAAAGTTTAAGCACGATGGACAAGTACGACCCACGAACCACGATGGACGAAGATGGATAGCAAAAGCTCATATTAGCTTTCAGCTAAGGTGAGCTAAAAGGTTAATAGTTTTTCAAGCTATATTGACAAATACTGTAAATCAGGAAATTAATGTGTCATGAAATTAATGCGAATTGCCAATTTTGAAGTAAAATGCGTATTGAAATTAATGTGATTTTTTAAATTTCAATTTTTAAAATTTTTGCCTGTTTTATATCTTACAATTATCAACATTAAATTATGGACTCATGAATTATATTATGTCTTCCTTAATTTAAAAACACGTTATAAACAAACTTTCGGTAGACATTATTAAAATAAACAGTGAGGTGTGCCGAGGGTAAATTTTTAAGCGCCGATGACCCATTGTTTTAAATTAACCATGGTGGTAAAGGATAATGATCAAAAAAACGAGTGTTTTTTTAAATAAAGGAACATACTCAACTATAACGCTTGGAGTTTTAATAAAATAAAGCATTCGAACTATTAGGACATGTTGGCATGTGTACAACTGATGTTCGTCTTCAACTCACGAGTTTAGAATGTTAGATTACTTTTAATCACAGTACATGTACTTTCAATTTGTTGTTCAAGTCAAGGTTCAAAATGATGTATCAGTCACTATTCCACCCATAGCAAAATTCCCAGTAGGAAAGAAACAGCAAAAACTTACCGCTAAATGAGAATGTGCTCCAATATTAATCAGGTACAATAAAAACTTCCGATTAAGGGAGGTAACTCAATTTACAATAAATATACAAAATACAAATATCGGAAAATAAATGGGACAAGAAATTAATGTGATTAAACGGGCCTTGCATTTTTCTCATTAATTTCTTGCTCGCATTAATTTCCTGATTTACAGTATGTAATTTTTAGCATTTTCCCCACTTAGTACCTTGCCATTCCTTCATTTTTAGATGACCTAAGAATATTATGCATGTAATAACTAAAGTAAAGAAGATTTTAAAGTTTTTCACTATTTCTGCCTTGTTGGGGTGCCAAGGATACACAAATTGAGAGTGATGGTGAATCTGACATGGCAGATCAATACAAAACTTTAGAGGCCCAATACAGTCAACTCCGGTTACTACGAGATATCGCATTTAACGAGGTCATTTAATTTCCCCATCCGTAATGTCTATATTTTTTGTTTATTTCTTACCCATATAGCGAGATTGGTTACAAAGAAATATGGCTTATAGTGAGGCAAAATACTTGCCCCTTCCTAATTTAAAGTATGTAAAAAGCACCTGTTATAAAGAGTGCTCAGAAGTCAATCAGCTGTGACGGCATATACCTGATTACAAATACCGATGTAATACTTACCGGTTGTTTGCTTATGTCGCAACGCTGATAATAAAGTCAATCAAGTGGAACTAATAATGAGTAGTATTTATGTTGTAGTAAATGTTATTCTATTAATGAAAGAAGTTTTTACTTGTGTTTTAAAATGTCTAACGGAACAAATTCAAAAAAGTGGGTTCGAACTCTTGATAAAAACCATGACTAAGAAAAAAAGAAAAATTCTACTTTTTTGCCCAGCTCATTCTGTCATTAATGGACTAAAATCAGTAAAGATTGTGTCCCCCCTCAATACCACTTCCATTCTGCAACCGATGGACCAAGGTGTAATTCGAAACCTCAAAGTTTCATATCGGAAGTGTCTTATCGATTACCTGTTGAAAAACTACGCTGAGAATATAAGTGACCCCGTTATTAATTTATAATTGGCAATCGATTGGCTGCATAGGGCTTGGCACGAGGTTTCACTCATCCGCATGCAAAATTGTTTTTTTAGAAGGGGGGGTTTGTTTTTGACAGTCGTCAATCGGATGATGACCCGGATGAAGATCTTCCTCTAATTTTGCACAAAAATGACACTGAGTAGTGCCATGATGATAACGATGATGATCAAATTCCTGTACAAGAAAAAAATGTCTCGTACTCTGACGCTAAAAACTGTATAGACTCTCTGAAACTTTTTATGCAAAAGAGAGGTAATGTACCGACTGAACTTTTCAGTTCTCTCGAGGATATGAGAATATTCATTACTCATGATGATGATACCAAAAAACAAGGTAGGATAACCAACTTTTTCAAATAGGGCCTAAACTTCTAAATATTTATTATGACAAAAAGAGTAACCGTTTTATATGTGATGTAAATACTGTGTGAAATATGTAAATGATGTGTAAAATAACCTGGAATAAACATTTTATAGGATTTTAACTTGTAGATAATAAGGATATTAACGCAAAAGGTTAACATTGTGTTCTAGATGGGTTTTCTGGTCAATAAATTATGTAAAAACATATACACATGTTTAAAAATAAATTAGAATAATAATAGAATGAAAAATTCTGAAGAATTTTAACTGTTTAAACAAGAGGCCCACGGGCCTTAACGCTCACCTGAGTATATGTCCAAAATTGTTTGCAAAGTGCAAAAGACAATATACTAGGTACAAAAACTTTACAAGTTTTCTCAAGTTAAGAACTGCCACAAAACTTAATCAGAAATATATCCACTCACATTTCATTTACAAGTAGCTTATATAATATGCATGAAGTAACTGTAATGCAATGAATAATTTCCAAATTATGACCAAACTTCAGTATACTTATGCAGTTATGTCCTTGACCTTTGAACATATATGACCTTGAACAATATATGATCGTCATGTCAATGCCTATAATATTCTAACATACATTGCTTTACAAAAAGTTTATAGTTTTCAAGATAATTAAGCAATTGATGTCTTCTTTTGCAGCTATGACCTTGACCTTTGAAAACATGACCTTGAACCATATATCAAAATGATCGTCCCTGCAATACCTACAATATTCTAATATACATGCCTATACAAAAAGTTAATAGTTTTCGAGATAATTAACAATTTAAGTCTTCTTTTGCAGCTGTGACTTTGACCTTTGAACATATATCCTTGTACCATATATCAAAATGATTGCCATATCAATTCCTACAATATTCTAATATACATGCCTATACAAAATGTTAATAGTTTTCAAGATAAATAGCAATTTATATCTTTTTTTGCAGCTGTGACCTTGACCTTTGAACACATGACCTTGTACCATATATCAAAATGATTGCCATATCTAATATTTTAATACATATGCCTATACAAAAAGATTAAAGTTTTCAAGCTAATGCACATTTTTAGTATTTATAAGCCAAAAATAACTTTTCAGGGGCAACAACTCCTATATGGATTATCATATAGTTACGAAACTTGGTACCTTTCCAAATTTTGTCATGCTGAACATTTTAACAATGTTTGATTTCATGTATCTCTTAATATTTTTGCAAGAAAATTGCCTAAAACTGCATAAATCACAAATAAGGTCATGACCTTGATTTGTGACCTTGACCTTAATTTAAAGGTCATTTCAAGAAAAAGTCAAAACTGCAAATCTCATGTCATTATCTGTTCAAATAGTCAAGTTATAACAATTTGAAGCCATTTTTCAAAATTTTTAAAATTAAATGCAATAACGTGTAACCCATTTTTCGACCAAATTTCACGAAATTAACCAACTATAGGCTTAAGACCCTAGAGAAGCCAAATATCACATCAGATTTTTTTTCCCATCATCGGTTTCGGAGAAGTAGATTTTTAAAGAATTTTGGACCTCTAGGTCACCTTGACCTAGTTTTTGTAGCCATGGCAACGCCATGAACAAATCTGAATTGCACCGGCCCTTATATGCTTCTGACTAAGTATCATTGAAATCTGTCCAGCAGTTTTGGAGGAGAAGTTGAAAATAGGTGTTAGCGACGCATGCACGCACGTACACAAACACACGCCATGCCATGCCATAAGCTCACATGACCTTTTGGTCAGGTGAGCTAAAAATGACTGGTAAACTATAATGTTTTTAAATGACATTTCATATAATAGAATAGATTAATAATAATAATAGAATGAAAAATTCTGAAGAATTTTAACTGTTTAAATAAGAGGCCAATGGGCCTTAACGCTCACCTGAGTATATGTCCAAAATTGTTTGCAAAGCCCAAAAGACAATATACAAGGTACAGAAACTTTACAAGTTTTCTCAAGTTAAGAACTGCCACAAAACTTAATCAGAAATATATCCACTCACATTTCATTTACAAGTAGCTTATATAATATGCATGAAGTAACTGTAATGCAATGAATAATTTCCAAATCATGAACAAACTTCAGTATACTTATGCAGCTATGTCCTTGACCTTTTAACATATATGACCTTGAACAATATATGATCGTCATGTCAATGCCTATAATATTCTAATATACATGCCTATATAAAAAGTAAAAACATATACACATGTTTAAAAATAAATTAGAATAATAATTTCTTTAAATCAGAATGAAAAATTCTGAAGAATTTCAACTGTTTGAAAAACTTTAACAGAAAAACTTAACATTGTACTTGTGACGGACATAGGGCGCACGGATGAACAGACGAACAGACGAACCCTTTTCTATATCCCCTGCCAACTTCGTTGGAGCGGGGGATAAAAATCTTCTCTGAATTCTTAAGTACATAGAGCAGATTTTGGATCCAATTGGGCCTCACGGATTACATCAGGGTATTTGAAGATTAATAAAGGTCAAATGAATTATTATCACATTTTCTTACTACATGGTGTTGAATTTCAAAAAAATTGATGTCCAAAGATGCAAAAGATTATAGTTTAAAAAGTTTTAATTTTTTTTTCAATTAGAAAAATGTAGGAAAGAGCCATTAGTTAATAATTGGGTATATTGTTGTTCGTTTTTTTCAAAGGGTGATCATCATAAATATTCAAATCATGACAACATATTATATGGTAAATTAGGTTTGAAAAACTGGGTTGTCTGTGAAAACATCAAAAAATTGTTATATACAAAGAATTAAAGAAACTTTTTAAATAAGTCTAGTTATTTTTCCCAATTAGGTCAGTAAATTTTACATGGATTTTTGATATTTTTGAATAATTTTGTTTAAATATGGAATTTTGTTCTCCAAATATGCATATGATAAACAATTATGGACTAATAGAAACTGCCTTTAAATTTTGAGACACTGCTTCCTTGTCTAGCACTCTTCCTCCTCACTCTCCCCCACCTCTGTAAATGCTTTAGATTTTAAAGGTACTAAAATAATGGATATAAGTATTTAATACATGAATAATTCTATTTATACCTTCTGACTGATTGCTCACACATCTTTTACAATAGCTGTGCTGAAAGAATAAAATACAATGAAAAACTATAAATGCTAAAATAATGTAATAACTTGTGAGAACACTTGAGTATACATCCCAAATCTTCTAAAGAAATACTATAGACAATAACAATAATAACAGAAACTATCCAAATTTCCCAGATTTTGACCCCTTCTGTCACAATACTTAATCTGAAATATCTAGGGTCTAGTCACAGTATATTTCAGTATACTAAAACAAGAGGCCCATGGGCCTTAACGCTCACCTGAGGAAATGTCCAAAAACTTGCAAAGAACTTAATTACAAAAACTTTACAAAATTCCTCAAGTTTGGACATCAGGCAAAAATTAATCGGAAATATCTAGTCACATTTCATTTATAACAAGGGGCCCATGGGCCTTAATGCTCACCTGAAGATATGTCCAATATTGTTTGCAAAGTGCAATAGACAATATATTAAGTAGAGAAACTTGAAAAGTTTTCTCAAATTAAGAACTCCCACAAAACTTAATCAGAAATATATCCACTCACATTTCATTTATAAGTTGCTTATATAATATGCATGAAGTAAATGTAATGCAATGAATAATTTCCAAATCATTAACAAATTTCAATATACTTATCCAACTATGTGCTTGACCTTGGAACATATATGACCTTGAATAATATATGATCGTCATGTCAATACCTACAATATTCTAATATATATGCCTATACAAAAAGTTCAAGTTTTCAAGATAATAAGAAATTTATGACTTCTTTTGCAGCTGTGACCTTGAACTTTGAACACATGACCTTGAACCATATATCAAAATCATCATTGCTGCAATACCTACAATATTCTAATATACATGCCAATACAAAAAGTTAATAGTTTTCAAGATAATTAGCAATTTAAGTCTTCTTTTGCAGCTGTGACCTTGACCTTTGAAAACATGACCTTGAACCATTGTCAAAATGATTGTCCCTGCAATACCTACAATATTATAATATACATGCCTATACAAAAATTAATAGTTTTCAAGATAATTAGCAATTTATGTCTTCTTTTGCAACTGTAACCTTGACCTTTGATCATATGACCTTAAACAATATATCAAAATTATCGTTGTCACAATACCTACAATATTCTAATATACATGCCTATACAAAAAGTTAATAGTTTTCAAGCTTATGCACATTTTTATTATTTATAAGCCAAAAATAACATTTCAGGGGCAACAACTCCTATATGGATTATCATATACAGTGAAACCTGTGAATACTGGAATACCTCGGGGATAAATAAAAAGTCCGGTTTAGACAGGTTCCGGTCTATTCAGGTTTTTGCATGAGTTACCTGCCCATTGTTGTTCAAGTTACATTGGTCAAACGAGTTGCCCCTGTGTCAGTGTGATACTTATGTTTTAATTAACATTCCCTAACAGGAAAGAGTATTTAATTGATAAATTGAATAAAATGTAATAAGAAGATAATATAGCCATTTTTACCTATGCAAATTATCTATTCTTGAACAACAGTAGATCCGCAACTATGATCATTTATTAATTCACTGTATTGATATACATTGTACTTCTTATGATGAATTGTAAATCTTTATGTAAATAGAATTATTTTTTGTAAACTTGTACATTAAAATCATTTCAGTCATTCAATTGAGTGATGCAAACATCGTTGATATTCATTGTTTAATTTCTCAATTAGATACTAAGTATTGTAGTATTGTCCATCGACAATACGCATGCTGTTCAGATGCCTCACGTAAGATAATCTTGAGTGGAGTGCTAAACAACATCAAACTGGCCACTGTTTAAGTGAAATAATTATAAGTTGGAGCATTTACCCCATGTACAGTACATTACAAGTGAAGATAATCTTGAGAGGAGTGTTATCACAACAGCAATCACGATATCAGTGAAAAATTGGGTTAATCTGTGTTCGAATCAACACTTTCATGTTTTTATTTTTATTTTGTTTTGAAATTTAAAATGCTATACCGCCTAAGTGTACGATTGTGATTTAAATAGTGAATATTTCTTTTGAAGTAAATTTGTTTGATGTTTATTTTTAAAACCATATATATAATGTAAACCATTATTTTTTTTCCACACACACACATACACATAAAAGTAATGCTATCAAAATATGTCGCTTATAAGTTAATTATGTATCATCCGAACGCAAGCCGTGACCTAAATCTCAATCCGGAAGATGTTTGCACAACGTTAATTGTATACTCAGGTATGTAAACACACGCTTTGACCAGGTTTTTTTTCATTATGACGATTAAAACTGATTGTTTTTAATTTTTTAAATTATAAGATTATAAGATTATTTAATTATCAAATATATATTCCTTAAATATTCAAATTTTACAGTGAATTATTGTAAAAGAACTACAGATGTATTTTTATTATACTGATAAGTTACAAGTTCCAAATGTCCTCCCGTTTTTTTTTTTATGATGAAACTTTTTTTTTTGAAAAATTAAATGCTGTCCGGTATTTTTAGGTTTTTTGTATTGAAAATGTTAATTTTGTACCAGAAAATTAGTCCGGTTTCCAGAGTAGAGAGGTTCCAGTTTAAAGAGGTTCCCGATACATAAAATGTAGAAGGTCAAATTCGGGACCGGACATATTGTCCGGTTTTCACAGGATTCCGGTTTTTTCAGGTCCGGTTTTCACAGGTTTCACTGTAGTTACGAAACTTGGTACCTTTTCAAATTTTGTCATGCTGAACATTTTAACAATGTTTTGATTTCATATTTCTCTTAATATTTGCAAGAAAATTGCCCAAAACTGCATAAATCACAAATTAGGTCATGACCTTGATTTGTGACCTTGACCCTTTTTTAAAGGTCATTTCAAGAAAAGTCAAAACTGAAAACCTTATGTCATTATCTGTTCAAATAATCAAGTTATAACAACTTGAAGCCATTTTACGAAATTTTTTAAATTAAACGCAAAAACACTTAACACATTTTTCAACCAAATTTTACGATATGAACAAACTATAGGCTTAAGACCCTAGAGAAGCCAAATATCACATCAGATTTTTTTTCCCATCATCAATTTCGGAGAAGTAGATTTTTTAAGATTTTTGTACCCCTAGGTCACCTTGACCTAGTTTTGGTAGCCATGGCAACACCATGAACAAATCTGAATTGCACCGGCGCCATATATGCTTCTGACTAAGTATCATTGAAATCTGTCCAGCAGTTTTGGAGGAATAGTCGAAACTAGATGATAACGATGCACGCACTCACACATGCACACATGCACACATACACACATGCACAATACACATGCCGTGCCATATCATAACAAGAGGCCCATGGGCCTTAACGCTCACCTGAGTGTATGTCCAAAATTGTTTGCAAAGCGCAAAAGACAATATATTAGGTACAGAACCTTTACAAGTTTTCTCAAGTTAAGAATTCCATTAAAGCTTAATCACAAATATATCCACTCACATTTCATTTATAAGTAGCTTATATAATATGCATGAAGTAACTGTAACGCAATGAATAATTTCCAAATCATTCACAAATTTCAATATACTTATGCAACTATGTCCTTGACCTTTGAACATATATAACCTTGAACCATATATGATCGCCATGTCAATACCTACAATATTCTAATATATATGCCTATACAAACAGTTAAAAGTTTTCAAGATAAATAGCAATTTATATCTTCTTTTGCAGCTGTGACCTTGACCTCTGAACATATGACCTTGAACCATATATCAAACTGATCGTCATATCAATACCTACAATATTCTTATATACATGCCTACACAAAAAGTTAATATTTTCAAGATAATTAGCAATTTTAGTATTTAAAAGCCAAAAATAACATTTCAGGGGCAACAACTCCTACATGGATTATCATATAGTTACGAAACTTGGTACCTTTTCAAATTTTGTCATGCTGAACATTTTTACAATGTTTTGATTTCATATTTCTCTTAATATTTGCAAGAAAATTGCCCAAAACTGCATAAATCACAAATTAGGTCATGACCTTGATTTGTGACCTTGACCCTTTTTAAAGGTCATTTCAAGAAATGTCAAAACTGAAAACCTCATGTCATTATCTGTTCAAATAGTGAAGTTGTAACAATTTGAAGCCATTTTACGAAATTTTTTAAATTAAACGCAAAAACGCATAACCCATTTTTTGACCAAATTTTACGAAATGAACAAACTATAGGCTAAAGACCCTAGAGAAGCCAAATATCACATCAGATTTTTTTCCCATCATCAAACTAAAATAAGATCATCATATCAATACTTCCAATATTCTAAGTATTGTTGACCTTTCAACATATGACCTTGAACCATATATCAATATAATTGTTTTATCAATACCTACATATTCTAATATACATGCCCATACAAAAAGTTAATAGTTTTCAAGATAATTCACAATTTCAGTCTTCTTCTACGGCTATGACCTTGACTTTCAACATATGACCTTGAACCATATATTAAAATAATTGTTATATCAATACCTACAATATTCAAATTACATGCTTATACAAAAAGTTGATAGTTTTCAAGCTAATGCTTGATTTAAGAACTTATAAGCCAAAAATAACATTTCAGGGACAACAACTCCTTCTAAGTTTAACATATAGTTAAGAAACTTGGTACCTTGTTGAATTTTGTCATGCTGAACATGTTAACAATGTTTTGAATTCATATATTAATATTTTCATTTGCCTTGTGAAATTCCCATAGCTGCAAGCTTGAGAGTCATTGCCTTCATGATTGACAATGAATGACAAAAACCTTGTCACTCCCGTGTTTGAATACATAAAAAATGCAATACACAATCCGGAACTTCATTATCATAGGTAAACAAACATGGCTATCATATCACTTTTATTTATATTTGAGACAAGCTTGAAAAACGCATTTTTCAAAAATTTTACAAGAATGGTTCAATGGTTAAAATGCACAAAATAAAATCAAAGAAATTTATCAAATAAAATTTTAATAACATATTTAGGCACCTGGCTGATATTCACCGTAATATTGACATTGTGAGAGATGGAGTTTAAAAAATCAAATGGTGTTTTGAAAGAACAGACAAGAACTGGTCTGTCAAAACCATCAAACCACAAAAAAATTCTTGAACAATCAGATCTTTAAAAAATTTCTTCCTACCTTGGCAAATCTGCTATATACCCTATTATTTTGAGGCAATGTTTAATGGTACATCTATTGAATCAATTCCGTGTCTCAGGGGATGTAAATTTCTCAGGGGATGTAAATTTCAAGTGATGTAAATTTCAATTGAAATTAGATTCAAGCATGTATGACACATGCTGTGTTTGTTGATCGGAAAAACTGAAAAATCAGCCACATGCTTTTAATCAGTTTACTAGGGATACAAAAGGATCTCCTCAAAACTATTATAGGTTTAAGTACTACAAAACTTAAAGCAATCATTTTCTTAACTTTGAGTCAAAACAGAAAACCCTATGCCATTATCTGTTCAAATAGTCAAGTTATAACCATTTGAAAAGATTTTATGATTTTTTAAAAATTAAACGCAACAACATGTAACCCATTTTTTTATCAAATTTCACAAAATGAACAAACTACAGGCTTAATACCCTAGAGAAGCTGAAAATCACATCAGATTTTTTCTCAGAGAAGAAAATTTTTTAAGAGTTTTGCATCCCTAGGTTACCTTGACCTAGTTTAATAGCTATGGCAACCCCATGAACAAATCTGAATTGCAACGGCCCTTATATTGCACTCAAATTTGGGCCTCAGGAGTGTAAACATGGTTTTTCTATTATTTGACCTAGTGACCTACTTATTGACCCAACATTGTCCATATACGAACTTGAGCTAGCTTTTGTCAAGAGGATAATTCTGACTAAGTTTGATGAAGACTGGACTAAAATTGGGGCCTCAGGAATATTAACAATGTTTTTCTATAATTTTACCTAGTGACCTAATTATTGACCCAACATTGTCCATATACAAACTTGAGCTAGCTTTTGTCAAGAGGATCATTCTGACAATGTTTGATGAAGATTGGACTAATTGGGGCCTCAGGAGTGTTAACAATGTTTCTAAATAATTGACCTAATAACCTAATTATTGACCCAACATGGCCCATAAACAAACTTTAGCTTGCTTTTGTCAAGAGGATCCTTCTGACTAAGTTTGATGAAGATTGCACTAAAATTGGGGCCTCAGGAGTGTTCACATGGTTTTTCTATAATTTGACCTAGTGACCTACTTATTGACCCAACATGACCCATATATGAACTTGAGCTAGCTTTTGTCAAGAGGATTATTCTAAGTTTGATAAAGATTGGACTAAAATTTGGGCCTCAGGAATGTTAGCAAGGTTTTCTTAAAATTTGACCTAGTGACCTACTTATTGAACCAACATGGCCTATATACATACTTGAGCTAGCTTTTGTCAAGAGGATCATTCTGAGAAAGTTTGTTTAAGATTGCATTCAAATTGTGGCCTCAGGAGTGTTAACAATCAAAAGTTGAAGCATGATGGATGACGGACGACGCACAATGCGCGATGCATGATGCAGGATGCACGATGCATGACGCACGAAGGACAATGATCCATCACAATAGCTCACTTAAGCACTTTGTGCTCAGGTGAGCTAAAAATGCAACTAAAGTTTTACCTCAGATTTCTTTGCCGAAAATTTCAAATTGTTGAAGCAAATAATTTTTAAAATACAAGTTGCAAGTTTTTATGTGTGTATAAAATGGAAAGAGATTCATTTTAACAGCATAAAATGTAATAGCCATTGATAGGACTTTGCTATTTATAGTAACAATAGCCATTTTGGATTTCAGATGGAAATTTTAGAAATACTTTCACTGATAACACACAAGGACCTTTCACATCTAAAGTTTATGGATGCATGCATGCATTCACACCCACACTTTACCATGCCATAAGCTAACCAAACGTTGACCCTGGCTTTGCCAGGTGAGATAAAAATAGACATATTTCTCCCAGAAAATATAAAATTTTTAGCTGCAAACAATACATAAGCAGACACCATTTTCCTCAAAATTTAGTCCAAAAGATAGACTGCACACATGACAAGGATGCACACATTACTAGGGTTTTTACAGTACATGATTTTTGATGGTGTGTGTGTGTGTGTGTGTGTGTGTGTGTGTGTGTGTGTGAAAACAAACCAAATTTGAAATAATTATTTTACAGTAAATGCAAATGATGCCTAACTTTGATTTGTTAGCAGCAATTATTTCTTCAAGTAAGCAAGAATCAAGATGATAACAATATTTTTTTTAATTAAGCCAATATGTGAAAATTTTTATATATTTTTGGTGTAAATGCATTGTGTTGAATAGTAACAGACATTTAAATTTTACATAAATATAGCAATAATAAATATAACAGGTTGGTATTTACCATTTTACACTGCAAATGCCCAAAATTTTGAACTAAAATATGGGAACAGTTTTTGTGAAATTTCCAAATTCTTTCACCAATTAAAGTGTTACCTACTTTATAAGTCACAATAAAAGGGCATTTATTAATTTTATTAATACCTACCCAACAAGACACAATTACTGGGTCTTTAAACAATTAAATGCATATTTACCAAACACGACAAAATTAAATGGTCATTAAACAATTTAATTCATACTTACCCCACAAGATACAATTACTGGGTCTTTAAACACAGAATTACACAGTTTACAGAATAGCTTTTTGTTTGGAGATTCAACAAACACCAACACTTCCTGGAATCAATTTAAAATTTTTAGTAAATCAAACAAGAGGCCCATGATGGCCCTAATTTGCTCACCTGAGTTTAAATGTAATTGGTATGTCTTGATAATACCTGGTAAGTCATAACTTGTTGCCTCAGTAGAAGTGGTTTCAGAGAACATTATTTTTATTGTTTTGGTTTTAAGCTATGTAGGTCACTGTGACCTTCTTTTGGTAGCCATAGCAACCAGAAACACAAATGTGAATGGCAATGGTCTATAGATGCTATTGACTAATATGAATGAAATGTGACCAGTAGTGTCTGAGAAGAAGTCTTTTGATGGATGGATGGATGGATGGCAGAGTTCCTTTCCATAACAAAAGCTCACATGAGCAATTTTCAGATCCGGATTTAAGACTTTACAGATTTGACACATTAATTGAAATATTTTTTTAAAAAATTGTTCAATTAGTTAAAATTATGTCACATAACAGTGATTTTGTAAAACAAAAAAAATATTTCAAGGTTTTAGCTATATCTACATATCAGAATCACATGTATTTCAAAAATAATAATTACATTAAAAAGTAAAAATTCATAAAATCTATTCCATGCACCATTGTAAGTCATAAAATTCAGAAATTAAAAAAAACAACAGGCCCAATAGGGCCTGTGATGCTCAACTGGCTGCATATGTAAGACAATGTTTGTTTTTGTTTGTAATGCTGTTTAACGTTCAACTCAAGAATATTTCACTTATACGGAGACTGTCAGTTTTAGAAATGGTGGAGAACACTGGAGTATCAGAGAAAACTACGACCAAGCAGCAAGTTAACTGACAAACTTTCACCATGCCATAAACTCAGCTGGGTTTAGCCAGTTGAGCTTACAATGGATCAACAATGGCTATTTTTTTATATATCTAGTAACAACGGGCATCTTGGACTGGTACAAACTTTTTTCAAGCTGATGTAGGAACCTTCCACAGGAAATTTGGTTCCAATTCTCCAGTGGTTTTAGAGGAGAAGATTTTTACTAAATATTACACCTAATTTGCATATTTCTAGAAAATTGGGTCAATAAAAATTTTCTCAGAAAAAACCCGTTATATATTTTGAATCCCACACAGTACACTTTCTATATTTAAAATTTGAGCTCAATCGATGGAAAATAGGATCCCAATGGCCATTTTTATTTTTTTCTATTTTTAGTTACGGTGGCCATCTTGGATGTCAGGCGGGGTTGCCTGGTACAACCTTAAGTCAGGCAGACGTAGGGACCTTCCACACAAAATTTCATTCCAATTGGCCCAGTGGTTTCAGAGGAGAAGATTTTTACTTCATTTCACAAAATATTGCACCTAATTTGCAAAATTAGTAAAAATTGGGTCAACGAAAAAAGACTCCGAAAAACCCTTTACATATGTTCAATCCCCCACAATATACTTTCCTACATTTCAAATTTGAGCTAAATCGGTGAAAAAATGGATCCACAATGGCCATTTTTGTGTATTTTCTATCTATAGTAACAGCGGCCATCTTAGATGTCAGGCAGGGTTGCAAACTTTAGTCAGGTCGACGTATGGACCTTCCACACAAAATTTCATTCCAATTGGCCCAGTGGTTTCAGAGGAGAAGATTTTCAAAGATTTCACTAAATATTGCAAGTAATTTGCATAATTCGTAAAAATTGGGTCAATAATTTGGGCTTAATTGTTGGAAAAATAAATCCACAATGGCCATTTTTGTGTTTTTCCTATTAATAGTAACGGCGGCCATCTTGGATGTCAGGCGGGTTGTCTGGTACAAACTTTAGTCAGGCCGAGGTAGGGACCTTCCACTCTAAATTTCATTTCAATTGGCCCAGTGGTTTCAGAGAAGATTATCAAAGATTTCACAGAATATTGCACCTAATTTGCATAGTTAGTGAAAATTGGGTCAATGAAAAAAGACTGGGAAAAACCTATTACATATGTTGAATCCCCCACAATATACTTTCTACATTTCGAATTAGAGCTAAATTTTTGGAAAAATGGAACTACAATAGCCATTTTTGTGTTTTTTTCTATTTATAGTAATGGCGGCCATCTTGGATGTCGGGTGGGGTTGTCTGGTACAAACTTTAGTCAGGCCCAGGTAGGGATCAATCGCACCAAATTTTGTTCCAATTGGCCCAGTGGTTTCAGGGAAGAAGATTTTCAAAGATTTCACTAAATATTGCACCTAATTTGTATAATTCGTAAAAATTGGGTCAATGAAAAATTTCTCACAAAAAACCCATTACACATAATGAATCCCCCGTGATATACTTAATTGGTGGAAAAATGAATCCACAATGGCCATTTTTGTGTCTTTTCTATTTATAGTAACGGCGGCCATCTTGGATGTCAGGCGGGGTTGTCTGGTACAAACTTTAGTCAGGCCGAGGTAGGGACCTTCAACACCAAATTTGGTTCCAATTGGCCCAGTGGTTTCAGAGGAGAAGACCAAAGTTTACGCACGCACGCATGCACGCTTCGCCATGCCATAAGCTTAGCTGGCTTTAGCCAGTTGAGCTAAAAAAAAAAAGTGGCCTCACTGGGATTTGAACCCTCGACCCTTGGGTTGCTAGAATTGAACATGAAAAAGGTCGAAAAAAGCGACTTGTATTTTACAGAATTTCATAAAAATTGCCAAACATATGTATCATTACATAAGAAAATGATGTTTGGAAAAAGGATTCACCTAATTTTTTTCATTATTGTAATTTTGGTTAAAAAGTACTATTTACAATGTATAAAAAATAAACACAAAAACATGTAATCTAATTTTTCACAAAAATTATTTAAATTCACAAACTTGGTATATAAGATGCTTTAGATGCCAGATATCACATCAGATTTTATCTCAGTGAAGTGGTTTTGGAGAAGAAGATTTTTTAGGTTTTCAACTATGTAGGTCAATGTGACCTACATTTGGTAGCTATGGCAACCAAAAACACAATCTGAAAGGCAATGTTCTATAGATGTTTTTGACCAAGTTTGAACAAAATGTGACCAGAAGTTTCTGAGAAGTTGTTTGAAGCAATTGTTGACGGACGGACAGACGGACGAACGACGAACGACGGAGGGTCTGCCTCTATTGATACCAATAGCTCACATGAGCATTTTGTGCTCAGGAAGAGCTTTTTAGCTTGGTAAAAAATGACTTCAATACTACAAAATTTTGTACATTTCAATGTTTTGTTACTATGACAAATCAGATTAATTGTGAGGTTATTGTAATGAATGAATTTTGAATGTTCCATAAAACATAATAACCAAATACATCATTAAGATATTCCTTAACATTTTGTTTTCTTGTCAAATATATTTTTTCTGACAGTTGAACCAGTTCACTTATCATTGTTTTAAAAGGGATGTAACTCAAAGTCTTACTAATAACAAACAGGAAGGCATAAATTACTACTTTTGTATGACTTGAACACATACATTACATAAGTTTTATTATACATACTTCTGCATCTTCTTTAGCTGATATTCTGGAGAGATTGGAAAGATTTGAATTTGTTCTCCTATGTCCAGGTACTGTTAGGGTATCTACAACCTACAAAATAATATGAAAATCAAAGTGTTGAAAGTACTGAAATTTGCGAAAGACAAAAGACAAATGAATGTTTGATTGTATGTGAATTTTGCGCCCTGTTAAAGATTATGTCATGTACAGTTGACAGCTTTTGTAGGTGTTGTGATAGATATGTTCACTTAGCAGTGCAACAAAAGACGGCAGTGAGGCATGTTGTGTGCAATGTCTATTGACTATAATACTAAACTCCTCATTAAATGACCAAATAGAAGTCTGCAGATCAAGTAACATAAATCAGAAACCATGCATCTCCAAATGATCATATCATAAACAGTTATTATTTGGTCATATCATAATTCATGTTACAATATTACAATGTTACAATAGTCATATCATAAACTTTATTACATTTCATAAACCAAGTGGCATAAATATACCATTCCATAAACTATATGGTTTAAAAAGACTACCATTTTAAAAACCATGTATCACTTAATGACCATATCATAAGCCATTGGGTATTAATTGACCATATCATAAACATATCAATGTAACTCAAATTAATCATATCAAAACCATGTGGCAATAAATGGCCATATCATAAATGATCTGACTGTAACTGACGGAATCATACACCATGTGAGTCATGACACAAAATAGCCATATCATAAACCATGTGACTTGAAATGACCATATTATAAACCATTTGAGAAAAATGATTATATCATATATGATTATATGTTATGGCACTATTTGACCATACCATAAATCATGTACTCTAAATGACTATATTACTCACGTGACTCAAAAAGAACATAGTTTTAACAATATGACTCAAAATGATTATTAAAAAATCATGTGATATACCATGGCCATATAATTCACCATGTGACTCAAAATTACTTAATCATAAGCCATATGACCCAAAATAATCATATTAAAACAATGTGAATAAAAGTAACCGATAAAAAACCATGCGGGGGCAAAAAAGACCATATCATAAAACATGTGACTAAACCTGACCATATCATAAATGGCCATAAAATAAACTATTTGACTCAAATTAACCATATTATAAACCATGTTAGGGCTAGCCCTGGAACCTTTTTGGTTTTGAAAACCAATAAACAGATTGCATAGCACAAATTATAGATTTTTCCTTGTACAAAGTTTCAACTTTCTGTTCAAAAGTAGTTTGCAATGTCAATGTCAAGTAATGATTTTTTATGACTTTTAGATGATTGGTGTCATATAAATGTTGAAGTACGGTAGTTAGTGCATGATCCGGAGGTAAAACTGTTTATCTTGCCCATCTAAAATTTACATGTCATAAAAACAGTTTTGTTATCAAATGACAACCAAGACTTAAAATGATCATCATTCAACCAGATATGTTTCACATCAGATTGGGAGTCGGGCGGTTTTGAAAAATTTTTCACACGATTATGTGTTTCAACAGACAAAGAGATGGGTTCTTCATCGGGCTTTTTTGTTTTGGGTTTTGAATTGAAAATATTTATTATAAAATGCGCTTCATGTTCTCGTGAATCAAGTAAATAAAATTATTCATTGACTGGTCATAAGAAAGAGCTCTGGAAGAGCTAATTTGTCGGTGTTTAAATTCAGATTTATTAAGGGGGCTTCCTAAACTTTCGTAAACACCAACCAAGTTTTAGCATATTCAAAACAGAAACCAATTAGCCGTAATTAATATTGGAGGCTAATTCCTTTAATCCAATTAGTGTGTCATTAACCAGGCTGCTTCCAATATTGTTTATAGGAATCTGTTCAGTAATCACATGAACAACGATGTGAACAAACAGCTAATATAAGCTTACTATACAGAAATGAGGTGTGTTCAGCCGTGAAATACACAACAATTTGACACAGAAAAGTTAATGTTAACACTCGCCAACTACATTTTGTTTTCGCCAATTTTATTTTGAATTCGCCAGACACTTTCACCAATTTTAATTTCGTTTCACCAGATTCAAATATTTTTCGAAATTGGTGCCACTGGCGATCGACAGCCTGAGCCCTGCATGTGACTCAAAATAGCAATATCATAAACCATGTGACTGAAAATGACCACATCAAATGATCATACTGTAAACCATGTAACTCAAAATGTCATATCATAAACTGAATGACCATATCATTAACCAGGCTGCTTTAAATGATGTTATTATAAACCATGTGACACTAAATGACCAAATTGTAAACCAAATGACTCAAACATGTCATATCATAAACCATGTAGCATAAATGACCATATAATAAACCACATGAAACTTAATGACAATAATATAAACAATGTTACATGGAATGACAATAACCTAAACCATGTTGCACTAAATGACCAAATCATTACCCATGCAACACTAAATGGTCATATCACAAACTGTTTTCAAGACTCAAAATAGCCATATCATAATCATGTGACTCAAAATGACAAACTAGGCACAAACCATGTTTCACTAATTAACCATATCAAAAACCATGTGGAACTAAATGACCATTTCATAAACCATGTAGCACTTGATGACAATATCATAAATCACGACATTAAATGACAATAATATAAACCATGTGGCACTAAATGACCATATCATAAACAACATGCCACTAAATGACCATATCATAAACCAAATGAAACTAAATTACCATAGCATAAACAACATGACATAAAATGACAATAATATAAACCATTTTGCACTAAATGACCACATCATAAACCATGTGGCACTAAATGACCATATCATAAACCACATGACATAAAATGACAATAATATTAACCATGTGGCACCACATGACCATATCATAAACTGTGTGACTCAAAATGGCCATAAAATAGTCATGTGACTCAAAATGACCATATAGCACAAAATATGTTTCAGTGAATGTGGTAAACCATTTTGCACTAAATGACCACATCATAAACCATGTGGCACTAAATGACCATATCATAAACCACATGACATTAAATGACAATAATATAAACCATGTGGCACCACATGACCATATCATAAACTGTGTGACTCAAAATGGCCATACAATAGTCATGTGACTCAAAATGACCATATAGCACAAACTATGTTTCAGTAAATGACCATATCATTAACCATGTGGTACTTAATGTCTATACCATAAACTATGCAACTCCAAATATACAAATCATAAATCTTATGTGGCACTAAATGACCATACCATAACCATTTGCACTAAATAACCATATCATAAGCCAATTGACACTAAATGACAATAATATAAACCATGTTGCACTTAATGACCATATCATAAACTATGTGACACTAAATGACAATATCATAAACAACATGACACTAAATGACAATAATATAAACCAAAAATGTTATATCATAAACCATGTGACCTACATGTTTCACTGAATGACCATATCATAAACCATGTGGCACTTAATGTAGATACCATAAACTTTGCAGCTACAAATAAACAAATCACAAATCTTATGCAACATAAATGAGCATATAATTTAGCACCACTTTTTACCCATCTAGAGTAAAAGTATTTATATCGGACGATATTTCACTGCATGTAAACAAATATGACAACCAGCAAACACCTGATCTTACCTCCCTGCCAGTCATAATTAAACAAGTGAGGATGTTTTTTTTTTTGACTGAAAACGCGTTTTGACATTAGTCAATTAAAAAAATTAATATACAGATATGGTTAGATAACATGAATATCGTTGAGAACAAGTTATAAACTCACTGTAGGATAGTTGTATACATAAAACTCAATTCTGTGGAGTCAGGCTTTCATGTGTGACACTGACATACGACAGGAATCTATCAAAAGATGCCTAATAAAACACAAGACCTATTTGTACAGTCATGACGAAGACGTTACGTCAATGCAACAGATTGTTGTTTACATTGATTTTATGCTTAACTTACTGTTTTTTAAGAAACATGGGGCAATGTGTGACATCACAAAATAAAGTCCGTCTTTTAATACAGGAAAATGTTGCATTTTCTTTTGATTCTTCAATTCATTTCTGACTAAATCAATTTCAATCAATGGACAGTCGCGATTTATCATGAAATTTTCATCACCAAATCAATAGATGCAAAAGCCGCCTAAATTTGGGCTATCGGTCCTTATTCAACTTCCGTCAAGAGACGAGAGAGCTGAACTCAGTAACGGACTCAAAAACAGGGTTAAGTGTTCACATGTGTGATAGCTTTATTCGAGAAAGCTTTGCTTTCGCAAATAAAAATTAAAACAAACTGTAAAAAGAAAATAAAATTATATGAGAACAAGTAGTGTAACACTTCAATTTTAATAATCATTGTAAAATTAAAAACATCAACAATAACACTGAATAATAATAAAGATAATAATAATGAGTAATAATGTAATGATTGATGCATCATTACAAATAACACACACAAACGATTAAAGTCAAACTCTGTATTTTGGATAAGTACCAAGTCTCATAACTCTACCTTAGATATTCATCAAGTTATGGAGCCTAATCACACGACCATTTAAGGTAGGTCAATCTTCTAAAGGTCAATGGAAGTGGCTTATTGTAATAATAATACATAAAAGTTTTAAAACTCTAGCTTTAATAATAATAAAGTTATAAGGCAAAATCACTCAACCATTAAAGGTAGGGTAAAAAGTAATAATGGGACATTTGAAGTGGCCAATTGTAGTAAGGATATGTACCAAGTTTTAAAACTCCAGCTTTAATAATCATAAAGTTATAAAGCAATATCACTCAAATATGAAAATAGGTCAATGAATAATGTGGCATTTAAGACAGCTCATTGTAGTTAAGATATGTACTATTTTTCAATACTCTATCTTTAATGATTATCAAGTTATAAGACAAAATCACTCAACCATCAAAAGAAGGTCAAATAATAATATTAATAGGTCATTTGAAGCAGCAAATTGTTGCAAGAAGTTGTATCAAGTTTCAAAACTGAAATTTACATTTACATTATACCATATAAAAAAATATTTCACAAAAATAAATAAATAACAATACAAACAAGAGGCCCATGGGCCTCAATGCTCACCTAAAGATATGTCCAATATTGTTTGCAAAGTGCAATAGACAATATATTACATACAGAAACTTTAAAAGTTTTTTCAAGTTAAGAACTCCCACAAAACTTAATCAGAAATATATCCACTCACATTTCATTCATTAGAAGCTTATATAATATGCATGAAGTAACTGTAGTGCAATAATCATTAATCAATTTCAGTATACTTATGCAGCTATGTCCTTGACCTTTGAACATATATGACCTTGAACCATATATGATTGTCATGTCAATACCTATAATATTCTAATATATATGCCTATGCATGAAATTAATAGCTTTCAAGATTATTAATAATCTTAGTATTCCTATGTTGTTATGACCTTGACCTTTGAACATATAACCTTGAACCATATATCAAAATGATCGTTGTCGCAATACCTACAATATTCTACTATACATGCCTATACAAAAAGTTATTTGTTTTCAAAATAATTAGTAATTTAGGTCTTCTTTTGCAGCTGTGACCTTGACCTTTCAACATATGATCTTGTACCATATATCATAATGATCACTGTCCCAATATCTACAATATTCTAATATACATGCCTATACAAAAAGTTATTAGCTTTCAAGATAATTAGCAATTTAATTCTTTTTTTGCAGCTGTGACCTTGACCTTTCAACATATGACCTTGAACCATATATCAAAATGATCATTGTCGTAATATCCACAATATTCTAATATACAGTCAAACCTGTCTATAGTGGTCAGCTGTCGGACCAGGCCAAAGTGGCCACAATAGACAGGTGACCACTATGGACAGGTTTGCAATTTTTGGCAAATTATCTCTCCTTGCATGAATGATTGACTGATTGATTTAAAAACAAGTGTGTGTGTGTGTGTGTGTGTGTGTGTGTGTGTGTGTGTGTGTGTGAGTTTTTTTTTCTATAAATTTGAAAATTTGAGAGGTAGAGAATAAATTGCATTTTAAAAAATATTTTAAATGAATTTTATTATAAGTGAAAATAATAAGAAAAATGAAAAATGAGAGAGAGAGAGAGAGAGAGAGAGAGAGAGAGAGAGAGAGAGAGAGAGAGAGAGATCATTCTGTATATTTCACTGCCAAATTAAAATAAAAACTTCAATTTGATCGACTCATAAATTGTCGAATTTCGGATATTATTAACACGTTTATTTTCTTATCTAATGACCTCTACCCTGTTTTCAAAGTTAATGCTTTTCTCTTCGGCGCTGACACGATGAAAGTTATAAAATCTACCATCGTTAGTCTTATTTTAAGACTTTACTACTCCAATGTGACCTTGACCTTTCAACATATGACCTTGATCCATATATCAAGATGATTGTCATGTCAATACCTACAATATTCTAATATACATGCCTATGCGTGAAATTAATAACTTTCAAGATAATTAGCAATTAAAGTCTTCTTCGGCAGCTGTGACCTTGACCTTTCAACATATGACCTTGTACCATATTTTTGCAGCTGTGACCTTGACCTTTCAACATATGACCTTGAACCATATATCAAAATGATCATTGTTGCAATACCTACAATATTCTAATATACATGCCTATACAAAAAGTTCAGCGGCGTAGCAAAGATTTTTGAATTTGTAAGCAGGGGGTCTGAGCAGAATTTGGCCCTCTCCCGGCATTTGATCCCCACATCCCACATTTAGCTATTGAGCTAGTTATATAAAATATATATGCATGGAAACAAGGATATCAGATAGCAAAGAATCACAGTCAGCTTTGAATTTTTTTTTTTTCTTTTTTTTTTTTTTTTTTTTTTTTTGAGTTTTGTTTTCTGGGAAATGTCTTCAAGACACTTCTTTTATTGAATTTTTTTTTCTGTGTTTGTCTTTTTTTTTTTTTTTATTACTTTTTCTGAGTTTTTCTGAGAACTGACGTTAAGACATTATGGCACAAAGCTATATACAACAATACAATTTCAAATATAAGACATAGGCCTGAGCAGCGACAGGTCAATGTGGAAAATACTCCAAAACTGTAACCACCGTCCAGTTTAATAAGGGAACAGAAGATGGATTTTGAGGTTACCATCTGATGCAAAAGTATTGATGGCTTGGTCAAAATCAAGTTCAATTTCTGGATGCACATGCATCAGTGACAAGCCATTCAACCTGTCCTCTACCATTGTTGATCGAAGGTAGGTCTTTACACATTTCAGGGCTCTGAATAACCGCTCCGCTGTTGCAGAAGTGATTGGCATAGTCAGAAGAATCTTCATGGCTGTATGGATGTTGGGATAAAGTTCATGCTTAGCATGTTGTAGCGTTTCAATCAATGTTCTGGGTTTGTCATTGGTATTCGCCCACTTGCACCTCCATCTGACCAACTCCATTCGGGATGTTGCTAAATCACCTTCTGGGAAGTCTGCTACGAATAAAGGTCAGGTTCCATATCGCAAGTAAACGAGTTAAGTCTAGACGGAATCAAGTATTTGGCAAGGAACCTGTCTTTGGGAACTACAATCCATTCTTCGATCTCATTGGCCATATGATGGAGCATTGGTTAAAAAACTGACCTTCTCCAGTACTGCCCGGGTGTGTCCGCCAGCATATTGTTTCTATGTTGTTGTCCACCTGCCTTCCTAGGCTTACTTTGTTGTACATCTTGTTTCTCGGCAAGCGTTAGGATGTCCCTGTTAAGTTCTTGCCAAATTACTGTCATCCTGCCTGATTCTTCTGAAACTTGCAATGACGGTCTTCGCCTCAGATGCAGCCTCTACGAGGTCAAGAGTGGGTCTCTGTAGCAAATTAGAAAGAGCTAAACTGTACTGTAAAACATGCTCTGCTACAACAAGTGCAAATCTTGAATTGCCAGCTTCAATTGTTTGGCATTTTTATCACCATCGGTCGCCAGGTTGTCTAAGGTATCAACAATGATGGAATGTGCTGATTTGAATGTTCAAAGCGTCAGCCCTACTAGACCATCTGGTTTCGCACATGCCCTTAATTTTCTCCGACCGTCCAGCGCCTCTGTCTGTTCTGGATCAGCCTGCTCCAGCATTATTTTAAACCTTCTTGTTTGTTTTGAAGAATAACTAAACGCAAACGAAACATCCTTTACAATATCAATGGTATTACGGATAATAGGTAGTTGACACGATTTTACCAAAGCCAAATTCAAGCAATGTGCATAGCAGTGTACATAATGGGCTTCTGGAATTTCAGCTTGAATGCGTGTTCGAACCCCAGAAAGTTTACCGGCCATATTCGCAGCTCTGTCATATCCTTGTCCCCTCATGGCCTTTGTGACTATACCATATTCATTAAGTTTATCCATAATAGTTGCTGCAAGAGCCTCTCCAGTTGTAGAGCTGGCTTCCGCAAATCCGACGAACCCCTCTTTCACTTTCAGTGCTCCCTCGGTATCAGTACCTACATAACGAAGGCATAACGCGACTTGCTCAGTGGTTAAAACATAAGTATTTTCGTCTGCTATAATGCTAAAGCAATTAGCAGCATTACACTCATCAATGATGCTTTGCTGTATTTGTTGTCCACAAATATTGATCAACTCATTTTGTATATGCGGAAATAAATATCTGGCATTTGGGGGACTATTCTTCAGATGATCAGCCAAAACTTTATCAGTTTCAGCTCTGAATTTGATCAGGGCAATGAAATTACTCTTGTCTTCCATATGACCACGGAGAGGGATATTCTGTTTTCCACACAGATAGATAGTTTTGAAGATGCTCTTTAGTATATCGTGGTTTCTTGAAATTTTATGCTGGAAAGAGGTACTCAGCATCGAAACAACATCTTCTTTTTTGCCCTCAGCAACGGACGCAAAATTTTTGCTGCTTTCTACACAGTTTCCATGACCAGGTTGCTTTAAATGACGTTTAATCAGAGTTCCCAAGTTTGCCCAGTCATGCGCAGGGTCTCGAACAAATGCGTTTTCTGTACTGTTAAACAGAACACAGTATATGCAATACAGGCCATCTTCAGATTCTGAATACCTGAGCCAAGGGTATTTGTCTAACCATGTTTTGTTAAATGCCCTATTTGTCCCGCGATTTTTTTTAAGGGGAAAAACATACGATGTTGGAATGACCCAATTGTGTTTTAACAGGAAAAGCTTCTGTTTGTCATCAACATTTGTTTCATGCAATGCCATATCTAAGTTTCTGGGTTGAGCAGATTTGGACTCCGGTTCCAATGTAGGGGGGCTAACAGATGCAACATCACTATCTGCAACATCGATGCGTTCAGTGGCATCCTTTTTAAGACTTGACGGACTCTGATTCCAATGTAGGGGGGCTAACAGATGCAATATAGCTATCTGTGACATCAATGCTTTGAGCAGCATCTTGTTCAAGACTGACGGACTCTGATGAACTTTGCTTTTCTACGTGGTGATCCTCAATACTTGTGACGGGACTAGCGGATGAAACATTTTTACTTTGTCCCTTTTCTAAATCAGAAGATTTACTTCTCTTCATTTTGTTTTTGGTCTGCTTACAACTGATTATGTTATTTGGGAAAATCTTTTTTTAAATGGTGCGAATAGGTTGCACAAACGTGATTTCAACGGTCAAGATCAACAATGAACGCAGAATAAAACTATTGTTCTTATCCAGTCATGAAATTCAAGATCATGCAAGATCTTGATTCTATTGTTTATAAATTATTAATACAGTAATTACAAGATTTTATACATTTACAAAAACATACCGAAGACTTACAGTGAAGAACATTGTTTATAAGTGTATAAGATTCAACGACTTTTATTGCGCGATGAATTTCATTGTTGATCATGTACTGCAGGATAAAAAACAAACGTTTCCCTTTTCATTAAAATAAACAAAAGTAAACTTAAATGTTGCTTTGGAAGGGTTATTTAAAAAATCAAACGTGGAACAATTTTAAGGGTATCACCACTAAAGATAGCTAGCCTACAATAATATATCTTTGACTCTGGTCAGAGCTATAAAGCGATAATTACCCATAATGGAGCAGCCCATTTTTTTTTAATTTCACATATTACCGACGTGTTTTATACTTTTGTGGGAATGTAGGATTAAAATAATTATTAAGAACAGATTACAAAAGATAATCAACAACTGAAAAAACAAGAGGCCCAAGATGGCCCTAATTTGCTCACCTGAGTTTAAATGTAACTGGTATGTGTTGATAATACCTGGTTAAGTCATAACATGTTGCCTCAATAGAAATTGTTTCAGATAACATTATTTTTATTGTTTTGGTTTTTAGCTATATAGGTCACTGTGACCTACTTTTGGTAGCCAAAGTGACCAGAAACACAAATGAGAATGGCAATGGTTTAAAGGTGCTATTGACTAATATGAATGAAATGTGAGCGGTGGATGTATGGATGGATGGATCCATAACAAAAGCTCACATGAGCAACATCAGATCCGGATTTAAAACTTTACAGATTTGACACATTAATAAAATATTTTTTTAAAAATTGTAAAATTCAACTGCAAATTATTTAAAAAAAATTGTTCAATTAATTTAAATAATGTCACATTATTTTTGTAAAACAAAAACAAAAAAAACAAAAAAACAAAACAAAATTCAAGGTTTTAGCTAAATTTACATATCAGTATCACATGTATTTCAAAAATAATAATTCACTAAAAAGTAAAAATTCATAACATCTTTTCCATGCACCATTGTAAGTCATAAAATTCAGAAAATACATATAAAAAAAAAAAAGTGGCCCCAGTGGGATTTCAATTTTTAGAATTTTTGCCTATCTTTTATCTTACAATTATAAACATTAAATTATGGACTCAGAAATTATTATATTATGTCTTCCTTAATAAATAAATATGTTATAAACAAACTTTCGGTAGGTAGCCATTATTAAAATAAACAGCGAGGTGTGCCTATGACCCATTTTTTAAATTAACCAGGGTAGTAAAGGATTATCAGAACAAAGAACAGCGTGTTTTCTTTAAAAAAAAAAAAAAACAAAAACAAACAAACGTACTCAAATATAACGCTTGGAGTTTTTATTAAAATAAAGCATTCAAGATTGGGACGTCCATGTCGGCATGTGTACAACTGATCTTCGTCTTCAACTCATGAGTTTAGAATGTTAGATTACTTATATTCACAGTACTTTCAATTTGATGTTCCAGTCAATGTTCAAAATGATGTATCAGTCATGATTTCATTTGTAGCAAAATTCCCAGTAGGAAAGAAACAGCAAAAAATTACCGCTAAATGAGAATGTGCTCTCATCAATCAGTTATGATAACAACTTCCGGTTAAGGGAGGCAACTCAATTTACAACAAATATAATACAGAAATCGAAAAAAGTGCGACAAAAAATTAATGCGATTAAACAGGCCTCGCATTTTTCACATTAATTTCTTGCTCGCATTAATTTCCTGATTTACATCACATCAGATTTTATCTCAGTGAAGTGGTTTTGGAGAAGAAAATTTTTTTAGGTTTTCAACTATTTAGGTCAATGTAGCTCTGGCAACCTAAAAAGTAAAAAATCATAAAAAATCTTCCATGCACCATTGTTAATCATAAAAAATACAGAAAAAAAAGAAAAAAAGAAAAAAAAAAAGTGGCTCCACTGGGATTTGAACCCTTGACCCTTGGGTTGCAGTACCACATACATGTATTTCAAAAAAAATAATTACACTAAAAAGTAAAAATTCATAAAATCTCTTCCATGCACCATTATAAGTCAAAAAATTTAGAAATTAAAAAAAACAAGAGGCCCATGGGCCTTAACGCTCACCTAAAGATATGGCCAAAATCATTGGCAAAAATACATACAATATTCTAATATACATGCCTATACAAAAGGTTAAATAGTTTCCAAGATAATTAACAATTTCAGGCTTTTTATGCACCTATGACCTTGACCTTTGAACGTACGACCTTGAGTCATATATCAAAATGATCGTCATGTCAATACCTACTATATTCTAATATATATGCCTATGAAAAAAGTTAACAGTTTTCAAGATAATTAACAATTTGAGTCTTTTTATGCATCTATGACCTTGACCTTTGAATGTATGACCTTGAGTCATATATCAAAATGATTGTCATGTCAATACCTACAAAATTCTGATATATATGTCTATACAAAAAGTTAATAATTTCCAAGTTAATAAACAATTCAGGCTTTTTATGCACCTATGACCTTGACCTTTGAACGTACGACCTTGAGTCATATATCAAAATGATCGTCATGTCAATACCTACTATATTCTAATATATATGCCTATGAAAAAAGTTAACAGTTTTCAAGATAATTAACAATTTGAGTCTTTTTATGCATCTATGATCTTGACCTTTGAATGTATGACCTTGAGTCATATATCAAAATGATCTTCATGTCAATACCTACAATATTCTGATATATATGTCTATACAAAAAGTTAATAGTTTCCAAGATAATAAACAATTCAAGCTTTTTATGCACCTATGACCTTGACCTTTGAATGTATGACCTTGAGTCATATATCAAAATGATCGTCATGTCAATACCTACAATATTCTGATATATATGTCTATACAAAAAGTTAATTGTTTCCAAGATAATTAACAATTTCAGGCTTTTTATGCACCTATGAACTTGACCTTTGAATGTATGACCTAGAGTCATATATCAAAATAATTGTCATGTCAATACCTACAATATTCTATTATATATATATGTCTATGCAAAAAGTTACAGTTTTCAAGATAATTAACAATTTGAGTCTTTTTATGCATCTATGACCTTGACCTTTCAATGTATGACCTTGAGTCATATATGAAAATGATCGTCATGTCAATACATACAATATTCTTTTATATATGCCTATGCAAAAAGTTAACAGTTTTCAAGATAATTAACAATTTGAGTCTTTTTATGCACATATGACCTTGACCTTTGAATGTATGACCTTGAACCATATATCAAAATGATCGTCATGTCACTACCTACAATTAACTGAAAATCCCATGCCATTATCACCTGAAATGTTTAAAAAATAGGATTTTTTATCAAAGGTCAAAAGCAGGGACATGACCTTGACCTTTGACCTTGACATCTTTTGGAAGAAAATAGCAAGACAAGATCAACAGTGAAAACTCCATACAATTATCTTCAACCGTTATTGAGTTATAACAACAAATGTCTCATTTTCAAACTTACATAATTTTACGCAAAAAACGCGTGACCTATTTTTCGCTCAATTTTCATGAAAAACACAATTTTAATGTTCCCAGGTATGCTGAATCCAAATATCCAATCAAAATTTGCCTGCACCTTTTGGTTTCAGAGAAGAAGATTTTTTTGTCTTTTTGCTATTTTTAGTAACAGCGGCCATCTTGTTGAGCGTGGCAAAACCCGGAACAAAATTTTGAAAGGCTGTTACACAGGCATGATAATCACCAAGTTTCATCAAATTTGGGGCAGTAGTTTTGGAGGAGAAGATTAAAATGTAAAGTTTACACAACCCTTTGGTTGCTAGAATTGAAAATGAAAAAGGCTGAAAAAAGCGACTTGTATTTTACAGAATTTCATGAAAATTGTCAAACATATGTTTCTTCACATAAGAAAATGATGTTTGGAAAAAGAATTTATCTAAATTTATTCATTATTGTAATTTTTTGTAAAAAAGTACTATTTACCATATACAGAAATTAAGTGCAAAAACGCGTAACCTAATTTTTCACAAAAATTCTTGAAATTCACAAACTTGGTAAATAAGATGCTGTAGATGCCAAATATCACATCCGATTTTATCTCAGTGAAGTGGTTTTGGAGAAGAAGATTTTTTTAGGTTTTTAACTATGTAGGTCATTGTGACCCACATTTGGTAGCTATGGCAACCAAAAACACAAATCTGAAAGGCAATGTTCTATAGATGCTTTTGACCAAGTTTAAAAAAAATGTGACCAGAAGTTTCTGAGAAGTCGTTTGAAGCAATTGTTGACAGGACGGACGGACAGACGGACGACGGAGGGTCTGCCTCTATTGATACCAATAGCTCACATGAGCACTTTGTGCTCAGGTGAGCTAAAAATTGTCAAAATGACTTGTAAGCACATGCTCACAGTGCTAATAAGCAGCTATGCCAGTGAAGTTAATAGTTTTCAAGATAAAAAGTAATTTGTCTTTTTCTTTTTTTTTGCAGCTGTGACCTTGACCTTTCAACATATGACCTTGATCCATATATCAAAATGATCGTTGTTGCAATACCTACACAATTCTAATACACATGTCTATACAAAAAGGTAATAGTTTTCAAGATAATTAGCAATTTAAGTCTTTTTTTTATGCAGCTGTGACCTTGACCTTTCAATATATGACCTTGAACCATGTATCAAAATGATCCTAATGTCAATACCTACAATATTCTTATATACATGTATATACAAAAACATTAATCATTTTAAAAGATAATTAGCAATTTAAGTCTTTTTTTGCAGCTTTTTAGCAATTTCCCCACTCAGTGCCTTACAATTTCCCCATTTTTAGCCCCATGGCTACCATTTGTGCAATTCTAAAAATAGATGATCTAAGGATGTTATAAATGAAATAACTAAGGTATATCTCTTGTAGATTCAGAGGGGAAGATTTTTAAAGTTTTTCACTATTTCCCCCCTTATGGGGCACCAAGGAGAAATAACTCCTTCATTTGTGCAAATCTGAAAGGGCTTCACCAAGGCATGATGGTTACCAAGTTTCATTAAGTTTGGCCCAGTGGTTTTGGAGGAGAAGATTAAAATGTAAAAAGTTTATGCACGATGGATGTCAGACAACGCAAGACAGACGACAGATGAAGATTGATAGCAATAGCTCATCTGAGCTTTTAAGCTCAGGTGAGCTAAAAAATTAGTATTTTCAAGCAAAAAATATTATTTCAGGATCAACAACTTCTACATGGATTAACATATTGTTGTGACACTTGGTACCTTGTTCGATTTCGTCATGCTGAAAATTTTGCAATGTACTGTTTTAATCTTTCTCTTATAGATTTCAAGAAAACAGCCTAAAGTTGTAACAAGAGGCCCATGGGCCTTAATGCTCACCTGAGGATATGTCAAAAACTTAGAAAGAACTTAATTACATAACTTCACAAAATTCCTAAAGTTCGGATATCCAGCAATAATTAATCAAAAATGTCTAGTCAAATTTCATTTAAAATAGCTCATATGCATGATTTAACTATAGTTCAATGAATAATTTCCAAATCATTAACCATATGGTTAATATGCACACACACACATGCACACACACACATGCAAACACTCACACATGCACATACACACCCTGCGCCATGCCATAAGCTCACATGACCTTTCAGTCAGGTGAGCAAAAATTAGGTCACAACCTTGATTTTTGACCTTGACCCAATTTTGAAGGGTATTTCCAGAAAATAATAAAACTTAAAACCACATGTCAATGTCTGTTGAAATAGTCAGATTATATCCATTTAAAAATATACAATATTTTCAAAATTAAACGCAAAAACACTTAACCTACTTTTAGCCTAATTTTAAATGCACAGACTGAAAGACAGATGCACAGACACATGCTTCGCCATGCCAAAAGCTCATGCCTGCTTTCAGCTAGGTGAGCTAAAAATTCAATGACTAATTTTTATGCCTTCCTGGAAGATACTACCTTAAACAAATGATTACCGAGAAATTATATTGTGTCTTCATACTTAGTCCTAAAACCCTTTTATTCAAAGTGTTAACAACTCCCCATTGGATGCCAAGCCAACTGGAAACCATAATACATGAGATGTATTATGTATTAATCATGTTTTACTCTTACCGAACTGTTCCCTCCTGGTGAACCCTGCTGACTAGCATCTAATCTGCTGTAAGATTTGTTCTTCTCTTCTAAAATAAAAATAGCATATAATCATGAATCAATATTAAATCTTGACCTTTAAACCCATAACCAGAAACCACATATCAAAATTATTTTTATTTATATATATACCTAGAATATTCAACTATACATGCCTATATAAAAACTTTATAGTTTTCAAAATAATTCACAATTATTTTCTTCTCAAGCAGCTATGACCTTAACCTTTGAACCTATGAACTTGAATCATATTTCAAAATGATTGCCATATAAATATCTACAAATTCTTATATTCAAAAAGTTAATAGTTTTCATATTCATATATTTAGTTATAAAATGCAGCTATGACCATGACCTATGAATCCATAACTTTGAACCATACATTAAAATCTTTGTTGCAACATTCTAACATACATGTTTATCCAAAAAGTTTATAGTTTTCAAGATAATTAACTATTTCATTCTTCTTATGTATCTCTGACCTTGACCTTTAAAGCTATGACCTTAAATCTTATCGTTGGCTTTGTGCGACAACCAAGTAACGAAATTTTGACCAATTTTTTTTTTATGTAATCATATGATTGTATACATTTTATTTTATATTATTTCAAAAAATTACAGTAATCGGACAACTAAAAATGATTTTAATGATAAGAACATCAATCAATTACAGTTTTATAATTGATAGTTCAAATGTATCAATCAATTAAGTTCCATTACTCTCTTTAAGTATAACTAAAATTAATATTAAATCTTGACTGTAAAATGCCACAACCAAATAACTGAGGATAGTTTGTTGTGCAAATGACAAAGCTAAAAATAAAATACACTTTAATTTTGCAACAACATGGTAACTGGCGATAATGTGTTAATGCATTAACATATGTGATTATTAAAACTATAATTAGCATGCTTTACCCTCTGTATCTGCTGATAAGGTGTTGCAGCTGTTGTGTATTATCATGATGGATGGTGACATGAAGAATGTAAAGTCAGTTACACTTGTTTTGGTAAGATGACTTTTAGGTTTTAAAATTACATGTTAAAGTTGAAATCCAGTATTATATGTTAGTTTTGCTTAACTGATGTGACAAAATAGTGGGAAATTCATGAATTTGCTTTTATTATCAATTGGGTATGTGTGGCAGATAGAAAATATGAAATTATTATGTAAATAACATTTAATAAAAGTATTTTAAAAGTATTATTTTTAATTGTGTTGTTGTCATGTTGATGTACTGTTGTGTGTATGTCCAGTATTTGTGATGTCATAATGTATTCGTGTTCATTGGGTTACAGGTGTTGTGTTGTTTAATGTATATGTATAAAGTAGCCTGACAGGTTCTATATTTAAATTATTATTTCATTGGTTGTCTGTGATTCCCGCCAAAATTTGGTCAGGTGTTGGGCAGAGTCAGATCTCTGAATGCCAGGACAAGGTCTGGATGTAATATTGAAGTTTGTTTTTGGGAGTTGGAACATCATTTTAAGGTTTGTGTCTTAAGTTATCTTGGGGTTTTTATTCTTTTACTCTTGTCAGTTTCATTTAATAATTTAATAGTTTAATAGTTGAATTTCTTATAAATATTTAAAGTTTAAAATAATATTGACTTTGGACGGTGACAAAGTTATTGACAATTTTAAAGAAAAGTATATGTGTGTGTTGAAGAAAATTAATGGACATCAAATATCTTTCATGTCTAGTGTAACTTTTAACCAATTTTATGTAAACTTCAGATAGTGTTATTTTTTGGGTAAAATTTAATAAGACCATTGTTTTGTTTGGCAGGTCTTGTATGTATTGTATAATTTAGTATGTGACTTCATTATAAGGAACCCTTATTCCCACAGTATGGGGGTGTGTGATGTAAGAAATTTAAATAAATGTTGAATTGATGCTATATAAAAAGAAATTAAATAATTGAGACATTTAGTGAAAGAATATTCTAGAGTTGTATTTTTTTTATTGAGCTCTCCGACCGGCTACATATGTACATTTTTATAATGTAAATTATTTAAAACTAATCTAAATTATGAAGTTATTAAATTGATAAATTTTACAATCAGAACTAGTAATATATTGGGACTTGAATACTTAAAACATTTCTTAATTCCTTAAACTGGTAGAAATTGAAATAGTTTAGTTAAATAAATCTGCAAAATTTACTCAACTATACATGTTTTCTGTATTTGAGATTAAGTTATTTTTTTCATTATTGAAAAAGGAGTTTCATAATATAGTTATAGACCAATGACACTACATTAGATTGGTGACTTATCTACATGAATTTCATCATACAAACTTCATTTGAATTAACAGTACAAACAAAATAATTATTCAATCTAAGATTGGAAAAAAATATTTGAAAACTATCATTTCCATACTTATTGTATAAAATTTTCTAACATTCTTTTGTACTTTCCTGGTAAACAAATTGTATTCAACTACTGTTAAGTAGTAATTGTGATTAATAATAAAATTAGCCCTGTAATTGTTTAGAAAGCCCTTTTATTAGTATTAATTCAGTGATAATTAAACTTATTTTCATTTTGTCAGTGTAACATTCATATCATAATTAAAGCTTCTGCCATAATTAATGAGGGAGTTTTCATAAAAACATGGTTATAAAATTTATAATGTTTATTATTACAGAAATGGCAGAAGAATGGTCCTCTGATAATGATGATTGGTTAGAAACTATGAATATGCCTGGAAATGATCAGGGTACTTTAAAGGAATCCAGTGATCAAAACAGGGTAGCAAAGTTACTACCGAACACTGCAGTAAGTGATGATGATACATGTAGCACATCAGGGCATAGCGCTATTCAACCCGCCACCAGTGAGACTATTCAACCAGCCACTGACCAACATCTGGATTCAAAAAACTACCATTCTGAATATTATACTGTAAAAATTGCTACAAACAATTTAAATACTAGTTTAAAGAATGAACAGACTGATATTAACAGTAACAAAAATGGCAATATCTGTATTGATAAACAGACAGAAATACTGGTGACTTCTGAAACAGAAACTTTGTCTGAAAATTATCAGTCAGAAACACCAGCAACAAGTGAAACAACAGCCTTACCTAGAGATGTCCAACTAGAAATCCTGGAAACAGCTTCACAAGGAAATGACCAGTCGGAAATACCAGTAACAACTGAAACAACAACCTTGACTAGAGAAGTTCAACCAGAAATACCAGTGATAGTAGAAATAGCAGCTTCACAGCTTGACCAGCAAACCAAAATTCTAATGACGGGTGAAAAAACAACAACACAGGGGATATGACCAGTCTCTAATTTCAGTAACAAGTGAAAAAACAGTTTCTTCATTAAAAATGGTGACAGGTGAAACAACAGTTGAATATGGAAATGACAAGACTAAAATACCGGTAACAAGTATACCAACAGCTTCAGAGGAAGATAATTACACAGAAATACCGATAACAGGTGAAAAAATAGCTTAACCTGGAAATGATCAGACAGTAGTTGCCTCAACAGATAAAATAACATATTTACATGTAAATGACACAACTGAATCAGATACTGAAATGCTAGTAAGTGAAGATGATATACCTCTATCTAGATACATGCACCAGTTGAAAGTAAAAGAAAATGAAAACAAAGATTTAAATTCAGAATCTGAAATAGACAGTGAAGATTCATTCAGACTAACGAAGGATGACTTTAACTCATCTGACTCAAACTTGTCACCTGCCCCACTAGACACAGATGAAACCGATTCTGATACAACTCTAGAAGAAATCTTAAGGAAAATTACACATGCTTCGCCACAACATGACACTGCATGCTGTCTTCCATTGCTCTGCAAAATGAACATATCTACCATGACACCTACAAAGGCTGTCAACTGTACATGACATATTCTTGAACAGGGCACAAAATTTGCATTCAATGAAACAGTCAACATGGTTATGAGACTTTCATGACTACTTCATATTTTCAGCACAGCCGGTACTTTGATTTGATATTTATTTATAATTTTTAAAAGAAAAAGAATTTCATAAATCTAAATTTCTGGAGGCAGAAGCCGGTACAAAAACACATGATTATGAGTATTTTCTTAGCTGATATATCTATGTATAAATACATCAAGTGATGTGGAACAAAATTTTCTACTCAGAAAAAGTAAAGGTGAATAACAGTATTTAGTGAAAATAAAATAGTATTTTAATACTATTATTTTACTAGTATTTCAATAATAATGACAATTAAAACATATTTAAAATACAAGATCTTTTTACACCCCAGATAGAATTTTCCATATAAAGAGCGGTGCAAGATATTTCAATCTTGCCTCCTCCCCCCCCCCATGAAAGATTTATCAATGAAATCAGAGGTGTATCAATACTTTGAGAACTGCTTCATAACCCAAGAATCTGGCATACTTCCGCACAAACTAATAAATGGAACAGATAATACTAAAGTTTAAATTTAAAATTTAAAATCAAATTTTAAAAACTTTTTCAAAATTAATAACAAGTTTATTTCATATTGCATTAATTTTTAGCTCACCTTAGCTGAAAGCTTAGATGAGCTATTGCTATCCATCTTCGTCCGTCGTCTGTTGGGCGTAAACTTTTTACATTTTAATCTTCTCCTCCAAAGCCACTGGGCAAAATTTAATGAACAGTGATTTTGCTATGGTTTTTTCACAATCATTTTACTATCAATTGACTTGACCCAGTTGATGAACAGGTCAGAGGTCATCCATGCTTTTTTTTATTGGCTTCATAGCCTGTTGGATATGTTTTTAAATTTTTAAAGCATCTGGGCTTAGCCGATTTTCCAATGACAAGCAGAGGAAGTTTATCTGTACCAGTCATATTAGCACATGCTAAAACAGCAAGACGATTTATTAAACAAATCACCAACAAATCACTGACTCTAAAAACTACAAAATGATTTGATAGCGATTTGTTTCTATAGTATAATTTGATAATGATTTGGTAGTGATTTGAAAGGTATTTGTTAACTTGTCTGCAAAGAAACAGTGATTTTATAGTGATTTGTTAACTTATACAAAAAATAAAGTATGATTTGAAAGGTATTTGTTAACTTTACTTAAAAAATTTTATCATCTGATAGTGATTTGTTATCTTGGTTAAAAATATGAAATAATTTGAAAGGTATTTGCTAACTCTAACTGAAATTTGTAATGATTTGATAGTGATTTGTTTACTAAGTAAAATATAAGGTATGGTTGCATAGGTATTTTTTTAACTTTAATCAACAAGAGAGCTGTCAGTTAAAGTATGGTCTGGATTGCCCCTACTTTTTCATAAAAAGAGAAAGAGAGAGACTTGACATGAATATGCAAACTTAATGCTGATGCCAGACAGACAGATGGATGAACGAATGGAAACATCAATCCAGAAGGCAGATTTTTGATGCAATTTGGCAAAATGATTCTTTTCTTTATTGGCAAAACAAAGTTAAACTAGATGTTTTAGTGACAATTAAAGTACTAAAATTTACACTTGAACTCATAACCCATTTATTTGCAAAAATTTAACAAAATGAAAAAACTATTATGTTCCCAGGTATCTTGAATTCAAATATTGTATCATAGATTTTGCCTCAAATGTATGGTTTCAAAAAAAGATATTTTGAGTTCTAACCCCATGAGATCACAATGAATATTTTTTAAACTGGGACAGATTTTGTTTTCATTATACAGTTTTGGAGACTGTTTTGTTTTGACCTTATTCAGTCACAGTGAGCTACTTTTTTTAAACCAGGTCAATGAGTCAGAAAACCAGTTTCCTTTAAAAACACCCCTATAAGATAAACAGAAACCTCCCCTGAAGTAGTCAAGTTAGATTGCAGAAACCATCAGCCAGAATTTTGCTGTAATATCATAAACTAACTACTAGTATATATGTACAGATCAGGGTAGTACTCATTACTAACAATTCAAATACTAATGATTGCCATTATCTCTTAGGATTCATAAGTGCATAAACTTAAAACAGTCTGTTCACTCCTTCATCAAATGTGCATCTGCCTGTTGTATTAATGTGCTATTCCCATTCATTCAGGCATTCTAACCACTATCAATATAGTTATGTAACTATCACATACTTAAGGGCATTGTTAATTGTTAATGTTTTAAGAACTTGCAAATTACATGAACTGTTTCATTTCACAAAGCATTATGTATTGTATCAGGAAACACCTTATAATTAAGTTTGATGGAAATCAGTTCACAAAGAAGAGACCATGTGCCTTATTGGTCACCTGAGAACTGAAGTCCATACCACAACTTAAAGGAACCCTTTACCATTCCTGTTTGTGCCAAATAACCAACATTTTTGCAAATTAACTAGATTTTTATAAACATGCTACATGCAATATATCTAAGGTCTAACTCTTATAATTCCATATCAGAAGATTTTTAATTTACTTGTATATATATGCATGTATCTTTATTTTTAAGGCCACAGACCCATATCGTTCTTACATTATATTACAATAGTATACATATTACATTTCTGCCATGAAAGCTATTTATAGATTATTACACGGCTTTTTCCATATCACACCTCATATCGGCCTAAGGCATCCATATCAGCCCGTGGGCCTCAAATTTCAAGATTCCCATTCAAACATCAGAACCTTTGAAACATTCATAGAAACAAACCGTTGATGGACTCCACTTTAGAAGTGAAAGCAGCGTGAACGCGTGACCAGACTTTTATGTGAATCCAGTTTATGGTAGTACAGGTCTACAGGAGACTAAATGACCATATTATAAACCACATGACACTAAATGACAATTATATAAACCATGTTGCACTATATGACCATATCATAACCATTTGCACTAAATAACCATATCATAAAGCAAATAACACTAAATGACAATAATATAAACCATGTTGCACTTAATGACCATATCATAAACTATGTGACACTGAATGACAATATCATAAACCACATGACACTAAATGACAATAATATAAACCAAAAATTTATATCATTAACCATGTGACCTACTTGACCATATCTTAAACCACATGACACTAAATGACAATAATATAAACAACGTTACATTAATTGACACTCTTTTGCTGCACTAAATGACCACATTATTACCCGTGCGACAATAAATGGCCATATCACAACTGTGTTACTCAAAATAGCCATATCATAATCATGTGACTCAAAATGACAAGCTGGGCATAAACGGTGTTTCACTTATTAACCATATCATGAACCATGTGGCACTAAATCATAAACCAACTGACACTAAATTACCATATCATAAACCACATGACATTAAATGACAATAATATAAACCATGTTGCAGTAAATGACCATATCATAAACCATGTGGCACTAAATGACCATATCATAAACATTGTGGCACTAAATGACCATATCATAAACTGTGACTCAAAATGGCAATTTCATAATCATGTGACTAAAAATGACCATATAGCACAAACCATGTCTCACTGAATGACCATATCATAAACTATGTTGCACTAAATGTTTATACCATAAACTATGCAACTCTAAATAAACATATCATAAATCTTATGCAACATAAATGAACATCTAATTTAGCGTCATTTTTTACCCATCTAGAGTAAATGTATTTATATCGGACGATATTTCACTGCAAGTAAACAAATATGACAACCAACAAATTGATGGCGTTAGAATGTTAAGTCATTTAATTTTATTGTATTTACTTCATTTGAAAACAAGTTATTATATTGTCACCTGATCTGACCTCCATGCTAGTGATAATAAAACAAGTGACAATGTTTTTATTTGACTGAAAATGCGTGAAATTTTTACAGTAGTGGATTAACAGTATATACAGATATTGCTAGGTTACATGAACATCATTAAGAACAAGTTATAAACTTACTGTAGGATATTTGTATACATATAACTTAATTCTGTGGAGTCAGGTTTTCACGTTTGACACTGACATACGACAGGAATCTATTTAAAGATGCTATCATGTCGAAAACTGAACTGGTGTGAAGCTAGCCCGCAATTCTAGCCAACAATTCATTTAAAAACCGCCAGCCCGCAATTCTATTTTTTGCTCAAAAAGCAAATATCTCATACACTTTACCATTAAGATCAACATTATTACATCAATATAACGTCCAGAAGAAGAAAATACCTTTCTATAAAAATCACCTGTACATTAAGACCACAAGACTACGTTTTAAAACTAAAAACAAAATATTACACATCAGGCGTCAGACGCTTTTCCCCATCTAGGCCTTTCTGTCACAGATTAGTCTATCCAAGTAGAAGATTTGGTGAAAATTTCAAGAACCCTAGAGGGGTAGAACAGTTCTAACAAGAGCTCACAAGGCAGCTACCCCCTCCCGAAAAATGAAATTTTGAATAAAGGTTAAGGTTGAAGTAGCGTATCTGGCGTCAGACGCTTTTCCCCACCTAGGCCTTTCTGTCACAGATTAGTCTATCCAAGTAGAAGATTTGGTGAAAATTTCAAGAACCCTAGAGGGGTAGAACAGTTCTAACAAGAGCTCACAAGGCAGCTACCCCCTCCCGAAAAATGAAATTTTGAATAAAGGTTAAGGTTGAAGTAGCGTATCTGGCGTCAGACGCTTTTCCCCACCTAGGCCTTTCTGTCACAGATTAGTCTATCCAAGTAGAAGATTTGGTGAAAATTTCAAGAACCCTAGAGGGGTAGAACAGTTCTAACAAGAGCTCACAAGGCAGCTACCCCCTCCCGAAAAATGAAATTTTGAATAAAGGTTAAGGTTGAAGTAGCGTATCTGGCGTCAGACGCTTTTCCCCACCTAGGCCTTTCTGTCACAGATTAGTCTATCCCAGTAGAAGATTTGGTGAAAATTTCAAGAACCCTAGAGGGGTAGAACAGTTCTAACAAGAGCTCACAAGGCAGCTACCCCCTCCCGAAAAATGAAATTTTGAATAAAGGTTAAGGTTGAAGTAGCGTATCTGGCGTCAGACGCTTTTCCCCACCTAGGCCTTTCTGTCACAGATTAGTCTATCCAAGTAGAAGATTTGGTGAAAATTTCAAGAACCCTAGAGGGGTAGAACAGTTCTAACAAGAGCTCACAAGGCAGCTACCCCCTCCCGAAAAATGAAATTTTGAATAAAGGTTAAGGTTGAAGTAGCGTATCTGGCGTCAGACGCTTTTCCCCACCTAGGCCTTTCTGTCACAGATTAGTCTATCCAAGTAGAAGATTTGGTGAAAATTTCAAGAACCCTAGAGGGGTAGAACAGTTCTAACAAGAGCTCACAAGGCAGCTACCCCCTCCCGAAAAATGAAATTTTGAATAAAGGTTAAGGTTGAAGTAGCGTATCTGGCGTCAGACGCTTTTCCCCACCTAGGCCTTTCTGTCACAGATTAGTCTATCCAAGTAGAAGTTTTGGTGAAAATTTCAAGAACCCTAGAGGGGTAGAACAGTTCTAACAAGAGCTCACAAGGCAGCTACCCCCTCCCGAAAAATGAAATTTTGAATAAAGGTTAAGGTTGAAGTAGCGTATCTGGCGTCAGACGCTTTTCCCCACCTAGGCCCAGGGGTTGAAAATTTTTTCATATGAGCCAAAGCCCAGGGCTTTTTGATACAGAAAATCAAAAGCCCGCAATTTTTTTTATGAAGTCCGGTGTTTGATAAACAATAAAATCAAAAAGACAAATCAACAAGTAAACAAGAAATTGGTGTTTTATTGAGAGGCAAAGTTACAATGTTACTTATTTGTGAAACTGTTAATAATACTGATGTCCTTAAACAAAATAAAAAGATCTTGATGAAGCAACAGTCTTTTTGTTTATTCTTTCAAAATTGAAACTTCAAAATTTGTTTGTTTTTCTGTACTTCTTGGCCCCGAGAGTCTGTGTCCACCAACATGTCTTGAACCACCTGATGTAAGCCAGTTGTTAATAGCTAAAGTAGGGCTAAAGTCTTCCAAGTTTGGTCCTTCCTGCATTATGACTAGTTGGTTATTAAAATTATCCTGAGACAACACGCTTCTGTACTTTGTTTTCAAGACATTCATTTTACTAAATCCCCTCTCACAAGCACTTGTTGAGGGTGAGATGGTCATCATAAACTCCAAAAGCTTGATAATGTAACAAGGTTCATTGTTAGTTACTCTCTGTCTAATTTTAAGCTCTGTAAACATGACGTACACTTCCATTAATGGATTTGTCCGTAGACTGGCTAAATGAACCTTAACAGGAACCCATTCACTGATTATTCCATCCTTTTCTTCATCAGAGAAGAAAGGTGAAATTGATGGATCGTTCAACAGATTAGTCAAATCTTGCTGACCATAGGTACTTAGGTCTGATCTTGACAAAGGCCATTTATGAAAATTAAATATCTCAAAATATGACAGAGGTGGTTCTGACAAATGCTGGAATCTCTGTTTGATGTAATTAATTCCAGAATCAAGAAAAGCATGAATGTCCTTGTCAGTTTTAAAATCAACAGGGCTAAGTTTACCAGTATCGGAGAGTTTAATGTCTCCAAACTTTCTCTCTGTAACATTGTATTGCTCACAAAATATTTTCATGAATTTGCCTGGGGTTGTTTTTAGAGCATTCAACTTAAGAACAGCAGCCTCAACTAGGTCAGGTATTTCAATTATTAGCAAATCCTCTAACTGAAACTGTTTTGATAAATTGGTCAAGACTGGAAGGTAATCAAGCAGAAAATAAAGATGCTTCAGAAACTTCAGAGATCTCAGATCTTTTAAATATCCCTTGGCCTTATTAGCATCATCTGCCCTGTTCCCAGATGCAGAGTTGTGTTCAAGATGTGTCACAATGGCAGGATAATTTTTTTGTAGAGCTTCAATAGCCCTATATTTTGAGGACATCCATCGTACTTGCTTGACATCAGACATATGAGAAAAAGTAACATCCAAGACATCAGCAACTTCTTTCACTTCTCGTCTACGTTTAGGTGAATAATGATAAAAGTTGAATATACCCTTAACTGTTTGTTCAAACTGTTCAATGACATATTTGCAGTGTTTATTTGCATCAAGAGCAGCAAGCTCTAGTTTGTGAGCAACACAGTGAAGACCAAGAACATTTGGTATTACTTCTCTAATTTTAGCAATTACACCCCCTTTTTGGCCAAGATTTACTGAGGCCCCATCAAAATTAGCACAGATTAAACTGGGATACTCAAGATCATCTGGTTTTAGCTTTTCAAAACTCAAGTTTATTTTTCCAAGTGAACTCTGTATACCATTAAAAATGCCCTGAGCATTTCCACTTGAAAGGGACTCGATAGAAATCATTCTCGTTACTGGTGCCACTGGTGAGAAATTAATAAAGCGTATATAGACCAACTCTTGTTCCAAGACTGAACAGTCAGTACTGCCATCAGATAAAATGCTGACAAAATTAATGTTAGGTGGCTTCAAAATCTTAACAAAATCATTGCGAATTGTTTCAGCAATGGAATTGATAAATTCCTTGCACCCATTAATATTCCTGTAGTTTTCCCCAATATCAAGTTCGTTTTTAGCCTGAATACTACATACAAGATCAAAATCAGAGAATGGTTTTCCTGCTTTAGCGATACCATAAGCAGTATTGAACAGAATTTGTAACCGATTTTTTTGTTTACCATCCAGTTTTAATAATGACTGACCAATCGGGGTATTAGAAAACTTATTGGATATGCCTGTTGCTGCCGGTTCATTCAGATCCTGAAACCAGTGTTTTGTGCATGCTAAGTGCTCCTGTTTCGAATTATGTATTTTTAATGGATCTATGCGCAAATTTTTGGTACCACGACAAAGAGCATCATTTCTATCGGCAGTTAGTGGGTATTTTCGGCAATATTTACAAAACATTTCTGCATTATCCTCATCACAGACGACCCATGGAAATTTGTCGATCCATGATTGTTGAAACAATCGGACACGCTTCTCCTTATCATATTTGGCATCTTTATTGTCTTGTGACTTTCTTTTCTCGCCACTGGAATCCAATGCAGTCTGCTTATTCGACGTGAAATTAAACTTGAATAGCAACATGACAGATCGATTACAAGTGCATTAACGATAAAGATTTTCGTTATCAACAGAATGCTTAAGCTGTTGCCTATGATTATGCATTTCTTACAAGCGCAGTAATGATCAAAATGAATGTAAACAACAAGAGCCAACGTGACTATACACAAGACGACAGTCAAAAATAAATTAATAAATTTCAATAGTCCTCCGAGTATTTAAGCCCGACGGGCTTTTCAGTGAAATTTTTGCCAAGTCCTTCTAGACATATTTTTAGTCCCGGGCGTCGGGCTTGAAGAATTTTCAACCCCTGTGGGCCTTTCAGTCACAGATTAGTCTACCCAAGTAGAAGATTTGGTGAAAATTTCAAGAACCCTAGAGGGGTAGAACAGTTCTAACAAGAGCTCACAAGGCAGCTACTAAAGGTTAAGGTTGAAGTAGTGTATCTGGCGTCAGACGCTTTTCCCCACCTAGGCCTTTCTGTCACAGATTAGTCTATCCCAGTAGAAGATTTGATGAAAATTTCAAGAACCCTAGAGGGGTAGAACAGTTCTAACAAGAGCTCACAAGGCAGCTACCCCCTCCCGAAAAATGAAATTTTGAATAAAGGTTAAGGTTGAAGTAGCGTATCTGGCGTCAGACGCTTTTCCCCACCTAGGCCTTTCTGTCACAGATTAGTCTATCCCAGTAGAAGATTTGGTGAAAATTTCAAGAACCCTAGAGGGGTAGAACAGTTCTAACAAGAGCTCACAAGGCAGCTACCCCCTCCCGAAAAATGAAATTTTGAATAAAGGTTAAGGTTGAAGTAGCGTATCTGGCGTCAGACGCTTTTCCCCACCTAGGCCTTTCTGTCACATTAGTCTATCCAAGTAGAAGATTTGGTGAAAATTTCAAGAACCCTAGAGGTTCATTTTTTTGGGAGGGGGTAGCTGCCTTGTTTTGCGTTGAAGTATTAGTCTTGTTGTCTTAATATACAGGTGGTCTTTTTGAAAAGGTATTTACCGCTTCTGAACTTTGTATTGATGTAATATTGTTGATTTCAATGATAATGTGAATGAAATATTTTCTCTGTTGAAAAAAATAGAATTGCGGGCTGGCGGTTTTTGATAAGAATTGCGGGCTGGAATTGCGGGCTAGCTTCACACCAGTGAAAACTGAAGTCAGCAGATCATTGTTTACATTGATTTAATGTTTAACTTCCTTACTGTTTTTTTTAAGAAACTAATTATTTAAGCCTTATATTCATTATATTTTTGTTTTATATATTCTTACATTTTTGTCATATTTACGAAAGTTAAGGTGATATTAGTATGCACCTTTTGAACATTGATATCTGAAGTACTTTCGATTTGTCTTCGATTGACCTTTTGACCGCGATACTTCAAGAGTAAATCCAAATATTTCCCTGGGATTACCTATAGTAAATAAGACCCGATAGTTTTTAAAAATCAACCTTTCCTTAACGGGACTTCAGTAATTAAAACAAACACTTATTTCACATCTTGGATGCATGATTAGGCAAGAATACATATGATAGAAATCTGTCAACAGGCGAACATGGAGGGGGGGAACTGTGTGATGTCATCAAAAAAAAGTCCGTCTTTTAATACAGGAAAATGCTGCATTCTCTTTCGGTTCTCCAATTCATTTCTGACTAAATCAATTTCAATCAATGGACAGTCCTAATTTATCATGAAAATTTCAGAAAACGAGATTTTCAAAAGATTTAGGTTAAAAAAAGACCTTATTTGAATATTACATAATTATTGCACAAACAAAAAATTGTAAGGAAAATCCTGTTACATATGTTTTATTCCCTGACATCTATTTTTTATGTTTCAAATTTCAACAAAATCAGTACATAAATAAACCTGTAATGGTCATTACAGGTGTTTGCTATTTACAATAATGACAGCCATCGTAAAATTCCAACATACATGTCAGAATTTTGAATATGTACCAACCAAGGACCTTCCATGTTCCATTACATTTCAACTGGCCATGTACTTTCAGAGAAGAGGATTTTCAAAGATTTCGGCTAAACATAAAGCTTATTTGCATATTATGTAATTATTGCACAAACAAAAAATTATACAGAAAAACCCATTATCTATGTATTATCCTCAGACATCTTTTTTCTATGTTTCAAATTTCAACAAAATCAGTACATAAATAAACCTGTAATGGTAATTTATAGTTTTTTGCTTTTATAGTACTGTAACTGCAGCCATCTTCGATTACCGGCAAACGTGTCGGATACAATTTTTAATCTACAGCACTAAAGGACCTTTCACACACAATTTCCTTTTAATTGGCCATGTACTTTTCAGAAAAAAGATTTTCAAAAGATTTAGGCTAAAAATAAATCTTATTTGCATATTATGTAAATATTGTGCAAGCAAAAAATTATACAGAAAAACCCATAATATATGTTTTATCCCCTAAAATCTATTTTATATGTTTCAAATTTCAACAAAATCAGTACATAAATGAACCTGTAATGGCCATTTATAGGATTTTACTATTATAGTAATGGCAGCCATCTTGGATTACTGACAGACATGTCAGATACAATTTTTAATCTATAGCAACTAACGACCTTCCATACCAAATTTATTTGAATAGGCCATTTAGTTTTAGAGGATAAGATGAACATTTACAGATGCAGGGACACAGGGACGCAGACACACACTCTTGCACACACGCTTTACCATGCCATAAGCTCACCCTGGCTTTGCCAGGTGAGCTTAAAGCCAAAAATCTTTTATCATCATCATTGTATATAAATGTTCTTGACCTACAACGTTCTGATTCACTTTCATCTCATGTAGTGACATTAACAACATGTTTCTTTACATGACTGTAGCGAGTATTATCAATTTTTCTACCTACTTACAATGCCACTATCCATTGTTTTTACACTGTAAAAACTTCTTATGACTGCAGTAACACATGTACATGTTGGTCTCCACTCAAAAATATAAGCAGAGTATTCAAAATAAAATAAAGTTATATGAAGATGAGAGAGAGAGAGAGAGAGAGAGAGAGAGAGAGAGAGAGAGAGAGAAAATAAGGTAAAGGAAGAGTAAAACAACACACTCTTGCTTGATTTTTATTCAACAGGTTTCATAAGTTATAAACTATACAATAATATTTAACTAATATCAAGCCAACAACAAATTAACAAAATCAAAGTACTCAAAAGTACTAAAAGGAGACCACTCATTGATTGCAATATCACATCTGCTGTGGAAAAAATATACATTTATGACCTCTATATTTTATTACTGAAAATCGATTAAAATAAGGGACTTAGTGATTTATGATGTACTGATTAATCAATATATTCCATTTGAAATAAGACAGGAAAGTAAAGTCATATAATCAAGTTCTAAAGAAGGTTTCAATAAAAAGAATATCACTAAAGTGATAAAAAAAAACTCTCCAGCCTATTAGCTTGGCATATGGCCTTAACCCCTTCACTGCCCTACCCAAAGTCTGACTCGTGGTAATATGGTCATGCTGTATGCTATACCCCGAGCCTGACTCGGGATAATAACGCAGGTAGATTATGTCCAGGGTATGCAACTCTTACTAAATTTTATGAATGAATGTTGAAGAGTTATGTCGCTTTAACTAATTTATGCATACCATGTGATCGTAATAACCAATGATAATGCTTTATTTAGCAAAATACATGAACTTCTACCTAGATGAAAATGGCGACTTCGAGTAGAAGTAAACGACCACGTTTTTCATTGGAAGATGTCTTGCAGGAGCTTCAAAATGATAAAGATAGTGGTGACAGTGATTTATATTCAACTGATAGCGATGATGATGTAACTTTATGATCAGGACAACCTACCCAAACGAGAGTAAACAAAAGAAAAATAGATCAAACTCAAAACAGGAGGGGTAGCAATAGTGACAATATTTCGGATAGTGATAGTGACTATGTGCCTCAAAGCAGGGCTCCACAAACGCCGGTAAGATCAATTGGCGGTAGGCAAAGGGTACATCAACCACCCCGCCCCCCCCCCACGATCGGCAAAGGGTAACCCACCCCCACCCACCCCCCCCCCCCACCCCCCCTGTTTTTGTTTTTAACAAACACACATCATCGGACATCAGATAGGTAAAGAAATGAACATTAAAATTTTTATTTGAAAATATGGTTTAACATACTGCTTTTTATCTTTCCTTAACTGTCCAGTCGTTGGCAGTGCAACAAAACGTCAATAATTGAATAAACAGTTAAACTGAATTCTGTTTGGTACATCAGGATATCTGTCATTTTAATTATAAATTATAAGTCGATGTGTGGCAATGTCGCATATTAATATCTTATAAAAATCCCATTGCTGATCTACATATAAAACAGATACAAAAACCACTTGTAATGCCGTGATCTTGTTGTGTTGGTAACCCGAAAACGGTCGTTATCAATCTAGTCAGTCTAGTCTACTCTTGTATATAGATTTCAAGGGAGGTTATTAACTATCTATAAACTGGATCGATCAGGCACGTGTATGTGTTTGTATACTCTAGAACAGGTGAAGCCACTAGTAATAAATTAACTTGTAAGGTATTAGGTAATTACCTGTGAATAGGGAAGTTCAGTGAATCGTGACCCTGTCCTGAGTACTTTTAATTGTTAACAAGCCGGCATTAAAGAATATTTAATTAGATTTTGTCTTATTATTTATGGGGAAAAAAGCCGATTCAGATATTTTTCAATCGGCTTTTTTAAGTTTGAATCTGCGTTTTTTGCTAAAAATTGGCGTTTGTGAAGGCCTGCCTCAAAGTAACCAGCAAGGTAATCCAAACATGAATAGTTCAAGTTTATCATCTAGTAATAGTGACTCTAATGTAACTCTACAAGCTGTTTCTCGAGGTAGAGACCGTGGCAGGGGTATTAGAGGGCCAGCAAGGGGCATGGTCGAGGGCGAGCTACTAATACTACACAAAACAATAGCAATATCAATTCATGGACAGAAGCTGGAGCTCTGCCACCAAATAATACTCTATTTATTGGAACTCCAGCCTGTACAGGCGATTATTCAAGTTTTCAACTGATAGATTTTCTTGAGCTTTATTTCAATGAAGACATGTTGAACCATTTATGTACTCAAACAAACATATATGCAAAGCAGTTTATCTCAACAAACAATCTCAAGCTCTTTTCAAGGGTCAATGATTGGGTCAATGTAAATAATGCAGAAATGAAAGTTTTTCTGGCTATTGTTATATTGATGGGTTTAGTAAAGCTTCCAACAATTGAGCTTTACTGGACAACAAAGGTGTTATACAATTTACCAATTTTCAATTTCTTCATGACTTGGAACCGCATTCAACTGATCCTAAAGTTTCTCCACTTCAACGATAATACAAACTTGCCAGAGAGAACAGATTCAAACTATGATCGATTACACAAAATAAGGCCTATCATAGACCATTTGTTTGAAAGGTTTCAAACAGTTTATGAGCCTAGAAAAGATGAGAGCCTTTTACTCTGGAAAGGTCGCTTGCTTTTTAGACAATATTTACCATTGAAGTGTGCTCGATTTGGCATCAAAGTATATCTTTGTTGTGAGTCAGACGGTGAGATAAAAGGCAGTGGAGGAAACTGTTATAGATTCAAAGTTTATGCCAGAAAAGATGATCCGGTAAGTGAAATACAACCAGTGATTCCAAGAGACGCTCACCATTTGTTGACAAGTGAACAAATGGTAGTATATCTCATCCTTCCACTGCTTGGTAAAGGGTATATACTGACAATTGGTACACAAGTCTAAGTCTTTTGCTATACCTACGTGACAATGACACTCCAGCATGTGGCACAAAAAGGGCAAATAGAGGCATTCCAGCAGAACTTGCCAGTCGACCAGTTGAGAGGACTGGTGAGTCAGTTGCTTTGATTGGGGACAATAAAGTTGTAGCAACACAGTATCACAGCAACAAAATTGTCTATCCTTTGTCTACAATACATGGACATATTGAACTCAATGTCAGAAACAGAAGGACAGGTTTTATCAAGAAACCTGAAGCTCCATCTCAAAATAACAAAAACATGGGCAGTGTCGATAAACAAGATCAACTATTACAGCCTTACGACTGCTCAAGGAAAACAATGAAATGGACAAAAAAAAAACTATTTTTTCATTTTTTACAAGTAAGTGCATGCAATGCTATATCTTAGCTTTGAAAAACAGTTATTACAAGCCCTTCCTTCAGTTTTTAGAAAGTGTAATTGTAGCATGGGGGTTTCAAAACCAGATGGCCCCTGAAATCCAAAAGAGTGGGGATATTGTTCATCTCAGGGACAGACATTTTCCTTCATTAATCCCTCCAAACCCAGAAAAAGAGCGCCCTACTAGACTATGCAAGGTATGCAGCAAACGAAGTGTAAAAAGGAGAGAAGTTCGATACTACTGTCAGAGTTGTCCTTCGCAACCAGCCCTCTGCATACCAAAGTGCTTTCAGGAATTTCACAATAGACTAGTGTATTGGAAATAATCATGTTACCGTGTGTATTTGACAAAAAAGAAAAAGAAAAAAAAACAACAAATACTAAACTTTTCTACAACTTGTAAAACTTTATATTTGTTTTAACACACATTGACTGTTTTGTTTGCCATGATAAGTACTATATAGACAAGTGATGACTAAAAAATGTGGTGAATTTTGTGAAAACAAGAAAAATTGTTTTCTTTGGTTTTTATCCATTTCAAGACAAAGCATCATAATCAAACTTGTTTTATACAATAGACAATATCTGCAGATGAAACTGGCAAAGTTTTATTGAATTATTTCAAGTAAAACTCTAGTTATGATTATTTTACTCGACACAGTATACAATCACAAGAACTGCTTCTAATAATTCCTGGCATATACCAATACATGTACATGGCAGTGAAGGGGTTAAGAGTGAAATTAAGAATCAGTTCACATGTCTTAGTTCAGAAACAACCTTGTGTGAGGTGTAAGTTTTACTAGTTTACATTACTTTTTTTGGAAAAATTGAGTTTGAACTGCCTCAGTATATTCAAAATTACTTTGATTGGGTGTAAAACAACATTCTTTTTTCATTTCTGGCATAAAATCTAAAGTATTATGGGCAAGTCTGCCATTTCCCCATTTGGAATCACAAGCTACCATTTGTTCAAATCTGAAACTAGATGACCTAAAAATATTGTAATTGAAATAACTAAGGTATACTCAGAGAAGACTTTGAAAGTTTTTCGCTATTTTCTCTCTTATTGGGCTCCAAAGGATCATATCTCTTTCATTTTTCAAATCTGAAAGGCCTTTACCTAGGCATGATTGAAACCAAGTTTCATTAAATTCAGCCCAGTGGTTTTAGAAGAAAAGAATAAAATGTTAAAAGTTTATGCAAGATGGACGACAGACAATGGATGAGGTGAACTGAAAAATATCATTTAAATTTCAAGGTAAGGTAAGACAAAGATTATGTCATTTGAGTAGGACATATTATACAGATTTCATCTGCAATAGAAATATGACACATATATGTGTTATATAGATCTCAGCAGTTCAAGTGTTGGAAGTACAACAAACATTACACAGATCCCATCAGTACTTGATATATGGCACATAATATACAGATCTGACCAGTAATGTCACAATATATACAGATTGACCAGTAAAGGGCATAATGTCACAATATATGCAGATTGACCAGTAAAAGGCATAATGTCACAATATTTGCAGAATGACCAGTAAAGGGCATAATGTCACAATATTTGCAGAATGACCAGTAAAGGGCATAATGTCACAATATATGAAGATTGACCAGTAAAGGACATAATGTCACAATATATGCAGAATGACCAGTAAAGGGCATAATGTCACAATATTTGCAGGTCGACCAGTAAAGGGCATAATGTCACAATATATGCAGATTGACCAGTAAAGGGCATAATGTCACAATATATGTAGATTGACCAGTAAAGGGCATAATGTCACAATATTTGCAGGTCGACCAGTAAAGGGCATAATGTCACAATATTTGCAGAATGACCAGTAAAGGGCATAATGTCACAATATTTGCAGAATGACCAGTAAAGGGCATAATGTCACAATATTTGCAGGTCGACCAGTAAAGGGCATAATGTCACAATATTTGCAGAATGACCAGTAAAGGGCATAATGTCACAATATTTGCAGAATGACCAGTAAAGGGCATAATGTCACAATATATGAAGATTGACCAGTAAAGGACATAATGTCACAATATTTGCAGAATGACCAGTAAAGGACATAATGTCACAATATATGCAGAATGACCAGTAAAGGGCATAATGTCACAATATTTGCAGGTCGACCAGTAAAGGGCATAATGTCACAATATTTGCAGAATGACCAGTAAAGGACATAATGTCACAATATATGCAGATTGACCAGCAAAGGGCATAATGTCACAATATTTGCAGGTCGACCAGTAGAGGGCATAATGTCACAATATTTGCAGAATGACCAGTAAAGGGCATAATGTCACAATATTTGCAGAATGACCAGTAAAGGGCATCATGTCACAATATATGTAGATTGACCAGTAAAGGGCATAATGTCACAATATATGTAGATTGACCAGTAAAGGGCATAATGTCACAATATATGTAGATTGACCAGTAAATGGCATAATGACACAATATTTGCAGAATGACCAGTAAAGGGCATAATGTCACAATATTTGCAGAATGACCAGTAAAGGGCATAATGTCACAATATATGTAGATTGACCAGTAAAGGGCATAATGTCACAATATATGTAGATTGACCAGTAAATGGCATAATGTCACAATATTTGCAGAATGACCAGTAAAGGGCATAATGTCACAATATTTGCAGAATGACCAGTAAAGGGCATAATGTCACAATATTTGCAGGTCGACCAGTAAAGGGCATAATGTCACAATATATGCAGATTGACCAGTAAAGGGCATAATGTCACAATATATGTAGATTGACCAGTAAAGGGCATAATGTCACAATATTTGCAGGTCGACCAGTAAAGGGCATAATGTCACAATATTTGCAGAATGACCAGTAAAGGGCATAATGTCACAATATTTGCAGAATGACCAGTAAAGGGCATAATGTCACAATATATGAAGATTGACCAGTAAAGGACATAATGTCACAATATTTGCAGAATGACCAGTAAAGGACATAATGTCACAATATATGCAGAATGACCAGTAAAGGGCATAATGTCACAATATTTGCAGGTCGACCAGTAAAGGGCATAATGTCACAATATTTGCAGAATGACCAGTAAAGGACATAATGTCACAATATATGCAGAATGACCAGCAAAGGGCATAATGTCACAATATTTGCAGGTCGACCAGTAGAGGGCATCATGTCACAATATATGTAGATTGACCAGTAAAGGGCATAATGTCACAATATATGTAGATTGACCAGTAAAGGGCATAATGTCACAATATATGTAGATTGACCAGTAAATGGCATAATGACACAATATTTGCAGAATGACCAGTAAAGGGCATAATGTCACAATATTTGCAGAATGACCAGTAAAGGGCATAATGTCACAATATATGTAGATTGACCAGTAAAGGGCATAATGTCACAATATTTGCAGAATGACCAGTAAAGGGCATAATGTCACAATATATGTAGATTGACCAGTAAAGGGCATAATGACACAATATTTGCAGAATGACCAGTAAAGGGCATAATGTCACAATATTTGCAGAATGACCAGTAAAGGGCATAATGACACAATATATGCAGATTGACCAGCAAAGGGCATAATGACGCAATATACTTCTGATCAGTCAAGGGCAAAATGACACAAAATATACATCTTTGAGACAATGTGTTTGTGACAGTTGATTATGCACAAATTTCATAGAAAATCCAACAAACTTGAAAAGTTTGCTATTTTTTACTTACCCGAGTCCAGTCGTACTCATAGGAAATTGCTTTGCACATGCACAATTACCAAAGAATATATCTGTAGAAAGAAAGCTTTTGCTGCTATGAGATTTTACATGTAAATAATGGTGATGTTTTACACCGGAAGTGATGGTTTTTGTTGACGCTTTATATGTGCAAAAGAAACCACCATTTGTCTTATTTCTTAAAAATGTAAAATTTACTGTCACAAGAAACAGCAATATATTTTAAAATTATACATACCAACTGGATGTTCTGCATTTATAAAGTTTGTAGAACCAAATGCTTTTTCAATAAATAACTGAAATAGTAAATAATGTAAAAGACATTAAATAAATGACTGACTGTAAAACATTGACCTTTTGGTTCTAGAAAACATAATTTAATTAAATTCCTTGCCATGATAATTTTTTGTTTAAATAAACAATGACAAAAAATTACAAGTGTGAAAGATAAAAATTGAGCACGCTATAGAAAATCATATTTTGTGTATGTCAGTAGATACTGAGACATAAAGCAACTAAATATTTCATAATTTTAAGTTCATGATGCTTTACCAGATCCTATTATGTCACTATATGAACTTATTTCTTTCTTTTTTACAATGTGTAAATTTCTATCTTAAAAAATCCTTTATAACTGGATTTTATTATAATTTGCAACAGTAAATTATACTTAATTTTTACAGAAAATCCAATAAATTGAATAAAGTTCAATATTTTTCTTTACTTCAGTCTAGTTGTAATGGGAACTTGATATGTTGAGTTGAGTTGAGTAATGGTGTTTAATGTCACAGTCAAGAATATTTCATTTATATTGAGACGTCGCCAACTATAGGCGAAAGTGCAGAAATTTTGCCTGTGCATTGCACTGATGACATTATACAGCAGGGTGTTTATCGTGCCACGCCGTGACAGGGGACCTCGTTTATTTTAAGTTCCCATCCGAAAGAACCTTGACTTTCATTTCCTAATGCCGAGTGCTTGGTGAAAGAACAGCCACTACCCACTTTCAAGTCTTGGGTCAGACCCGGCCGGGGTTCAAACCCACGACCTCTCACTTACGAAGCAAGCACTCTACCAACTGAGCTACCCCAGTGGTAGGAACTTGATATGTGCTTGTGTGATTACCAAAGGAATATTTCTGGACACAGTAAATACTTGCCAATATGGGGATTTTATATGTTGAAAAATAAGGCGAATAGTGGATTCTTTTGGGTACATCATGTAATGTGTCACCAAGAACATCACTTCTGATGTAAATTTTCAACATGTAAAATCCACATACCAGCAAAATACAAGTCAATTCGTCTGAATTCCAACGCGATCCATTTTTTGAAACCAACTTGTCTTAAGTGTTAAACCAGCTCCTCCCACATTTATTACTAATTCATCTCAATTTTTCTTAACATCTAATTGTGTAACTTCAGAAACTTGAAAACAAACTGTTGACAAGTTCATCATTTTTAAGCAATTTCAAACAGAAACTAACAATCAGAAAAGACATCTTGAATTTTGTTTCAATGTGGCTATCAGGATTTTTTTTTTAAAGTAAATGTCGACAACAAGGGAAGTATATGTAAGTCAAAATAGCCCCTTAGTAACAATAATTGTACAAAAATGACATATTTTTACTGTCGAATTTGCAATCAACATACCATTATTAAAATACATTGTTTTAAATTACTAAAAAGTGTTATTTTATCAATTTGAAATATTTAAGATCATAAAAATATTTTAGGTTTACTGTTTAATTTAGCAAATAAACTTGTAATGCTACTCAAACTTTCACTAATACATGGGGCCTCATACACACGATTTGATAATTTCAAGAGTTTTGGGTCAGCCATAAAGTATCTGCATGCATTCTAGACATTGTCTGAAATAAATTGTATTGCCTATGAGCAAAAATAAAGAAAAAACATGGTATATAAATTATCTGTGATCCACCGACCAGTACTGAATGCACACAGTTCTCCAGTGTAAATGACTGAGGACAGCGGCAAATTTATGTTATGTGTATAAGCATATATCAGAATAAGATTGTAAAATGTTCAAACCGATGGATTTCATTAATAACAAATCATGCAATAAATTGAAATACTGATCTTTCAGGAAGAATGCTGTGTGTCAAATAGTAAGATTTCAAAATTGCAAAATGGTTTAGACGCATTCTGGAAATAATAATTCACACTTAAAGGAGTAAAAGACACTAAAAATGAGTTTTATCAAACTTTAAAAACATCTGGTTCTTAAAATACACAATGACTAGTCTTTGTTAAGTTTTACAAACTTAAGTACATGTCATTTTGATGAATAAATTTTTAAAGGCCATTAAGAGATAAATCTTTTCATATTGGAAAACAAGAATCCAAGCATGATTGTTTTTTTTTTTTTTTTTTTTTTTTTTTTTTTTTTTTTTTTTTTTTTTTTGTAGAATATGAAACAACACCTTTTGTGTCCTCAAAGACACCTATTTCAAAGATTTTATGAAATTTGGATTTTTGTGGTAAAATGTCAACAGAAATCTATACTTTTTTGCTCACCATATTATAATAACTTTATAATACTAAAATGTTATGTATATCATATCATGGCTTTTTTTAACTGAAACCTTTAGCAAATTTAGTGAACAAGTATACGAGAATCATTAAACAAAACGATTCTGTTTAAGCACCGTTTTAAACTTCATTGTGAAAGGTTACCTTTGAGCATGCACCAACTGTAGATATTTTGTTTCTGTTTGGTAATGTTAAAAAATTTACACAACAGGGCTCTGTTCAAGTAGTTTGGAGGACCAGAATAAAACGATAATAATACTATCAGTTGATATTTTAAAAACATTGTTTTATATTAACACACATTGTTTCATGTTAACGTTTGTTTTGATTTTGACAGCAGTTCTAAATTGCAGGTTAATCTTCATTGTCCAAATACTGCTGTCAGTATAAGCTGCCACTACATGACAAAGTTAACATCTCACTTTCCTTTTAAAAGCATTGCCATCAAAAACTTTATAAATCAGAACCAGGATTTGCTTCTTTTTCAGACATGTTTAGCTTAAAGCCTTTATACATTATCTCTTTTATCCAAAGATACTTTTAATGACACAAAATGTGAGGGCATTTTTTGTTTTCTTTTTTTTTTTTTTTTTTTTTTTTTTTCCCTATACTTTTACAATCAATACACTAAACTGTACCGTGTACACATGTAACTGTTTCAGCCTTAATTAAAACCATAAAAACAAAATTTGTTTTCATTTTATCTGTTCATTTTTGAATTAATAACAAACATGTAATTCACTGGTAGGGATATTTAGAAATGAGCATTAGATGTTGAAAAGTGGGATAGGTTTAACACACATTGCTGGAAAAATGAAAACCCAAGCTTGTCTTTTTTAATTTAGTCAACAAAGCATATTTAAAGAAATGAATGTGCAAATTTTCAGAAAATCCTATTTTGAGGATTTTTTTTTTTTTTTTTTTTTTTTTTTTGCCTCAGATGCTAGGAACTACTTTAAAGTAAATAAAAAGTTAAGAAGTCAGAAAATTTTGTCAGATTAATCTGAAAACTCATCCAGGTGACTTAACTTTATTCAATCTGACAATGAAAAAAAGAATCAAAAGAAAAAATTGAAAACTACTCAAAATAAAAATGAAACTTGAAAAAAAATCAGATCATAGACGATTTTAAAATTTCATAAATAGGGAAGCATTTCCCTTAGTAAAAATTTTTTTTTTCCATGCCAGTGGTAAAGTCTTCTTTTTGTAAGAAGCATGTAACTTAATGCTAACATGCACCAAAATGTGACAGGCTTCCTTTGAAAAGTCAAACCCTCACTGCTGCACCTGCACTCAATATTTTACATTAGTTGCATTATTCTTCTTTTGCATATTTAGTGATAACATTTTACACACTTACTGGACATGATGTTTTCAATAAATTCTTTTTGAATTTTGTATGAAAAATCTTTTTTTTTTTTTTAAATTATAGATCAAAATATTGGTGCAGCAGAACTCCCAAACTCAACAAGTTTTAAGACAGTTGATTTCTCCTATAATATTTAAGTTTGAGTTATAAAATTCTAACAGAGATCAAAATATGACATCTGTCTATCAATGCATGCTAAAAGTAATGTGAATACTGTTCTTTAGGTAGTTCAACTCATCACATGTCCCGCAAATCAACTAATAATGTAGATTTAAAACAACAGAATCCTTGAAAAACTAAAAAATATTGATAAGAAAGTAGACTCATAATATTGCTAAACAAAGTTAGATGAGTTGGTTTTGAAAGTTGCAAGTGTTGGCAGACAAAATCTGAGTGAAAAATATGGCCAAAAATGTGAAACAACTTTATGAAAAACAAAATTGGGATGAGTTGGTAATTTGAAGCTTGAACAAGTTAGAATTTGTAAGAGCCGTGCAGAGTGATTTACAGTTATAACTAGACTCTAGTGAGTAAAATACCAAAAGTAATACAAATTTATTGAATTTCATTAAAATTCAGCATAATTTACTGTTACAGCAACTTCAACAGAGTATGTTATATAGTGGTTGCCTACATACAAGTAAATATGTGTTATCAATTAGTCGTTGAAGCTTGAACGAGTTAGAATTTGTAAGAGCCGTGCAGAGTGATTTACAGTTATAACTAGACTCTAGTGAGTAAAATACCAAAAGTAATACAAATTTATTGAATTTCATTAAAATTCAGCATAATTTACTGTTACAGCAACTTTAACAGAGTATGTTATATAGTGGTTGCCTACATACAAGTAAATATGTGTTATCAATTAGTCGTTGAAGCTTGAACGAGTTAGAATTTGTAAGAGCCGTGCAGAGTGATTTACAGTTATAACTAGACTCTAGTGAGTAAAATACCAAAAGTAATACAAATTTATTGAATTTCATTAAAATTCAGCATAATTTACTGTTACAGCAACTTCAAAAGAGTATGTTATATAGTGGTTGCCTACATACGAGTAAATATGTGTTATCAATTAGTCGTTTGTATTCAATAATGTTACTGCATTCTGTTGCGTACATAGTAGTATCTGGCTAGCACAATTTCCGGAAAGGTGAGTTCAATAAGATTTGGAATGTAACTACAAAAATAAAAAGTTAACGTAATAACAGGTAGACTACTAGGACTACCAGAATCTGTGTGTACGGTACGTAAAGTTGACATGTTATGATTTACATCAAAATAAAAAGCTATCTTATTAAACTATAATACTGCAACAAAATTAGATTGTTACGTTATCGTTTTTCTCTGTGTTTTTATCAGCTGAATGTTGGTCAGAGTTTTCTGCCATTTTTTATCATCTCAAGTTCCCGGAACTATTTCAGAGCCACCTGTCATCGAACAAGGGGAGTAACCCAAGTGAGCTTTTCTACTTTCACTTTCAGGCAAAACATGCAAAGTGCCAGTAAGTATTAATTTGTATCTTATGATACACCGTATACTAATTCTGGACCCAGCACCGGTACCTGAATAAATTTTTTTCTAGTTGTTTATGGAATAATAATAATAATAATGATAATAATAATAAATAGCCTTATTGCATTATATTTTCATTTGCCTTGTGAAATTCCCGTAGCTGCATGCTTGAGAGCCTTTGCCTTCACTACTGACAATGAACGCCACTGAATGTCACTCCGTGTATGAATACATATAAATGCAATATACAATCCGGAACTACATTACCATAGGTAAACAAACATGGCCATCACGTTACTTTTGTTTATATGCGAGACAAGCTTGAAAAACGCATTTACGAAATTTTACAAAATAAAATCAAAGAAATTAATCATTAATATTTTGATAACATTTATAGGCACCTGGCTGATATTCACCGTAATATTGACATTGTGAGAGACAAAAAATCAAATGGTGTTTTTGATGACCTGTTGAAAGAACAACAGATCTGTCAAAACCATCAAACCACAAAAATTCTTGAACAATCGGATCTTACAAAAATTCTTCCTACCTTGACAAAGTTTTCACATCCCCTATTATTTTGAGACAATGTGTAATGGTACAACTTGTCAATCAAATGTTAATTTTGTGTCTCGCATGCATAGGTAGCTATCATGTACATTGTCGTACTTCACCTGTACAACGATCTACAGTTCAGTGTCTTACGATCGGTATAAGGAAATATAAAACAGGTGTACAGTTTTTATTCTGTTAAAAAGAAACAAAAAACGATATAACAATAGTTCAAGTATAATTAAGTTCCTTATGAAATCCTGGTTATTTCAATATCTTTTGTAAAATTTTAGAACGTCTGGAAGTTTCGTCCATTTTTAGTTATAAATATAGCAGTTTTATCCCAACTATTTCTTAATAATTGTAAAAATGTGACAAACGACCGTTTGTTATGGTTACTGGCTGATTTTTCATGCTAAAGTGATTTTTTTCAAAATATTCAAGTCTACAGTGTTAGAGCACACTTTTATAAAGATAAAAATGTAAAAATCAAATGTTAGTTTTGACGACAAATTACTTCCAATTTCATTGAAAGGTAGGGGAATTCGTAAATTTTCATCCGCTAGTAAAGGACTTTATCATGTATATTATGTAATATGTTGTTTTATTTTCTTCACTAATTAAAATGTAACAAATTGAAAGGTTTTATTTTCTTTCAATTCAATTAAATAAGAAAGATATACATAAAAAGGCAACAATAAATAAATAAATAAACTTAACAATGAATTAACTAAAGAAATAATCTTAACCATCAATTAAACAAAGAAATGACTAAATAAAAAATTAATGAAAATTAAATAAAATTAATGAAAATTGAATTAAAATTTAATTATCGCATACAGAAATAAATGAAAAAATACTTAACAACAGAATAGATAAATAAATAAATAAATTTAAAAGATTGTCGAAGAAAATGCACCAATAAGGTAAAAAATTTAAAAAATTCAAAAGTAATTATCGAATATGAAAATAAAAAGATAAAAAGTAAGATATCTATAAAAAGCAAAAATAAATAAATAAATAACCTTATGTGGCAAATAAGTTGCAAAAATGTTTTGACTCTTGCAATAATATTGCGAAACTGATAGTAATTAATGAAAATATTTCTAAATTGCAAGTGTCAAAAGTTTGTCTGATGCAAACTTGAACACTTGCAAATTTAGAAATATTTTCCTGTTTTTGATGTAGTTAATCACCGAGTACACTCAATAGCAAATTGATCGTTTGCGGGACAGTTTGGTTATTTCCATTCAACAAACTGTCAACAAACTTACCTGTTAATACTAGAACTAATTAATTAAAAATCTTATCATCAATGAATGCATGAGTGAATAATATACACTAAGTGAAAAAGAAACCGTAGGAAAATCACAATGAGAGAGAGAGATGATCGGTCCCAGACAGCACGTCAATGTTGGGATATGGTTGTACCGTTCGGCGACGGTTGGCATTGAATTTCCATTGTTGGACCAACGTTGGGCCAACATTGTCATTTCAATGTTGGATCAACAACGTTGGGTCAGCATAGTAATTTTAATGTTTGATTTACAACATTAGTCTAACATTTGACCAACACTGTAAATCCAGTGTTAGATTAACAACATTAGTGTAATGTTGGGCCATTGTTGTAAATCCAACATTGGATCAATGTTGTAATAAACACCAACAGTATCAAGGTGCAATGTAATTACATTTCGTCCTTATTTTATGATAGACTACACATTTTTAGGCAATATATATATATATATATATATATATATTTAACAATTATATAGGACTTTATCTGTTTAATGTTTAGTTTTGTTTCATTTCATTTCATTTATTTATTTATTTATTTATTTATTTATTTATTTATTTATTTATTTATTTGTTTTATTTATTTTTTCTTTTATATCATCTATTTATTTTATACATGTATTACATTTATTTTATCAAATAATATTACTTTCATGTGCTAATTTTTGATTTCTATATAAAATGGGGTCTCAAAACATAGGCAAACATTACATCTGATACTAAGGATATATTACTTGATTTTATCCAATATAAAAGATGTTGTACAAATATACAATAATACAAAGAATTTGATTTGCTTGATTTTCAAAAACTTGAAATTGTTTACTTAAATCCCAAATAGAAGTTTTTCAAATGAGAAAGGTTTAAAAAGAATTTTTTGTGTGTTGAATGATCAGTAAAATCCCTGAGGCTTCTACCAGTAATTTAGTTTTGGTCATTTCCCCTCATAAATATATTGACACTAGTCTGACCATAGTCCTTCCAACCATCCCATTCACATCAAGAACTATTTAATTACTAGATAGGGTTAGTGCACACAATAGCATTGCTAGATTGAGTGAGATTGTAAAAACTGTTACCTGAGGTAGTTAGATTTGAATATTCAAATTTTCAAGAGAAGGTTGATGTGCTGGTGAGTAGAAATTATTATGAAATAATACTAGTAAACTCTCTCTCTCTCTCTCTCTCTCTCTCTCTCTCTCTCTCTCTCTCTCATACAATGTATGATACATTGTCATTCTTACATAGTACATAATTAGCATTATATTCTGTTTTGTTTAAAACATGCTAGATAAGAGCCACCTTATGTTAAACATTAAAAAATAACAAACAGAACTACAAAATTAAAAAAAAAATGATACAATATTTTTATTGTCCCAAGCAAAGTTAAAGGGCTGATGATGCCAGAGTTTGGGCTCTGGGTTCACCATCCAAGTAACAATATTGACCACATACTTTATAATCATAACCTTTTCAATTTTTGGCTTTCTAGAAGGAAAACTGAAGTAAATTAATTTTTCATTTCTTTTAAATATATAGTAGATAAAGTTTTTACTTTATCTCAGTCTCAGAACAAAAAACCAAAGTAAATCATGATATGATAATAATTTGTCATTTCTTTTAAATATATAATAGATGTTTAATCTACACTGAGTTATTTCCCTTTATATGTTAAATGCTGAATATCCTTCTCTACTTAACATTTTCAAAAATTATTATACAGCCAATAATTATTATACAGTAAAATAAAACAAAGATAAAAAGAATATAATAATAATTCCTTTAGTAATTTTTAAAGCCTGTGTGTGTGTGTGTGTGTGTGTGTGTGTGCAGGTTACATTTTTTTATAATATTATTTTTTTCCAGAATTTATAACATGACAAAAAGTATGACAAATTACAACATTTATTCACACATTCATACATATAAAAAATTTGCAAAAGAAAAAAATATAGACGCTTCTAGCAAAATAGCAGCAAGGGTATGAAAAATTAGATGGAATCATTTTAAATTAACAAATGTACCCCATTTTTAAGGAATCTGTTATACGAGTACTTTGGCTGTCGGAAGACTAGGCCAAATTCATATGAACATCTAGCTCAATTAGGGGAATAGCTGTTGAGCTAGTACTTGTTGATTCATTTGCTATCACACTAAAATTTGTAAAACTTTTATAGAATAAATCATCAAGTCACTTATCCCTTTTGATATTTTCATTTATTCTTATTAAATTGTCAATAAAGTTATACATTTCACATGTTTCACATTCAACACATCCATATAAAAGGTTCATCACTATAAAATTTAAGTCACCATAGTGTTTGGCATAATAGTAAATTAGAAAAATGTAAAGTTATATCTTTTTGTAAAAATTCCAAAGTCCTCAAAATCAATTCAGTATCAAATACAAACACATTTATAAGCATTAGCTATTTTCAACATAAAATCTCATTCTGATCATGTATATGAAAAATTCTTCTTTTTATCTCAAAAATGGAAAAGTAATTAAAAATGCTGATTATGCATGAAGTGATACCCCATATTTCTGATTGGGTGGGTAATCTTCAGGACACACCACTGGCATTGTATTGTGTCAACAACTGCCAGATGTGAAGATTAGCTCAGATTATCTATATATAATATTATGTCACAAAGGAAGTTTGTAAATCAAAAGGATTTTCTTAAATTGTTAATAAAAAGATCTAATATGTGGAAATTGGCTAATAGCTATTGCCCTATAGGCTTATTTATGGTAATTAAGTTAATTCAACTTATAAAAAATATAATCAAAGAAAGATTTTGACATGTCCACTGAAGATCAATAAATAAAAATTCTGAAAAATTGCAATAAATTAATTTGTAATTTGATGAATTAAATTTTATATTCAATAATTGTTGAAAATGATTAATAGACCAGCATGTCTCTGGCGGTCTGGTGACATACTCCCCCTGGCACACAAGATTGATCCTGCAATCTTCTTAAAATTAATTAAGAACCATAGATATACAACAGAATAATACATAAAAACAATTGCATATTGAAAATTTGAAGGAATAAGTATATGTACATTTTGGTTGAAATTGTAACGATTGATGAGGTTCTGTGAAATTCAACAATGATTACAATCTCTTCCTTTGAACAATGAGCTCATTGTGTAATGGGAACATACAACAAAAATAATAAAGTAAAAAAATCATGGTATTATAATATTATACACATAATTATGAATGTAACTTTTATAAAAAGCTAATAAGTGTTATTTTAGAACCTGAAAACATAGACAATCAGTTTTGTAAAGGCTTGTGTTAAGAAAAGAAAAAGCTGAAATAAGAAAAAAAAAACCAAAAAACAATTGTCATAATGTAATAGAATTAAAATCACGAATTGTCTGCCAATGGTGATATGTAACTGCAACTGGCAGTTCACTGTAAGTTGAAAATTGTCCTGTTGAACTATTCTAATATGAATGTCAAGAAATTAGTCATGTCACTGAAACTTTATTTCCATCTGTACTCCATGAATATCCAAAAATTAGAATTTACCAGAATACCACACACTGCTATATTACATTTCATATTTCTGTATGATATTTGAAATTAATGTTAAGCACCTTTAAACATCTAAAATGCAGTACCACTGATATTCTGGTTGAATTTCATTAAAAACAAACTTAATACACATCTTTAAACATATCCAGCCTCTATGGAAATTGGAATAATATCTTTATCAACTATAATGGAATTCTTAAACTGGAATGTGGAAAAAATCCATATGTCGTTGTCCTTGGTCATTTCATAGATGATCTCCACTGGGCTGGTCTTGACAGCAGTTTAGGTAAAAATTACATGTACAACCACAAATATCATCAAGTGACAGTTATATGTTATGAGGAAAAATATATATATATATATATATATATATATATAAACTAAAATATTTACATGACTAGTTATACCAATGGTAATGTTTAATTAAGTATGAAAAATGATTAAAATTACTAATTATAACAATTATTTAAGGCTTCTCAGTTTAAGGTTATAGGGTCCAGCTAGGATTCAATGGAAGGGAAATAGAGTGATTTGACCATTATCAATTACAAAATTGACCATATAATTTACATGTGAAGTTACTTTAAGATAACCAAAGCATAAATTTTTATATTAAGTTTGGTTTATTACATCACATTTTTGTGTTTGTGTACATAGTTAAATGTAATTCACTATTAAGAAATTGATATCATAGTACTTTCTGCTACATGAAACTATTGAACACTGTGATTTATATACAAAACCAGTTTTTAATTTAAGCTGGTTTTTTTTTCTTTGCAACTTATTTACTTAAGATGTAAATCAACTAGTCTGGATAAAATTGAGAATATGTGGTCTGTAGCAACAGTACTGGAATAAAATGAAATAAAACCAAGTCACTACTGCCTTACTCTGAAACAAATCCCTAACATCCTTAACAAGGAAATCATCCATTCATTGTACTGTTCGCCTGCAGTTTAGGGAAACTCCAACACCTAAATTGCTGACGCTCAACTCACAAGCACTCTAATGAATGGGTCCCTAACATATAGAACCCTATTCTAGAAAAAAAACTTAGTAGTGACTTATTTATTTATTTATTTATATATTTATTTATTTATTTGTCTATTCTTATTTATGATTTATTTGTGTAAGTATTAAATCAATATATGTGCCTTGTGCAAATATTTTATTAGATATCTTTTTTATGTATTTATATTTATTTGTTTATATTTATGTTAGCTGCAGGATGAGCTCGAATTCTCAAGCTGAGTACTAAAGGGAGATAATTTGAATTTAAATTTCTGAAAACATATTCACTATTGGCAAAACTTTTATTTTATTATTCTTTTATTATTCTATTAGCACTCCTTGTATGTAGTGCACCACAAACAAGTTTTACCTGTACTTCACAACCAATTAAGGTAACAAAGTATGGTATGTACTAATGATTGATTTATTAGCCTTTGTTGTAAGTTACATTTTCAATAGTTCCAGCGACTGTTGCCAAAGATTTGTTGCAACTGTTGTTGTCGTTCAATTTTCTGTTGGTGTAACAGCTGTAGTTTGTGCTCAAACAATCTATGCAATCTGGAAAGTGCACCAGGTGGACATTGTTCAGGTGAGCACCTTTCTGGATCATATCGATTTCTTTGTTTGAAGTGAATTAGTAATTTTGGTTTGTTGTTTTCAACTCTGAATTGAGAAATATGAGTAGTCATTCTGGATTCTAATTGTGCTGCATTTTGTACATATAATTGTCTGTTGGTTTCGCACCTAATGTTATCTAACAGAGTTAGGCCATTGAAAGCCATCAAAGCTGAGATAAAATTATATGCATCTTCTATCTGGTGCAGGGGTAACCAAGGTGAAATCTTGTTGTTGTATTGTAGAACTTTCATATAAATTTTGTCATCCTCTAGTTTCATAGCCTGAAATCGAAATTTGTCCCACTGAACCTCTGGCTTAGTTTGTGATGGAGATGTCTGTGGATTGCATTGAATATTTTGTATTTGAGGTTGTGCCTGTAAATTGTTGCTTGCATGTATGGGTGGGGTGGGATTATTTGCATTTTCTTTGTTTGCTTGCAAATTATTATTCGGCATGTCAAAGGATTTATGTCTATTAAGGGGTCGTTTACGTTTCTTTCCCTGTGCTGTTCTGGTTTGATGGAAATTTTGTCGTAGATCATTAGGTATTTCTTCTTTATCAACCCACTGTGTCTCGGAGATGTTCTTCAACTTCACTTTGTAAATTCGTTTATCTTGAAACTATGCACTCTCCAATATTTTCAAAATATCATCTTGATTAATTCGAGTATATAGAGCTTGGTTTCCATTGGTTTTCTTTGCATTTTTGCTTAGTTTCTTCTCAGGCAGACTTTTGTTTTTGTAATGTATTAGGTAATTGGGTAGGCTGTTGGAAATCAGTTGTATCTTGTGTTTGCTGGGTAGCCTGTGTTGATTGTGTTGACTGAGGCACCTGGGTACTGTTGTTAGCAGAGGCATCATCTGCTGTGTCGAGTGGTTTCTGGACTCTATCTTGCGAATTGGATACATCCTCATCAATTTCATCAGGATTCATGGCCCCATCAAATCCCTCCAACAGATAAGCTGGCCTGTCATTAGGGTTATTATATGCTTTTAATCTCATTGCATTGACAAGATTTTTGATGTGTTTGTGATCCCTGTCCCTTCGCAACGTGTAAGTATGGTTTGGTCCATTTTCGACTATGGTGTATGGTCCTGTACACTTTTTGATAAGTTTTGGAGACACACCTTTTGGCCATTTGGAGCAAAATAACCATACCTTATCTCCAGGTTCAAACGTTGGTAGGGCAGCGTTTTTGTCATGTTGTATCTTGTATCTTACTTGGGCTTGTTTCATGTTCTTTGTAGCTATTTCTCTGCAAACTTTTAATTTGTCAGTAAGTTTGTTTAAATGGTCCTTATGATTTTTGGCCATGGATGTTTTGGAAGGAGTGTAATATCTGTTGGTGTGCGCATTTCCTGTCCAAATACAAGGTGAAACGGTGAGTACTCAGTAGATTGTGTAGCTGGAGTCATGCGGTATGCCATCATTACTGGTGCAATGTAGTCAGGCCAATCTGTTTGGTTTTCACAATAGGCTCTCAGAGTTTGTGTGATGAAGCCGTTAAATCTTTCAACAATTCCATTTGTCATTGGGTGGTATGCTGACGTAAATGTTCGTTTGATTTGCATAAGTTCACTTAGTGCTGATATTAATTTTGATAAGAAATTCTGACCACGATCTGTCACAATTGTGCGTGGGGCTCCGTATCTTGCAATAATTTCCCGGAATAAAATGTGTGCAATTTCTGTCGCCTCTTGTGTTTTCATTGGAAATGCCTCACACCATTTGATGTACTGTCCACCAAAACCAATAGATATCTGTAGTTTTCAGGAGTTAATGGAAGTTCAAGTATGTCCATATGCCACCTTGAAAATACTTCTTCAATTGGTAATGGATTTAGAGGAACAGGACGCTTATGACTTGGTCTTTTACACTTGACAGGTTTCACATGTTTGGACATATAGGGGTGATATCTTGGTACATATTTGGCCAATAATAGCGATTTCTTACAACTTCATATGTACGGTCCTGTCCTTGATGTCCTCCACCAGCTACACTGCCATGGAATGCATGCAAAACATTCTTTCTTAGTGGACGTGGAACTGCAAGTTGCTTTATTGTTCTCTCACCCTTTGGAACGTTTCTGGCACGAACATTATAAAAATGATACAGTATCCCGTCAATTATTTCATAATGATATGCTTTTGCATCCAGGTGTCTGGCTTTAGCTGCATCCTGTGGAGTTTCACCATGTAACTTGTAGTTCAAGATATCTGCAAAATCTGGACACTGGGTTTGTAGTTTCCCCTAATGTTGGCACTTGTCTTATGTTGGCCGGATCTATACTGTCATCATTGGTTGGATTACCTGCTTCATTTATGATCATTACATGGCCAGAGTTACATTCTACATCCCAGTGTACTTAAATGTTGCAGCAAAACATTGTGGCATTTGGTCTAAATGGTTGAGTTGAGGGATGTCGTCTTCTGTGTCTGGCATGATGGCTGGCTCAGGATATTCTCTTCGTGAAAGGGCATCTGCATGGTTTTTCTTGCCAGGGCGGTGAATAATTTCAAAGTTGAAACCCTGTAAATCAGTAGCCCATCGTCCTAATCTACTCTGTGCTGTCTTTATTGAGTCTAACCATTTTACAGTAATATTGTCAGTATAGACCTTGAATTTATTATTAGCAAGATAGGGTTTAAACTGGAATACAGCTGAACATAATGCTAATGCCTCCTTTTCATCAATGTGGGTTTTTTTCATGTTTATGTAGGGCTCTACCACCATAAGCTATAACATGTTCACGGTTGGTTGCAGGATCTAGCTGCCCTAGGATATACCCAATAGCAAAATCTGACGCGTCTACAGATAAAACAAATGGTCTATTAAAATCAGGAAACACTAAGATAGGGGCTGAGATGAGTCGCTGTTTAAGTGTTTCAAATGCTTCCTGACATTTTGAGGTCCATAAGAATTTAGCATTTTTCTTTGTGAGTTCAGTTAGAGGCACTACTAGTTTAGAGTAATTGAGCACAAATTTCCTATAATAATTACAAAGACCCAAAAAACTACGCACTTGTTTAGGGTTTTTGGGGACTGGGTAAGACTGTACTATTTTTGTTTTTGCAGGATCTACCTGAATGCCTGATTTTGATAAAATGTGGCCTAAATAATGCACCTTTTCTTTAGCAAAATGACATTTGGCAGGTTGAAGAGTTAAATTTGCTTCTTTAAGTTTGTCAAACACTAATTGAAGATGATGTAAGTGCTCTTCAAAGTTGCGACTTAGAATGAGGAGATCATCTATATAAATTAAGGCAACTTTCCAATTTAACTCTTTGAGGACCTTCGTCATCAACATTTGATATGTCATTGGAGCATTCATCATTCCAAATGCTAAACGACGAAAATTATATAAACCTCGATATGTGACAAATGCCGATTTGTGTTTGGTTTTATCTGATAATGGGACCTGCCAAAAACCTGATGCAGCATCTAAAACCGTGAATACTGAGGCTTTTGAATTGGCTACAGTATCAAATACATCATCAACTCTGGGTATTGGAAAAGACATGGGTGTGGTGACCTTATTGAGTTTTCGATAGTCAACCGCAAAACGATACTGTCCATTTTTCTTTTTAACAAGGACCACAGGACTTTGATAGACAGAGTTAGATTCTTCAATAATACCATGTTCTAACATCTCATCTATATGTCTGTCTATTTCTTCCCTAAAATGGGGTGTTGTCCGGTATGGAGAACTTCTGACAGGGGGACTGTCTCCAGTTTCAATATCATGTTCATGTAGATTTGTGCACCCTAATTCAGACATGTTTTTAGCAAAGACTTTTCTATTTTTAGCCAAGAAAGTCAGCAAGTCTTGTTTTTGTTTCATTGATAGATTTTCGTTTATATTTACAAATATCTAAAATTTCTTGGACTGACGTATTTGCTTCCTTTGAGTTGCTTTTATTTTCATCTAAGCTATAAATATGATTTTCATCTTTTTGCAACAACTGCAGCCTTTGCAACAACTGAAAACTTTTTTATTGATATAGATTTGCTTGAAGTATTTAAGATTCTGTAATTGGCCTTACCCTTTGCTTATTTTACTATACACTTTGAACCAACTAAATGGGGATTTTGTCTGGTCATTTCTGGTTCTAAAAGTAAAGTGTCATTTGATTTATTATTTGTAATTTGCACCAATATGTTGGTTTCAGAATGTGGCTGTATAACCACAGATTTTACAGCTCTAACTGTATCTATCAAAATAGTCATTTTCATGAATTGTGTCCAGTACAGGCACTTGGACCATATTATTGAACAGAGATAAAGTATTATTTTCAAAATTTATGCTAGCAGTATTATCTTTTAAAAAGTCTAAACCTAAGATAACTTTTTGTGTTATATTTTTAACAACATGAAAGTCATAGTGAATAATCACCCCATTTATATCCATAGAAATGTTACATTTACCTAAAATGGCAAGTTCTATGCCACACGCAGATGTAAGTCTGAAAAAAATTGCTAATGGCTGAATATTAATATTTTTAAAACATTTTTGTAGAAATGTGTAGGACACTACAGAATATGTTGCAACTGTGTCTATTAACCCTTGTACAATCTGTTTTCCTATTTTAAGTTCAATTTTGTTTTGGTTTAAGGGGGATACTAGAGCCAGGAAAAAGGGATCATTATTTGGAACATTATCAATGTTATCGCCATTTAGAGGGAACGAAGCCATTTTATCTCTATTAAAAGTAAAAACCTTTTTTTTATATACCAATTAAGTAATATTGAACAAACAGTATTAATTTATATTATTTAACTAATTAAAATATGTTTGAATATTCCTATAAATATATTAAGTCTGTCACATGAGATAAATTTTGTGGCTGTACTTACCCTCTGCCTACTCTGGAACTTCTATACATCTGGAGTTGACGTTCTTTTGGAGCAGGATGGCTATCTTGTTGATGGAATTCACTTCATGAATCTTTTTCCTGGTACGGGATCTTGATTCTCCACCATATCTGTTATACGAGTACTTTGGCTGTCGGAAGACTAGGCCAAATTCGTATGAACATCTAGCTCAATTAGGGGAAAAGCTGTTGAGCTAGTACTTGTTGATTCATTTGCTATCACACTAAAATTTGTAAACTTTTATAGAATAAATCATCAAGTCACTTATCCCTTTTGATATTTTCATTTATTCTTATTAAATTGTCAATAAAGTTATACATTTCACATGTTTCACATTCAACACATCCATATAAAAGGTTCATCACTATAAAATTTAAGTCACCATAGTGTTTGGCATAATAGTAAATATATAATACAAATACCAGTTAAATTTTGATGTGCCAGATGTGCACATTTCGGAAATTCATTCCTCATCAGTGACACTAAGACCGAAAAGTTTGATACATAAAAAATATAAGCCAAACAGTTGAAAATTATGAATCTAAAGTTTCAAAATTATATTAATCCAAATCCAGCTAAGGAATGCTGTGCAGGAGGGAACAAACCTTAGTTTTAAATTAATTTCAAATTTTAGACGACTGAAAATTTTGCTAAATGGTACATTTTCTGACAGCACAAAGTACTGCCTACTGAGTTATGGATACCCTCGGGGAGTAAATTAGAAAAATGTAAAGTTATATCTTTTTGTAAAAATTCCAAAGTCCTCAAAATCAATTCATTATCAAATACAAACACATTTATAAGCATTAGCTATTTTCAACATAAAATCTCATTCTGATCATGTATATGAAAAATTCTTCTTTTTATCTCAAAAATGGAAAAGTAATTAAAAATGCTGATTATGCATGAAGTGACACCCCATATTTTTGATTGGGTGGGTAATCCTCAGGGCACACCACTGGCATTGTATTGTGTCAACAACTGCCAGATGTGAATATTAGCTCAGATTATCTATATATAATATTATGTCACAAAGGAAGTTTGTAAATCAAAAGGATTTTCTTAAATTGTTAATAAAAAGATCTAATATGTGGAAATTGGCTAATAGCTATTGCCCTATAGGCTTATTTATGGTAATTAAGCTAATTCAACTTATAAAAAATATAATCAAAGAAAGATTTTGACATGTCCACTGAAGATCAATAAATAAAAATTCTGAAAAATTGCAATAAATTAATTTGTAATTTGATGAAATAAATTTTATATTCAATAATTGTTGAAAATGATTAATAGACCAGCATGTCTCTGGCGGTCTGGTGACAAATCTATCATAATGACAATTTTTTTTATAAATAAATTCTTCTAGATTTTTGTATTGTAATAGTTCTTTCTTTAAACCTTCCAAAGACGGAAAAGATTTCTGCAGTTTCTGTCTGTTAATATGATATTTACTAATTGTAATTATAAGAGTTAGAATTGAACATTTTTTCTACAAAAACCAAATAAAACATCCACCATATTTAAATCAATATCTAAGTCGAAAGAATTGTTTAACCATAATAATAAATTATCCAAAAAATTGGATACATAATCACATTCCCAAAAAATATGTTTTATAGTCTAAGGGAATTTTTCACAGAAATCACATAAATGTGTAGTTTTTACTCCAATTTTTTCTAAAAAAGAATTTGTGCCTATGTACAATTTGAAATTGGAACCATCTTAGTTTCACATCGTTTGTAAAACTAACTGAATAAAGATTATGTTTTTTTTCCACCACTGCTCATTACAATTTAAACCAAGAACAGTTTCCCACTTCCTTTCACTTTTCGGTTTTTCGTACAAATTATCAATAAACAGGTCATAGATATTTCTAATACCTTTAGAATTTTAAATAGTATGGTTAAAAAACTGAGTATTCTGGCAGGTCACAGGCATAAAAATTTTTGTTTGGCATTTTTTACAATTCTATAATGGCAGTTTTCAAACCAGAATATAATGTGAAAGGAACAGAAAGATTAAATTTTCTACAAAGAGAATTGTGATCCAAAATTGTAAATTCTGATCAACAAGATCACCAACATATCTTACACCATGATCAAACCAGTTTTTATTAAATACTGGTTTATTATCAATCTTAATTACTGAATTATACCACAAAGGTGCAATATTCATATTACAATCTACACTTAATAAAGCGGTAAATTCGTTAAGTGACATAAAAACTTCTTTCCAAAAGCAATTTGTTGTTTCTTGAGCTAAAAATTTAAGATAGAAGTTACCAAAATATGTAATTTTTTTTTAAAACTTACAGGTAAGATATCATATAATAACCGTAGCCAAGAAAACCTATTAGGACTTCTTCTTATCCAGGTTAGTTTCAAACCCTTTAATAAAGAACTAAGGTGTATCATTCTTGGGCCACCTTTACTATAATCTTGAATAAGAACATTACGAGCAATCCTATCTGACTTTGAATTCCATATAAAATTGAATAGCAAAACTTTTAATTGAGAAAGAACTTTAGAGTCTGGAACAGGTAAGCTTATAAATAGATGTGTGAGTTTTGACAGCATGACTGACTTTATAACAGTTATCTTTCCTAAGGGACTGAGCTGCCTTTGAGACCACATAGAAATCTGTTTTTTTATTTCTTCCATTTTACTTTTATAGTTTAGATCTATCATATCTTCTAAATAAAGTGAAAAAGTGATACCTAAAACAGTAAAAGGTTCAGTAGTCCACTGAAGATTGTACTCTAAACACAGAGTTTCTTGAGAAAATTGATTAGCACCAATCCAAATACATTTTGTTTTCATAGTTGGGTCGAAGCCCTGAGAATTTGGAAAACTGGTAGACTAAAGATAAAGTATTTCTAAGTGAGGATTGTGATCCATCCAACATAACAACAGTATCATATGCATATTGTAATAATTTATACTCGTTATCTTTAAACTTTATACCTTTGATATTTTTGTGATTTCTTATATCTCAGCACAAAGTATGAACAAATAAGGGGAAATTGGATCTCCTTGTCTGCATCCACGAGTTATCTTAAAAAATTCAGAAAATATTCCATTTTGAATCACACATAATTTAACATCATTAAGAATAGTAACTATCCATCTTTTAAAATAAATTAAAAAGTCAAGCACTTCAAATATAAAATTCCAGGACACAGAGTCAAAGGCTTTTTCAAATCTATTAGAGTAGTAAACCGGGAATTTGGTTTTCATTAGTATAATACAAAATATCATAAAGCAACCTTGTGTTTTCACCAATATATCTACCTTTTATAATGCCTTTTTGGTTTTCATGAAAAATTATATATTATGGTTGATTTACATTCACAATTTGTTATTGGTATTAAAACATCCCAGTGGATTTTTCACAATAGCATATGATCTTATTACCATTTGGGATGTCTTTGAAATTAAAAATGCCTATTTTTACTAAAACTACCTATCATGTTAAAATTTTAAAAATTAATTTACCTCCCAACTATGAGCTGAATTGAAAAAATATTTATTTATTTATTTATCTATTATTATTATTATTTATTATTATTTATTTATTTATTTATCTATCTATACGTTCATTCTTCCTATTATTATTATTATTATTATTATTATTATTATTATTATTATTATTATTGTTGTTGTTGTTGTGTACCGATCATCAAACATGGATCAAGTCAAAATAGATACTTTTTAAATGTAGCCTATGGTTTATTTATTTATTTTCCTTTTCAATTTTTTCCTGAATAAATTCTTTAACAAAAGTACAGACTTTGGTCATATATTGATGAAGTTGGTAGTTAAAATTACTACTTTAATGGTTTTCAAAATTATATTATATGTTACAATATAGCATAATATATCAGGTATGGTGTTCTACAACCTAGTTCAAATATATCAACTTATACCAAGATAGTCAGATCTGAGATGGTGGAGAAAGTTGGAGTGCTCAAAGAAACCAACAATCTTCAAAATATTAAATAATTTTCTGACACTTGGAACTGTTCAAGTGGTAATCAAACTATGTGGTGATAAGCATTATCATCTGTAAACATTCGATTTCGACTACTAAAATACTATTATAAAGTACACTAAAACCACTAAGTACTATAATATATAATAAAAATTAGATGGAAAAGAAAAAAGATGAGCAAAAAAATTATGAATTCAAATTTAAAAATTTAGACTTAGTTTCTTGGTTCTTTTATTATCAATGTACAAGTAACAAAACATGTCAATTTGTACATTTTGCTGTTAGTAGACTGTAAGTTGTGAGGACCAGAGTATAAATAATAAATCTATATTTTTCTAAATCTTTTAAGTTTTCAGGTTTTTTTTTCACATTTATTAGATCATATTTAATGCAATCTGATACAAACAAGATTGATGTTTATTTACCAGTATACAGCATTTTAACAGATAAAATGGTGGGAAGTCTAAATAGTTAACTTAGTTAACTTACAGAAAAATACAACAAAATGTAATTATAAATACTAGTGATTTGACAGAGTTAGACCCTTCATCAACATCCTTGTATACCATTGGCAATGTTGGTCACATGAAGATTCAGAGAGTGTCAAAAAGTACAAATTTGACAATTATTTGTGACATGTTAAATATATGTTATGGTTCCAACTTCCTAGGATCTTCACTGGAATTATTTATGGAATTGGAAGAGTTATTACAAATTTTATGTAACAAATATTCTTTTGAAAACTTTCTTATTGAAAGTTGGTGCTTAATGTATTACAGAGATATTTTTAGAATACACTATTTAGTAGTCAGTCCATAGGGGGCTGGAATTTACAAACAACAGTAGCAGCATCTTCTTTTTTTTATTTTACAAAACAAACTTTATCGCAAGTATCTTGAATACCAAATAATTTGAATGTGATTTAGACAGTCTGTTTACAGCTGACATATTTGATTATATGATTAATCTGTCTGTAATCCATAGTGTTTTAATTTAAATGCATGTATTAAATTGTTGAGAAGCATATCAATATTGTTTATGATTTTCTGTTATACCAAGAACAGGGCCTTTAACCAATGTTAATCACCTGGGTCTGGTTGTTCAACAAGAATTTAAAAGTGGTAATTATAACAATTCTGAAAATGTAATATAGTACTTACAAATATATTATAAACTTTTTAGCTTACAAGTTTTCTGACAGAAAAAGTATAAATATGAAAAATTGTATAAACTAACACATTGGTCAGGTTAACCACAGTGCTTTCAACAACCACACCCAGTAACCCATTTGTTCAAGTACTTAAAGATATACATGTAAGTATTAGACAGAGACATCTGATCTCATACAGCACCTGATCTCATTTCCTATTTTAACTTTATTATCATGCATACTTCATATATAACTACACAGTTACTGTACTGTATAAAAACGTTAGTTTAACAGTTATGATGTAAATGACATTGTTGGCCCAATGTAGAATAAACATACAAGTAATATGCCAATACTGGTCCCACTTTGATTTTGTATTTAACAGTGTTAGGCCAACATAGCTCAAACGTTATGCCAACATTGGGCCAATGTAGAACCAACTTTGGCTCAACCATAACTTTATATTTCCAACGTTAGGCCATCGTAGAACTAACATTATGTCAATGTTCGGCCAACGTAGAACCTACATTATGCCAACCTTGGGCAATCATAGGACCAACATTATGCCAACGTTGTACCAAGATTATGCCAATGTTGGCCTTACGTTGGGCCAACATAGAATCAAGATTATGCCAACGTTGGCCCAACGTTGGGCCAACATAGAACCAAGATTATACCGACATTATACCAACGTTGGCCCAACGTAGAACCGAAATGCTTGGCAAACGTTGGGCCGCTTTGTACTTAGAACGTTGGCCCAACGTTAGTTTAAATTAAGCTGTTGCGTCTACTGGACTCCACCGATTTGTATGTGTTATAGATTGGGATTTTTTATTCTTAAAATTAATGAATTATCTTTTTAAAAAATATTTAACGAAAATATAGCAATTGAATTGTTTTAAAATGGTGTTCATTGTCAGTATGAAGTTATTCTGTTTGCTTGCAAAGTTTTTGCCTTCATACTGACAATGAACACCATTTTAAAACAGTTCAATTGTTAAATATACCTTTACAAATTTAGAAGCAAACACAAACAGAAATACAACTATAATTGTAATTGAGGCAAGCACAATTACTTAAGTCTTCCGCCAATACAACCCTTTTTCACCAAAAATATAGTTTGCAATGATTGCATGGTTAAAATGTTGTGTAATGTCATATCAGCAATATTTCAGCTATTTCGCGGCAAGTTTTATAATGAACCATATCAGGAATATAGGAATATTTTATTGACAGTTTGTGTTTGTGAGGATGCAAGTGTAATTTGTATGCCATGTACTATCAACCGCATTCAGGTTGACTTTTTCAAGGTCAGTATTATCTCACTGAGTCAGTATCCTACAGACAAACATAACATTCCTTTCTTCACACTATCCTGACACTAGGTAAACCAGTCAATACTCTGTCCTCTTATTGCCAGACAAGAAAGCAGTGTTTAGTCTGATATATGACCTGGCTTGGTTTGGTAACAGTTACTTCTTGCTTTTGATGTATGACCCGGGAAGGGTTTGAACAAATAAACCTCTGCTCTCGAAGCAGACACTGTACTACTGAGCTTCTGATGTTATCGTCACTCTTGAGACAGACCCTCTACCATTCAGCCCCCCCCCCCCCCAAGTCAGAAACAGCCACCAATAAACGGTGATAGTTTTTTTTCACTTGAAAAAATCAGGTTTTCAAAAGGTCACATAATACAAAAATATTTTAAACTGTATCACAAATTATTAGTTTAACCTTTTATTTTAGATAAATGCAAGTTTAATACTAAGTGTGAGTGCGAGTTTGTATTGTACTATCCTTAACTCAGGCTGACTCTTTTGAAGGTGTTATCACACTGAGTTAGTATCTACAGACAAGCATATCACTCCCCGAGTCATATTATCCTGAGACTAAACCAGTCTAGACGCTGTCCTCTTAATGCCAAATTAAGCAATGTTGTTAAATCTGATATATGACCTGGCTTGGGTTGCTACAAGTTACCTTCCGCTCTTGGCGTTCTTGATGTGATCTTGACGTTTAACATCGCATCAGCTATTTTAGCTATTCATGACGAGAATATTATTAATTTCTATAAATTTATCCAAGTACAAATTCATGTATGTGTGTGATGTACATGTGTTTATTATGTCCTGCCCTTAACTAGTACACACTCAGAGCGACTTTTTGGTGATTTGGTAACGTGCTTGCGTACCGAGTCCTTATGCCACATGTACATTTACTGAAGAAAAGCAGTAAGTCTTCCAACCAGTAAGGTGTCAGTATGCTGCATACAAGCTTACCACTCTCCCAATTTATTACCCAGGCGATGGGTGAACTAGACATTACTTAATTAATGCTGAGCATCTGGCAAGAAAGTATATATCATATTTTGTAATCATATGTATGACCAATCAAGGTTTAAACTCATGATCACCACTCTCGAGGCAGACAGTCAACCACCGAGCCACCGAGATGATCCTCGCTCTTGAGTCAAACCCTCTACCACTAAGCTCTCAAGATTGTTCAGTAAATACCATCAAAGAAGTGAATGTCTTATTCACTTGAAAAAACAGACAGGTTTCTAAAAAGTCATATAATACAAAAATATTTTTAAGTGTAGCACAAATTATTAGTTTAACATCTACATACTTGTATTGAGTGGTCTATAGTGCATGTTTACAAATTTTAATCACAGTTCCTCCCACTGCATTTATACATATGAAAGACACGTAATTATGATATTTAATTATTTTTTTAATTCTTTAGTTAGGACTTTAATCTCTAAAGCTAGCCTTAAGGAATAAAACAAGTATGTTTTAGTGGTTCTTGAATGAGGGTGGGGGTAAAGAATTATAGCACCATCACCCCCCCCTTCTCTTGGAAATGATTTCCTAGAGCATTTCATTTTCACTCTATTCAAATGTCAATAATGAACCAGAAACTGTAAAATTCAGTGGTAGAGATCTCAAGTATTTCAAAGTTATACATATTCATGTACATGTACGGAAGAAAAGCAGTAAGTCTTCCAACCAGTAAGGTGTCAGTATGCTGCATACAAGCTTACCACTCTCCCAATTTATTATCAAGGCGATGGGTGAACTAGACATTACTAAATTAATGCTGATCATCTGGCAAGAAAGCATATATCATATTTTGTAGTCATATGTATGACCAATCAAGGTTTAACCTCATGATCACCACTCTCGAGGCAGACAGTCAACCACCGAGCCACCGAGATGATCCTCGCTCTTGAGTCAGACCCTCTACCACTAAGCTCTCAAGATTGTTCAGTAAATACCATCAAAGAAGTGAATGTCTTATTCACTTGAAAAAACAGACAGGTTTCTAAAAAGTCATATAATACAAAAATATTTTTAAGTGTAGCACAAATTATTAGTTTAACATCTACATACCTGTATTGAGTGGTCTATAGTGCATGTTTACAAATTTTAGTCACAGTTCCTCCCACTGCCTAGATTTAATTCCTTTTTCGGAGGGACCTTGTGTATGATTGTTGGCTTCACTTACAAAAGTTAGTTTTCTATAGGAACTCCAGTTTCCACCAGCATCTCTTTTTCGTTTTCTCTTTTACATTAGCTGTCTCTTGTTTCTCCTTCCTAGATTCTGGTATCTGTCTTAATTCTTTTGCTATATGACTTATTGGTAGCAATAACTTTCTATGTAAAATCTTTTTCCTGTCTTCGCCCGACTCTTTCTTTATTTCAAACACGGATATTTCTTTATTTGGTTGACCTATCACTACATAAGGGTCTCCCTCCCACCTGTCTGCTAGCTTGTGTCTTCCTTCAAATACCAGACGTTTCACTAACACTCTATCACCAACACTTAAAACAGCTCTCCGAACTCTTAAATCGTATCCCTCTTTCTGTTTAAGCTTTGCTTTCTCTTAAGATTTCGCTGCGTTGTCATAAGCATTCTGTAAGTTATTTTTGAGCTTCTTTACATAAACTTGTATCGGTTCAAATCTATACCAAATGCTAGATCTATTGGCAATCTTGGATTCCTTCCAAACATCAAAAAGTACGGAGAATAACCCGTTGACTCTTGTTTTGTTAAATTATAAGCATGTACTAATTGAGCTAACATACGATTTCCCATCTTGCTTTTTGTTTACATTTAAGTGTTCCCATCATTTCTAAAAGAGTTCTGTTAAATCGTTCGCAAAGCCCGTTGCCTTGTGGAGGATAAGGTGTTGTGTGCGACTTTTCAATACCGATGATGTTACATAATTCCTTCATAAGTTTTCTCTCGAAGTTAGCTCCTTGATCGGTATGGGTTCTTTGAAGTAGTCCATAGAGTACAATGAAATTATGGAAAAATGCTTCAGCTGTTGTTCTTGCTAACTGGTTTCTGTTTGGAACTGCTATGGCATAACGGGTAAAATGATCTGTAATCACCAAGATGTTTCTATGACCTCCTATTGATGTTTCTAATGATAGGAAATCCATACAAACAAGTTCTAATGGTTGGTAAGTAAAAATGTTGACATGAGTTGCACATGATCTACCTGGTGTCTTCCGTCTGATGCAGCGATCACACGACTTAATCCAATTTTCCACATCGTTACAAATCCCACACTAGTAAAATCTACCTTGAATTAATGATAAGGTCTTTTCTCTTCCTAGAAGTCCCATGTTGTCATGTAGCATTGTTAAAACCATTGGTATCATAGACTTTGGTAATACTTGTTGTTTCTTTGATATTCCGTCCACTATTGTGTTTCTATAAATTATTCCATCCTCAATCGTAAACTTTTCAAAATTCTTCCATTTCATGATATTTATGGGTGAATAAGGAATCTGACTCTTTAACGGCAAGGTGTTATTGCTGATATAAGGAATCCACCATTGCAGTATACGGTCATTTTGTTGTTCCAGCTTGATGTTGTAATCCTGCTTGTTATCTTTTTAAAAATTATCTGCAACATCTGGAGATATAGAAATAGTTTCCATGTAAGATGGTATAACATAGAGTTGAATTAGAGCCTTATGGTATCATAAGGTATAGTTGATATTTCTTCAGCCTCAGAATTTTCTAATAGCGGATGTCTTGACATTCCATCAGCGTCTCCATTTTTTTGAACAGGCCGATAAACGATTGAAAATTCAAACGATGCTAATGCTGATACCCAGCGTTGTGATGTAACGTTAAGTTTTGCCGAAGTTAAAATATACGTTAAAGGATTGTTGTCCGTCTTCACCACAAAGGTTTGCCCTGCTAAGTAGTCTTTGAACTTTTCGCAAACAGCCCATTTAATGCAAGAAACTCTAATTTGTGCGTAAGATATCTTCTTTCTGGTTTTGTTATGCCTCGACTAGCATATGTAATGACTCGCTTATGACCGTTGTCCTCTTCGTATAATACTGTTCCTAGTCCTATTGATGACGCGTCTGAGTGTAACTCAAATTGTTTGTTGAGATTCGGAAATCCTAAAAATCGGTGATGTTGTTAATTTTTCTTTCAATGTTTGAAATGCTGTTTCTTGTTGTTCTTAAATCCGTGGTTTCTGTTTAGTTGTTTTCTTATTTTTGTGCTTTTTAGGTGAAGTTGTTGGCATAAGTTCGTTTAGAGGTTTTGCATTGCGGGCGAAATCCTTTATAAACCCGATAATATCCAACAAAACTAAGACATCCTCAGGTGCTTTTGGAACTGGCCAATCCAAAACTTTTGTGATTTTATCAGGGTCTTGCTCTATCCCTTTTCCGAAACTATATCACCGACATATTTCACCCGATGTTGTAGAAACGTACATTTCTTTGCTGATAATTTATACCTGATTTTTGTAATTTTGTCAAAACTTTTTACAGATTCAATAAATGTTCGTCAAATGATTTCGAAAAGATAATAACGTCTACCAAATAAATATAACAAATTTTGGTGTGGTAATAGCCAAAACACTCCTCCATTAACCTCCGATATGTCGCCGGTGAATTTGCGAGCCCAAACGGGAGCCTTTCGTACTGATAGAAATTCAAGGTTCAACGGTGAAAGCAGTTCTTTGTTATGATGCTCAATATCAACTTGATGGTATCCAGATTTCATATCGATGACAGAGAAATACTTGTTTCCGGCCAAATTATCTAAAATTCCATCGGTCCTGGACAGTGCGTAGGCGTCTTTCACGGTTTTAGAATTAAGCTGTCTGTAGTCAACGCATATACGTAAACATCCATCTTTCTTCCTGCATAATACCACATTAGATGACCATGGCGAATGCGATTTAATTATAACTCCAGCCGCTAAAAGTCAGTGCAAAGGATTCCGAACTTCGTCCATCATTAAAAATAGAATGCGACGAGTACGTTGTTTAAATGGAACCTCATCAGACAAATCTATCCTGTGCTTAACCCCACTTATATGACCAATTTCTACATCACTTGTGCTAAATATATTCTAATGTTTCCTTAATAACTTCCAAATTCTATTCTGTTGTTCTCAGTTAACTTGTCAGTGCATATATTGACTTTCTGTAGCTCTTGGTTGTCTTTTTCTTGCTCCGTTCCTGTAACGCTTTCAATATCTATCAACTGTAATTTGCAAAGTAGTAATCTTAGCTGCAATGTAACTGTTCGAGATGAAATATTTGATAAACGTATGTCGACAATGCCTTTGGAAGAGTAACTATATGGTACTAACGATTATTCTATATAAATATCATCTGGTATACTTGAATACTTAGTCGGTGATACTAAAGCACTCACATCTGGATAATTTAACTTCTTGTCCATGTAACCTGGTCGTGATTCTGCGCTCTTTATAAGAGCTATACAGTTTCCATGTCGCTCCAACTCTTTATCTCTTAATGTCATTGATCGGAACACTAAGTAAATGGGTGCGTATAAATCAGCTACTTGTAAGTAAGTTTGTCCATACCTCTGTTTGTCCTTTCCAATAATACAGAGAGTAAATTAGTTCCTAATAGTACCGATACCTTGCTGTTATATCTAGTGTTTGGCACAATTAAAAATAATCCTTTTCAGATATTTCTATCTTCCTTGTTAATTCCAGACATCTCGATAGTACTTTCAATGTATCTGTCATATGGCAATATTTACATTCATCAACATTTTTCCTATACTTGACATAGAAAAGACGATGGCTGTTATAGCAGCATAAAACGCAACAGAACGTCACGTGATTATATTTTCATTTGCCTTGTGAAATTCCCATAGCTGCAAGCTTGAGAGCCGTTGTAATTATTACTGACAATGAATGCCAAAAAATTTTGTCACTCCGTGTATGAATACATATAAAATGTAATGCACAATCCGGAACTATATTATCGTAGGTAAACAAACATGACTGTCACGTCACATTTGTTTACATTCGAGATGAGACTGAAAAACACACTTACGAGATATTACAAAGTAAAATCAAAGAAATTGATAAAATAATATTTTGATAACATATATAGACATATGGCTGATATTCACCGTTATATTGACATTGTGAGAGACTGAGTGGTGTTTTTGATGGCCTGTTGAAAGAACAGACAACAACAGATCAGTCAAAACCATCAAACCACAAAAAAAATTTTGAACAATCGTATCTAAAAAATTCTTCGTACCTTGACAAAGCTACTATATACCCTATTATTTTGAGACAATGTGTAATGGTACAACTTGTCAATCAATTTTGTGTCTCGCGGGATGTAAATTTCAAGTGATGTAAATTTCAATTGGAATTAGATTCACGCATGTATGCCACATCCAGTGCAAATTGTCCGTTTCACATGCTTTGTTTGTTGATCGGAAAAGCTGAAAAATCATCTACATGCTTTTAATCAATTTCCAAGGAATACAATAGGAACACCTCAAAAGTACAATAATGGTTTAAGTACTACACAACTCCTTGCTCACCTTAAAACGGCAATTTTCTAAACTTTGAGAGATATTTGCACCACACCAGGCGAAAAGAATAAGTACTTCTCACTGCTTTGCTGTCTACATTTGAATGATACCGATTATGAAGCTCGGCACATTGTGTAAGAGTGAATCTCAACCTAACAATGTCGACATTGCAGAAAAAAATCTGTCGGTAAATCCCTGTCTACTCACATATCACAGATTCGAAACCCACATGCTTGGCCATTGAAAATTATCCTCAGTTACAGTACCCCCTTCCCGTTTCAGATTCACAAATTTCACTTCCGACATTTAGCCAGCAATCTTTTACTCCAAACTTCTTTGCAAATTGAAATGGGGCCACACAGGTGCACCTGATTTTCGACTGAAATATAGTCCACAAATAACAAAACATTTATCGTTGATATTCATTTTTTATACATATTATTTATATCCAATATTCTAAAAAAATTCATTATGTTAATGAAAACTCGAGAAAATACCATCAAAATACCTGATAACACTATAATTTTTCAAACCAAAACTCCCCGTTGTTACCCCACATTAAAAATATTGCGGATTAATAATGTGTCGTTCTCGGTCTTAAATTCAGCTGTTGCGTCTACTGGACTCCCCCGATGTGCATGTGTTATAGATGGGAATTTTTTTTCTTAAAATAAATGAAGAATTTTTTAAAAAATATTTAACTAAAATATAACAATTGAACTGTTTTCAAATGGTATTCATTGTCAGTATGAAGGCAACAACTTTGCAAGCAAACGGAATAACGCGCGTTAGCGCGTTATGACAAGTTTGCTTGCAAAGTTGTTGCCTTCATACTGACAATGAATACCATTTTAAAAAACAGTTCAATTGTTAAATACACCGCGTATGAATACATTGAACGTCAATACACAACAGGAATACTCAAACAGCTGACAGCTGTGTATTGCACTATTTTTAGAATGTAAACAATTCTACCGACTCCCGTTCAATTGTGATTTTTTTAAAAAGAAATTATACTCATTTATAAATAAAATAATTTGTTAAAAAATGCCATTTTATTATTAAAATATTTTAAACATATGGTTTGAAAGTAAAATTAAAATTCAGAGAAAATATTAAAATTACGTCTGCAGACAAAACACACAGTTTCAGTCTGTAATAATGGAAAACACCAGCGATTCCGATATTGAAAATCCAAGCAATTTTACATTTGATCTTCCATGGAATTTAGACTTTTTGTCGTCCGAAGAAGAGTGGCTGATGGATTTGGACCTAGATACCAGCAATGGAAACAGTTCTGTAAATATAAATCCAGAAATTCCAGAAATAAAGGTGTCGGATTTGGAGGACATCCCGGTTCCAGATATGCCAGTTATGCAGATTCCAAGATTCAAAAAAACATCTGTAGAAGAATGGGAAAAATATTTAAAGCTAGACAAGCCGACTTCACAAAAAGAAATACCGCTTGGGCTGTGAATACTGTAAATGTACTTTATTTAGCGGTAATCTTATTTTAGCGATTTTCGCGCTAGACAAATCGCGCTAATCTATAATTATCGCTAATAAATGTTTTCCGTATAATTTACGCAGGTGGTTTTCAAGCTAAAATTTGATGTTTAAAAAAAGCTTCAACTCATTTAAAATTCGGACCCAAAAAAATTTCCAGAATCATCGAATTTGTATATGATTTTTGGTTTTTGTCTACTTAAGTGTTTTGTTTCAGTTTCATATATTTAGATAAGATTTTATTAATTTTCATTTTAAAAAATTACGCCAAGTATCATAAAAAATTAAATTTATCTACACCTTTGATTTTTTTTCTCGGTTTGCAAACAAAGTAGCTTATCGGTTGTATCAGATCATTAGCGTATCAAAAATTATAATCACAGGTAGAATTATCAAAAAACAGAGAACTACTCACACGTGTTGTGAATTCGGTTTAATAAACAATTAACATCAGCTTGCATGTAACTTTACTCAACCGACAAAAGGAAGAAACCGACCTTACCGTTTATGCAAACAGGATTTTGATTGGTCAAGAGCGGCGTCTTGACCCAAGCTATGATTATTCGCCTATTCGTGTCTAAACCATTGATATTTTAATCTCATTCACACCGTCCCGCAAAATTTGAATCTCGCTAGTTTCGTCAAGTCAAGATTATCCATCTCAAAACAAATACCCAGCCAAGATTATCGGAATCACCATGTATGTCAAAGGTGCTCCTTTAAGATCGGTGGAAAATGCAATCAAAGCGCATTATAACCGAAACAATGCACGTTAGACTTCAAAACAATAGTTAACGATTTAATTCATGAAATCATGACCAGTAAAAAACAATAACGTTAATGGAAAAATAAATAAAATGATGAAAAATTGTCCGCCGTGTACAAAAAGTTTTTATCGCTTTGTTGTTACAAAAAGCTTATTAAAAATATAATAATAATAATAATAGATTTTTAATAAAAATACGAAATTAAAAAAAATTATAATTTAAAATTTCAGAATGGAATAATGAAAGATATGGCTGTAATGCAAACATGTTGGATATTTCCGTTGAGGAACTAGCTAAAAAGTTAGAAGAATTTTATGCCGAAGCGAGACCAAAGCCATAAAGAATCAACAAACCAGGCCTTCTGATGAAATTTATACCAGAAACAGTTTAATAAATATGAAAGCTGAAATAAACAGACATATAAGTGACCTGCATAGAAATATTGACATTGTGAATGGACTGGCATTTAGAAATGCTAATGGGGTATTAGATGGGCTACTTAAAACCAGATTACAAGATGGTTTCGAAAAACCAGTAAATCACAAAAAAAATTGAAAAAACTGACCTTGAAAAAATTCACACTTATTTCCTCGATGCTCCTCGTAATCCCATTGTTCTCCGTCATGTTTGGTTCTATTTGGTAAATTTTGTAACACGGGGCCTTGAAATACACCATCAGTTGCTACTCGATTCTTTTTTGAATTCCACAGTGATGAGTCCGGAGAGTATGTCACAATGAAACGGGACACAAAATCTTAAACTAATTAGGGTGGCCTCGACACATTTCACAGAAATTTCAGCAATGACAAAAGAATGTATGCCACAGGAACAGACACTTGCCCAGTAAAAATGCTCCAACTTATGATCAGCAAAACAGATAAAAATGCAAAACTTCTGTTCAATCAGTATCACAAAGATGCAGTTAAATTCCCATCTGACGAATGTCTGGTACTCCACAAAGCATCTTGCAAAAAGCACATTTGCTCGATTTATGTCTGAAATATGCCACGCGGCACGTACTGAATCCAAGTACACCGCACATTGTCACCTTGCAACTTCTGTGCAACATCTCAGCGACATGGGATTCGAAGCCCGACACATAATGTACATGTCAAAGCATTGATCTGAATCTTCCCTAAGATCATACAATACTGAGCTGTCAACCGAACAGAAGAAATCTTTAAGTTGCGCATTACTTAGTTTGACAAATCCCACGACTGCACTGGCTCCACATGTGAATTCAAATCCAACTGAAATGAAATCTGCAGCGAGGTCCAATCTCCCCAGTATGTCATATATTCCCGATACACAAGACAAGGAAAACAGTATTGTTAGTAATGCCTTTGACCAAAGAACATTTAACGCACAAACGTCACAAAACTTCACACCTAATTATTTTGCAAATTCCTCCTTTCAGTCCTGTACGTTTAATTTTCATTCATAAAATGGCGCGGTGGGCGAATCACCGCTTTTCACTTCCAAAACAAATACGCTCTTAGTATATATGATATTTTGACTTTTGTCGATGAAAGCTTACTGTATTTTTATCAATACGATTTTATTATCATTATTGTTGAAAAATAAAGTCGGATAATTAAAAATTGAGGATAATTGTTTGTTTATTAAACACACTATTTTATTTGGCTGTTCTTTCAATTGCACTCACAAGTCGTATAAGAATTAAATTTTAATTACAAACAGATACCGCTATGGACCGTAAACAACCCCTGGTGCCGAAAAATGTAAATATATAATACAAATACCAGTTAAATTTTGATGTGCCAGATGTGCACATTTCGGAAATTAATTCATTGAACGCTTGATTGATGGTTGTTATTGTGTTGAATAACGCGCGATAGTAAATTCCCATCTGCGCACTCAATATTCAATACTGTTGATAAAGGTTTAATTTCTATTTGTTATAAATGTTTATCATAAAACTCTCGGCTAATTGTTGAAACTGTTGAGCCGGTATCAATTAGTGCTTTTGTTTCATTCTCGTTTATGTAAACTGTTAACTCGTTTGGTGTTCCAACTAAGTTGTACTCTCTGTTATTTTGAATAAGGGCGACTCAATAATGGACCTGGCGTCTGCCCCCGCGGCGCAGGTCTGTTGTCGTTTAAATAGTGGCGAGAATGGTCCATCCTAACTCTACAACCTACTTATACGTGTCTCATTTGACCACAACGATAGCATGTTGGTCCTATCTCATTTTTACTAGTAGTTGCATTATTTGTAAGTGGAAATCTTGGCCTATATCGCGGTGTTCTTGGTCTTAATTTTTGTCTTGGCATAAATGGTCTGCCTGTATTGTAATTTCTATATACTCTTTGCTGACCTTCACCTCTATTATAATTCCCGTTTGGTGTTATTTGAAAGCTTTGTGTTGTGTTATTATCCTTTATTGAACTTACATCCAACACAAGTTGTTCAACCATACCTTTAAGTTCCTCAATCTCGCTCTTTTGTTGCATTGATGTTTCTGTAGCCGATTTAACTGGTAACGGTTTTGAAGACACTTTCTCTTGAGCTTTTCTTTCCTTTTTGTCATTTCTATCTGTCGTATCGCAACTCTCAACTTGTCGAAGTCTTTCACTTTGTCATAAATGTGACCTGTGAAATCTCAAAGTGAGCTCCGTAATCCTCTGTAAAATATATTACACAAATCGGCATTATTCAGGCGTTCTTGCATACAGATCCTCCAATCTACACTCCATGATGTTACATACTCATTCTCAGTGTAGCGCTGTAAAATTTTGCTTTCGTTGTCTCAGGAGCATCGACTACGCCATATAAACTTTCAAATCTATCTATTATTGATTAACAGTTGGGACTGGTCCTAATCGCGTATGAACGCGTAAAGCCGCTCCCCGTAATGAACTACGTACAGCCTGTGCTATTGTTTGACTTGAGTGACCCTCCTTTTCGACACATTCTACCTCATGTTTCCATATTATAAACAGTACATCCTTTTTATCGTCGTTTCCGGAAAAAAAGATAATTTTGGAAAGTAGTGAACTCTTGCTGCATAATGATACGTTCTCGGTTTTGTTTTCGGTGGTGGTCATTCAGCAGTTGCACCTTTCTGCTCAGTTATACCTGATATATCTTTCAACAAATTTGTAAAATCGGTATACGAACCTACCTTTGGTTTTGCTCCTAATTTCTCAAAATACTCCTCCATTGTTTTGAATCATTTTACCGCCATTTTTGAAAAATACAGTAATCGCAACCCCACAAAAACAAAAAAAAACAAAAAAACACTCAAAATCAAATTTAAATACAATAAAACTATACTGTTGACGCAAAGTTGCACAATCTACGCATATACGTTGAAATTTATTGCTGATAAATGCCGATGTAATATTTGATACAATGCCGTACTTTTATCCAACGTCGAACTGCACATATTTCAATTAACCTATGTTAATACCGAATTCACATTTAATGGCAACTAAATATTGGTAATTTACATACAACACATTAACAAAAATATATTATGAAAAGTATGATTATTTAAAGAGCTATAATTACTAGTGATTTGCTCACAAGGCTTGTCTAGTAAACTGACCAAATAACAAACACACAAAAAGGCGTGGGTGTGTATATGCGATATATGTTTATATTATAGTATGAACAAAACCATAGAAATAAATACAGCTATGATAATATCTCTAAATATACATAAATTTACTAATATGTGGTATCAAGCTTGCATGGACATTCATAAACATAGACCATCAGATTACAAGCTAAAACATATAAAAATGAACAATAATAAATCTCTGATCATTACAGGTATGTGTATTTATACTTGTATATATATTATACAATATATCGTACAGGTAAACAATACAGTACATTAATAATATATAGCACGGAATTCCGATGAAACATTCCAAGTAGAGATAATGTATTTTATAAAAGTTTTTCACGCCATATATAAAAAATGCGCACTACGAAAATGTGCTATAACAAATACAAAATAGGATGATTATTATAGGGGTTTGGTAAGTTAAAAGTTAGTAAAACTTACCATTCATTCGAAAACATTCCATCCACCATATTGCCAATGTCCAGTCAATATCAACAATGTAACAAAAGAATTTTGGCGCGTAATATGAAAACGAGGCCGTATAGATTAAAACGAGGCCGTATAGAATTTAAAGTTAATGTTAAGTGTTGTTTATGTGTAATGTTTGTAAAACATCTACCTGTATAACAGAACAATACCAGAATAATACTCTATAGAAATAAACATAAAATATCGACCCTGCCACATATATACCTACCTTTAGGCCATGTAATATTATGACAGATATCTATTCAGAAAATGTCAGTTGATTTCATTTCAAAGGAAATGTTTTTGCGTGTATTGTTAATGATTCGTCGAAATAGAATTTTATATTGATGTCAAATTAATTATCGTTTGAGCAGTTATGTCTCTTGATTTGTACCACATGCTGAGTTAATAAATGGTTGACTTCCAAATTGTGGTGTCTACAGGTGGATGTTAGTAGATGATATACGCTACACAGACACATTGACAGTCAACCATTTATTAACTCAGCATGTGATACAAATCAAGGGACATAACCCTTACAATAGGACATACAAATTATCTCCCTTAGACCATACACTACATACAATCATACATACTACATACACTACAATAAATGTTTAGGTCATGGCTACTTGTTGGGGCCTCGGTGGCCGAGTGGTCTTAAGCGCGCGCTTACGGATCACATTGCGTCTCACCGCCTGGGTTCGAATCCCAGTCGGGACAGATCCTAGTAGAAGAAAGTTTGTCATTTCACTTGCCGAGGGTTGGTGACACTCCTGTTTCCTCCACCATCCCAGATTTGACCGCCTCGAAATAAGTGAAAGAATCTTGATTGTGGCGTAAAACGCCATAACTCAACCCAAAGCTATTTGACAATAAATCTAATTTTGTCCTACGAAAACATTGATTTAGGAAGTTTATTCGACATCCTACTGCCATTTACCCATTAACACTGAAAACATCAGTAACAATCCTTAGCCGCCATGAATATGTGTTAACAACGCTGTCATATAAGAAATGCATATTATAAAAGACAGAATCCTATAATCTTTTCAAATATGACCTGGTAAGTAAAACTCCTTACTGGCATCTTAAATGGCTAACAATTTTTAAAGTAAATTTAAAAACCATAATTCATTGTCAATGGGCATGTATTTTTTAAAACGATCTACAGTTGTGTTCAGTGTTCTGATAGTGACCATGTAGGAAAATTTATAAAACATAACCTAATATTACACTGTGCACACAAACATGTTGATGTTACCAATCACAAGAAATAATTACCAATCGGCACTTCGATTCGACATGGATGTAAGGTAATATTTATAAAAAAAACTGATGACGTTATCGATGCACGAAGAAGGTAATGGTAAACAAAATTAAAGGACTTTGTGCTAAAAACGCAAGAGTTCTAGCATAGAGCTTTTCAGCACTTTCTGTCCTTTGATTTTGATGTTCTTTTTACATTTATTACTTTTTTGTTTTCACATTTAACGTTAAAAATAGGCATTTTTACATTTTACATTTAGCGTTAAAATGTTTTTACATTTAGCGTCAAATGCTTTTTTACATTTAATGTCAAGTTTTAACATTTGTAGCATTTTTTACATTTTAGATTAAAATTATTTTACATTTAACGTCAAATTTTCCCTTTTTACATTTTACGTGAATTTTATATTTGACGGTCCTACAGGCGCCGAAACGATTAAAAGTTAAACCCTGTATTCAAAATTCAGAGCATTTAGAGTTTTCTTTGTCTGAAATAATTACGTTTGAGCCATCGTGTGAAATACTCATCAAGTTATAAGACAGAATCACTTAACCCCGAAAATTAGGTCATTTACCTATTATAGTTAGGATATACACCAAATCTCAGAACTCTAGCTTTAAATTTTTCAAATTATAAGGCAAATTCACGCAACCGTGAAAAGTAGGTCAAATAATAATGGAGCATTTGAAGCGGCCCATTGTAGTAAGGATTTGTATCAAGTTTCTAAACTCTATCATTAAGTTATAAGGCAAAATCTTTCAACCATCAAAGGTAGGTCAAATAATAATATTTACAATAGAAAAATAATTTCTACGTTGAACCCAGTTTGATTTTTGTTTTCATTATTCGCATAAACATCGGTTTTTCACATTGCGCATGAATACCATTTCTGGTTTTTCCCTAACTGACCTATTTTTAGCTATCTGTTTTAACTCACAAAACCACGTATATATTTCGATATTTTCTTCTTTTTTCAAGTTTTTTTCACGTTATAGCAAAATAAATATTTTTTCAAAAAATTAAAAATATTTACAACACCTATTGAATTCCTGTGATGAACTCATTGTAGAAAATCTAGAACATTAGGCAATTTCCGTGACCTACTTTTATCAATCTATTTTTAACATTCAAGCCATCACATTTTATAGTGTTATTTCATTAAATATACATTGAAAATGATAGAAAAAATTTTGAATTTGAAATAAAAAAATAAAATATTTGTTTCGATTTTTATTGTATACTTAAAAATATTTCCATCGTCAGGGTGTTCTAAACGCTACACGGCACACTGCTTGCGGGCCACTACCATACAAGCTATGAGCGATGCCGGTGTTGAGACGAAACAGATAATGTTTATGAGCGGTTATCGGAATGAGGCTTCTGTCAGGAGCTACTCTCGCGACTGTTCGACCATTCAAAAACATGCTTTAAGTTCGCTTCTTTCATCAACTGTCACTGGTAATACTTCTGCCGTAATTCCCTCTGCTTCTGACCATGCTTCTTCTCTACCAGCAACTGATAATCACGTGATGGTTCCATGCTCGGACGTGTGCACAAAACAGTCCAACAAAACGTCGCGCATTGATGTTTCCAATACCCTGTCATCCATACAATCGGGATTTTTGACAAATTCAACGTTTAATAGCTGTAACTTAACAATCAATATGAATTTGTAACTTTGTTTGTCAATTCGAATAAAATTGTATGAAATATTTTTTTGTTTCCAGCGTACTATTTTTTAAATCGTCTATTACGTCACACAATCAGTGAGAAGGCGGGAATTATTTTGATTGACATATTGGCTGTTCCCAGAATGTTTACATTGCCGACAGATTCGGTATATACCGGTTTTTCTTTCTTATTTGTATGACGAAATCGAGAAGTTTGTAAAAAGAATGTTAGGGAAAATATTGTAAATATAAGAATTGACTGTCATTTTTTCCTGGGTTATCAAGGAATGAACCAGATTTTAAAACTAGCAAATCTAAAATGAACTGCTTCGCAGTTCATCAGATTTGCTAGTTTTAAAATCTGGTTCATTCCTTGATAACCCAGGAAAAAATGACAGTCAATTCTTAAATAATAAAAATTATAAAAATCGAGAACCGGAAACGAAAGATCAGGAATAAGTCTTCCAACTAGTAAAGTGGGAGACTTGATACTGATACATGTAATTACTATATTCATTTCACAATGTTTGAGATAAATACACCAAGTATTTCACCAAACAAAGCATTTATAAATGGCCAAAGTTTATAACTTCTGTATATAGAAAACTAAAGTACATTTCTTAGTAATAAAGTCTTAAGAGTACATTGTAACATGTATTATTTTGACAGAAAGCTAATTATTTGTTAAATTTCTGTCAATTTAAGTCAAAAATGATTAATAGATCAACGATAAATGGTTAATTATTATTTTTTTAACCCCAGGAAAAAGGAAACTTTTAAAGGTTTTGTTTCTAATAATTTATATTTTAGACAGGTACCTGGTGTATATTGTGTTAGGTAAAAGACACTCAGTGTCTTACAACTTTGTATGAAACATCTTCTTGTATATGTAAATACATGAGACAGAGGTTAAACATAGTTTTAAAAATGTATAAATTTATTAAATTGAAATTAAAAAAGATCCAAATCCAAATTTAATCTTAAAAGCAACAAGAAACTATAAAATTAAAAAATTTATGTTATGTTCTGCATTTGTAGATACAGATGTGACAAACAGTGCGTTTTTGTTTTCTATCATGATTATTATAGTAGTAGCAGTAGTAGTTTATCATCATCATCATCATCTACAACAAAGTTGTTATTGTGCTAAACTTGTGACACTTTCCTGTAGTTTTTCTATATTACAAATTTTCCAATTATTTAAATTACAACTGATTTACGTGTTAAAGACAAGAACCTTTGAACATTTAAATACATTCAGATTGTCGGTACCAGCAAGTTTTGCTGTCGTATATCAACAAAATATTATAATATAAGAAAAACTATTTCAAAAAGATACAAGCTTGTACCAGATCATGCTAAAATAAGCATATTTTCTAATCATTTTTGTCAGAATAAAAGCATCTTTCTTAGCAATCAGTATCATATTTTTTCCTTTACTATCAGACAAGAATTTAATTCCGTAATCATGCTTTTGACACCCATAAAATTATTATGGTTAACGCTCTCCCGGAAACTGGATAATTGAGAAAACCAGTACCATAAAGTTTATCAGGACGAAAAAAACGTAAATTTGAGGAAAAAACAAGCATTACTTTAAATATAAATGATAAATTTTTAAAATGCTTTTGAACGTATTTTATTCTTTAAAAATGCTTTATGATACAGGTACCGAATCAATAAATAAGGGCTTACGACAAGGATACCTTTCTCACTTACGGCCGACCTGTGTCTAACCCCCAGCGTCGCCTCATTTTAGCTCATCTGACCGAAAGGTCATATAAGCGCATGACATGGCGCGGTGTGTGTTTGTGCGTACGTGTGTATGTGCATGCGTCGTTAACACCTATTTTCGACTTTTCCTCCGAAACTACGGGACATATTTCAATAATACTTGGTCAGAAGAATGTATGGCCTTATGCAATTCAGATTTGTTCATGGCGTTGCCATGGCTACCAAAGCTAGGTCACTGTGACCTAGGGGTGCGAAAATCTTAAAAATCTTCTTCGATACCGATGATGGAAGAAAAAATCTGATATTAAGCTTCTCTAGGGTCTTAAACCTATAGCTGTTCATTTCGTGAAATTAGGTCGAAAATTGGATGACGGTTATGCGTTTTTGCGTTTTATTTTAAAAATTTCGTTAGATGGCTTAAAATTGTTAAAACTTGACTTTTTAATCAGATAATGACATGGGGTTTCAAGTTTTGACTTTTTCTTGAAATGGCCTTGAAAATGGGGTAAAGGTCACAAATCAAGGTCATGACCTAATTTATAATTTATGGTTGAAGGTCATATTGTGAAAGGTCAAGGTCATAGCTCCATAAGAAGACTGAAATTGTGTATTTTCTTGAAAACTATTAACCTTTTGTACAAGCATGTACATGTATATTAGAATATTGTAAGTATTGATATTACAACCATTTCAATTTATGGTTCAGGTCATATGTTCAAAGGTCATAGCTGCATAAGTATACTGAAATGATTAATGATTTGGAAATTATTCATTGTACTTTAGTAAATACATGCATTTTATTTATTTATAAATGAAATGTGACTTTATTTTTCTGATTATTTATTGTGACATTTCCAAACTTTAGGAATTTTGTAAAGTTTTTGTAATTAAGTTATTTGCAAACGATTTTGGACATATCCTCATGTGAGCGTTAAGGCCCATGGGCCTCTTGTTTATTAACATGATAATTTTTGTAGAGCATCTTCATTCATGTGAAATGGTAAAGTTCTGATACTTTTTTTTATCTAAACTACACTGCAATTTGTTTGAAATCGAATTTTTAACCCTCGTATCGACCAAATAATCCCAGAGATTTAAAGAGAATAGACAGGTTCTTGTTAGTTTACTAGCCAATGGATCATGTTTTCTTCCTGACTCGATGTGAGTGAAAGGATGTTGACAGACTTCGCTCCTATCTTGTTTTACCAACTAATCAACAACTTGAATTTTTTTACTGCCATTCTAGAAAAAAAATAATGCATAGTCTTTTTAAAGAAAAAATCTTTTAAATCTTTTCTTGGTGCAATTATTTATAGAGAAATGATTTAAATCGTCATATACCTATAAAAAAAATAAAGTGCACCAAAGCGACATTAATCTGTAATTTATCAAACAGATACGAGATTTCATTTAATGATGAATCTGTCTTGTAAACCTTGTTAACAATTCATCATTTTCTCTATATATGACATAACATGATATAGACTTCCGGACTAAATTGAACACGGTAAAAAGGAAAGAAACATGTCGTCTGCAAAGGAGACATAAATTCGATACATTTTTATCTTTTAATTATGAGTATGCATTTATATTTCCTTTCCGAAACTCATCTTTGGCTTTTTAATGTTTTCTATATATAATTGTGACATGCTTCGGATATGTAAGAAAATTCGTAATAACTCGATGTACAATTTAACATTATGATATTATCTAAAATATTAACTATCAGGAAGCATAAATGAAATACATTTTATGGTGGTCTTAAAACAGATTTTTTGCACAGGTTTGTATTTTGACTGTTGTCACCTACAATGTTTTTAGTTAATTTTTATCCTATCACTGAAGAAGAATGTTTCTGAAATCACAAACAAGAGTCACAAGAAAAATAAAACGGTAGTAATTGTTGTCCTGTATATTCCATTTACTTCTCCTTATAGGCTTATACTCTGAAGTCATTTGGGACGAACAATAACCAAATCGTTAATATAGGCTTCTATAAAAAACACAAGAGGCCCGTGGGCCTTAACGTTCACCTGAGGATATGTCGAAAATTATTTGCAAAGTGCAATATACAATGTATAAATTACAGAAACTTTCAAAATTTTCTCAAGAACTGTCACAATACTTAATCAAAAAATTCTAGTCACAGTTCATTTATTAATAAATAGCTAATATGCATGTAGTGACTATAGTACAATGAATAATTTTCAAATCATTAACCATTTCAGTATGGTTATGCAGCTATGTCCTTGATCTTTAAACCTAAAACATTCAACCAAATTTTACAATGATCATCATATCAATACCTACAACATCCTTATATACATGCCTATACAAAAAGTTAGAAGTTTTCAACTATAGTACAATGAATAGTTTTAAAAATCATAAACAGCTATGTCCTTAACCTTCAAACTAAAAACACTCAACCATATTTTAAAATGATCATCATATCAATACCTACAACATTCTAATATACATGCCTATACAAAAAGTTAGTAGTTTTCAAGATAATTCACAATTTCAGTTTTCTTATGCAGCTATGGCTTTAAAATAGTTTTCAAAATAATTAACAATTTGAGTCTTCTTGTGCATCGATGACCTTGACCTTTGAACATAAGACCTTAAATCATACATCAGAATGATTGCCATATAGATTCCTACAATATTCTAATATACATGCCTTTACAAGAAGTTTATAGTTTCCAAGATAATTAACAATTTCAGTCTTTTTATGAACGTATGACCTTGAACTTTGAATGTATGACCTTTAGCCATATATCAAAATGATCGTCATGTCAATACCTACAATATTCTAATATATATGCCTATGCAAAAGATGAATAGTTTTCAAGATATTTAACAATTTGAGTCTTCTTGTGCATATATGACCTTGACATTGGAACGTAAGACTTTGAATCATACATCAGAATGATCGCCATATCAATTCCTACAAAATTCTAATATACATGCCTATACAAAAAGTTAATAGTTTCCGAGATAATTAACAATTTCAGTCTTTTTATGAACCTATGACCTTGACCTTTGAATGTATGACCTTTAGCCATATATCAAAATGATCGTCTTGTCAATACCTACAATATTCTTATATATATGCCTAAGGAAAAATTTAAGTTTAAATAACAATAATTAACAATTCAAATGTTCTTGTGCATCTATGACTTTGACCTTTGAACTTTGAACGTATGAGCTTTAGCCATATATCAAAATGATCATCATATCAATACCTACAATATTCTTATGTACATGTCTATGCAAAAATTTAATAACTTTCAAGCTAATGCACAATTTTAGTTTTTACAAGCAAAAAATAACATTTCAGGGGCAACAACTCCTACATGCATTATCATATAGTTACGAAACTTTGTACCTTTTTAAATTTTGTCATGCTGAACATTTTAACAATGTTTTGATATCATATATCGAAGAAAATAGCCTAAAACTGCAAAATTACAAACTAGATTATGACCTTGAACTTTGACCTTGACCCCATTTTGAAGGTTATTTTAAGAAAAAGTCAAAACTAAAAATCTCATGTCAATATCTGTTCAAATAGTCAAGTTATAACAATTAAGCCATTTTACGAATTTTTTAAAATTAAACACAAAAACGCGTAACCCATTTTTCGACCAAATTTTACCAAAGAACAAACTATAGACTTAAGACCCTAGAAAAGCCAAATATCACATCAGATTTTTCGTCCAATCATCGGTTTTGGAGAAAAATTTTTAAGATTTTTGGACCCATAGGTCACCTTGACCTAGTTTAGTAGCCATGGCAACGCCACAAACAAATCTGAATTGCACCAGCCCCTATATGCTTCTGACCAAGTATCATTGAAATCTGTCCAGCAGTTTTGGGGAAGTCGAAAATTGGTGTTAAAGTCGCACGCACGCACGCACGTACGCACACACGCACGCACATACACACGCCGCGTCATGCCATAAGCTCACATGACCTTCGGTGTTAAACAAACACGTCACTTTTGTTTATATTCGAGACAAGCTTGAAAAACGCATTTTACGAAATCTTACAAGAACAATTCATTGGTTAAAATGCACAAAATAAAATCAAAACAATTAATCAAATAAAATTTCAATAACATATATAGGCACCTTGCATGATATTCCCCGTAATATTGACATTATGAGAGACGGAGTTTAAAAAATCAAATGGTGGTTTTGAAGGGAAAGACAAGAACTGGTCTGTCGAAACCATCAAATCACAAAATTTCTTGAACAATCACATCTTATAAAAATTTCTTCCTACCTTGGCAAAGCTGTTATATCCCCTATTATTTTGAGGAAATGTGTAATGGTACATCTTGTCAATCAATTTTGTGTCTCGCGGGAGGTAAATTTCAATTGGAATTAGATTCACGCATGTATGACACATCCAGTGAAAATTGTCTGTTTCACATGCTGTGTTTGTTGATCGGAAAAACTGAAAAATCAGCTACATGCTTTTTAATCAGTTTGCTAGACTGCTCAAACTATAATACATGGTTGAAGTAGTACAAAACTTGTTAAACTTAAAACGATCATTTTCTAAACTTTAAGAGATATTTGCACCGCATCAGGCGTAGAGAATAAGTGTACTTTTCACTGCTTTGCTGTCTACATTTGAATGATACCGAGTATGAAGCTCGGCAGATAATGTTAGAGTGAATCTCAACCTAACAGTTAATGTCGACATTCCGGAAAAAATCTCTCGGAAAATCCCTGTCTACGCTCACATATCCCGGCGCAGATTCGAAACCCACATGCTTGGCCATTGAAAATTATCCCTCTGCTACAGTTTCTTCCGTTTCAGATTCACAATTTCACTTCCGACATATAGCTAGCAATCTTTTACTCCAAACTTCTTTGCAAATTCTTCCATATTGAAATGGGGTCACACAATTGCACCTGATTTTCGACCGAAATATAGTACACAAATAACAACACATTTATCGTTGAAATTCAATTTTATATACATATATTATTTTATATCCAATATTTTCAAAAATACATTAAGTTAATGAAAAATCGAGAAAATACCTGAAAACACTATTATTTTTCAATGATCGCCATGTCAATACCGACAATAACTGAAAATTGCCATCATCACCTAAAATGTTAAAAAATAGCAACTTTTATCAAATGTCAAAACTAGGACATGACCTTGACATCATTTCGAAGAAAATAGCAAGACAGGGTCAACAGTTAAAATTCCATACAATTATTTTTAGTCGTTGTTGAGTTATAACAATAAATGTCTTATTTTACAAATTACGAAATTTTACGCAAAAAACGCGTAACCTATTTTTCGTCCAATCTTCATGAAATATGATATGTTCCCAGATATGCTCAATCCAAATATTCAATCGAAATTTGCCTGCGTGCTTTGGTGTCTGAGAAGAAGATTTTTTGTGTTTTGGCTTTTTTCAGTAACGGCAGCCATCTTGTTGGGCGTTGCCAAACCCCGAGCATAATTCTGAAAGCCTTTTACCTAGGCATGATAATCACAAAGTTTTATCCAATTTGGCTTAGTAGTTTTGAAGGAGATTATTAAAATGTAAAGTTTACGCACGACGGACGACGCAAGACGGATGACTGACGATTATAGATTGCAATAGCTCATCTAAGCTTTCAGCTAAAAAGCTTTACGGATATTAGAGAAACAGCGACCAATGCAGTGACCCTTCATCTAAAATTTGAAATTTATTATTCAATTTTATTTTTTATTTTTTATTCATTTATTAATTTATTTTATTTTTTTATTTATAATTATTATTTTTGCTGCCATTTATTATGAGATCACATGGGGTTTAATGAGTAAAATACTCCAAATTAATCTATCCTTCCATCAACATTTCTTCCACGGACATTACCGACACATTTGAAAACTGTCCGTAAAACGAACATAACCAATACATATTGTTTTCTTTTCATGGAACAAAACATTTAACAAATTCTCTTTCCAAGGTTTCAATGATTAATGCCAGGGAATTAGACTTCAAAGAATAGATTGATGTATATATCAATATTATCTGACATATCAAATACATAATCTTATAGAAACAGATTGGAAGAAATAATTTTAATGATTAAAATGAGATGAATGAATCAAGAATAGATGTCGAATCTGATACAAATGAATCAACTAATGTTGGCGTCATTATCAGGCGTGATTCATTACCATAAAGCAATAAGCATTAACCAAATTGTACAGTTATCAGTTTCTATTTATAGATGAAGTGATGGGACTGCAGTTGGTATTTCATCTATAACGCCTTCAATGAAGGTGTTTGGTTAGCTACCATTTTTGCTTTGGAATGACGCAATAATACTCTTGTTTCACAACCATTCTTGGCAATTTTTTTTATCCGTTATTAAAACTTGCAAATTTCATTAATCTTTATTTTAATTTGCAATATACATTCAAAAACACGAGGTGTTCTTTTAAAACCAATTAATCTTTATTCTAGTTTTTGTCGAAAACAATTATTTGCTTTGACTCTATTGCCCAAAAAATGCTTAGATATGGTTAAGAAATATTAGACCGATTGTTAAATTTTTATTGACGATATTTCTTCAGTACTTTGTTTAGTTGAGACAGATACTTCTTCATACAAAAAATATTGCACTACTTACTCGATAAAGAAGATTTTTTGAATTATCTACAGCATATTATTTTTGTGTTAAAAGATAAAATTTCAAATATTTCAAATCTATTGAGAAAAATTAAGAAGAAAGTGCTTTTGACGCTGTATCTTAATAAATAGAAGCATTTAACACTTAATGTGTATAGCAAGTTCAGTGACGTCTTCAAAATCATTTCCAGGAGAGAGGGGTTTGTAGGGCCAAAATTCACTCATCCTTAATTCATTCATTATAGGATTATAGTCCCATTAAAAGAATTAAAAAAATTGGAATAGCATAATTTCATACTTTTCACAGGTATAATTGCTTTAATCCCTCTGTTAATTTCGTATGTAACTTCTGGCTACATTGAAGTCATCACACATCAATTAAATGGTTGGTTACACCCTTCACACTTCATGGTTAATTTGCTACTAATCAAAGTTAAATACTTGACCAATCAAAAAATACTTCAGCTAATTGTTACTGCCAAATTTGTTTCACAACAAACCACATAACATGATTAGCGGTGTTAAGATTGAAAAATTTCCATCAATAAAAAAGTTCACCTAGCTCACAATAAGAAATGTATCATGGTTTCGGGCTAAGATTAATTACGGTGTAAGAATAACACTAAATTAGCAGTTTTTTAATAGTTTGAATTTTGGGAATGAAAAAAGGAAGTTTCAAAAAGATAATAGGAACTTGAAAATTTAAACAATAGTGTTTTTTATGCCTGTCACAATTTTTCAACTTATATTAATGCAGTCAATTCTGGAATGCTGGAGAAAACTGGAATTTCCAGAGAAAACCAATTACTTTTGTAAAGCAAACTTACAAATTATTATACACTATGGTCTTCAATAAAGGGTTTAAAACCAAAATAGTAGAAGGAACTGTAATAAATAAGTGTACGAATGCTCTTTAGGCCAGCCAATACTCGATAATAAAGGAATAATCGATAATTTGTGATATAGTTTAAAATATTTTTTGCATTATGTCCCATTTCTTAAAACTTGATTTTTTTAACTTCAGATTATTTCAAGTAAATAAGACCATCACATCCATTGATGGTTGTTACTGTCTTGGGGGTTTAGTAGTAGAGAGTCGGTGTCAAGAGCGGGAGGGAATTCGTATCAAGCCTAGCCAGATTATACTTCGGACTTAACAACAATGTTTCTCTATATGAAGATAGAGTATTGACTTGTTTACCTAGTATGAAGAAAATGTGACAAGGAAGTGATATGCTTGTCTATAAGATACTTACTCAGTGAGCTAGCACCTTACCAAAAAGTCAGTCTGAGTGCTAAGGTAGTACAAGACAGATCAAATTACAAACTTACATTCATACCAACACAAATCATCCTCAGAATATTTCATAGAAATTAAAAAAAATACTCAAATAGATGAAAAATGGCCTACATTTGTGAGTTATGGTTCGTTACGTTAAAATTGGTGGCGCTGCTATCGATCCGGTCCATCCGTAGCCATTGTTTACACTGTAACTGAGGAGATTTTTCTATCAAAATGCCATATACATGTTATTGCGTACCTGGATGTTCAAATAAAGGGGGCATTATTTTCCCAAAGATATGAAACTAAGGAAAAAGTGGATATTTTCTATTCGCAAGAACACTTCAGAACAAAAATATAAATTGTGGGAGACTAGCGTTGTTTGTAGGGAACATTTTTTGCCCTCCGATTATGTCGGAGAAACCGTCTTTGGTACATCAAACTTCATAAATATTTTTACATTGCTATTTTCATCAAATGCGAACAATTCTCTTTCCAAATGACTTATACTCTATTGTAATTATAAATAGTGATAGATCATACACATATACTATCGGCAAGAGCTAGGCCGAGATGACTCGGATTTTCGAGAAATCCAGTTGTCATAAAACGTCAGATTTTCGGATTCAAGTAATGTTGACCTACATGTAACCCTTTGGCAAGCACCACCCTCTCTTAGCAGCTCGATCCTTGTATTTTGCCCAAACAACATAAAAAATAATCCTTGGCGAGTTGGGTCAAAACAACCTCCAATTCAGGATCTATACAGAAACCATAATAAAAATCTTAGTTTTATATATGACTTCTGTTTCACATATGAAGTCAATGTAATAATAAGAATTGATTGCATTTGCTTTGTTTTAAAGTTTATTATTTTTATTTTTAATATAATTATTTTTCTTTAATGTTTGACAAAATTATATTCAGTCTGATGATATTATTCTTTAAATATGGCCCCTCATATTCATCTTTTTGTTATCCCATGCTGGTAAAGATTTTGAAATCTTGATGGTGATGATGTTTAATCATCTTTAATATGATGGTGATTATTTATTTATTGTTTAACATTGCTTTAACAATTCTACAATCATGTCATGACATGCATGGTGCATGATTGAAGTGTCTTTTACTTGACAAGTGCAGACTGATGTTATCTTTATATTGCTGGTACACTGATACACAGTTTGGCAGACACATACTATATACCACCTGGTCACATTATACTGACACCGAGCCAACCAATAAAGGCCAATGGCAGGTGAAACCACTTTCTAACATATGAGCCCATATAAGGTATGAACCCACAGTGGTGAGAGACAGTGGACTACAAGGCTAATGCTGAATACACTGAGCCACAAACACAAATACATGTAACAAAAAAATGACGCCTACTATTATTTAAATGACATTTTATTTACAATGGGTACAAGTAAAGAATATTTTGGTATACTACTTGATTTTAATACACAAATTGTTAAAGTGTACATGTACTTCACATTTAATTTAAAAAAGACTCTTGAATTTGTCAGAAAAAATTTATTTTGTATGCATGTTATTTAGCCATTACTGTTGAACCAAAAGTCTACCGGTATACTTTTTCACAATACAAGAATGTGTGTTTACATTTTTCATAGAATTCTCTTTAGAAATTAAAAAAATGTATTTAAATATAAACTTAATTCTTTCTAGAATTTATGTAATATTGAAGTGTTATTTTAAAACTTCCTTAGACAAGTAGCTTTTAAAGAATGATTTTTTTCTATTTTTATTTTTAAAGACATTATGTCTTAATCCTCAATACAAGCATACCATTAAAAATGTAACAAGTCAATAATTTACCATTACTTCAAAATGAATATTTCTCATATTCCTTATAAAAAAATTTCTATAGTACAGCATTTTAAAAATATTTTTCATAAAACTCTGTGAGTTTTGATACCATTTCATTAATGAAAGATTCATTTCTTTTAATATTTACAATTCTCATATCATTGAATGTATAAACAACTAAATCACATTCAGTTCCATTTGTACAGAAAAGTTGACCTTGTATCTGATAGTAGTAATCATGTGTAGTACTGAGCTGTAGATCACCATCTTTGTTTTTTAAGAAAGGAACAGTACTTTCTGAAATCATGCTGTCTTTAGCACTATATGGGCATTTTACTTCCACAAAGTTGCCAGAATTAGCAACTAAAGCATCAAGTGAAGCTGCAATATATGGATGTGTTTTGCTTACATGAATGCCACATGATTCTGTCACAACTTCAGTCTTATTGGAGTACTGATCCAAGGCAACAGACTCATATTTTCTGCCACGAAGAAGTGGTGGGGTTGTTAATTTGCAAACAGTTGTTAGATATTTAACCAAATTATTGAAATCAGTTCTGTTGGTTGCCTTGCAAATTTAACCAGGCAGTAGGCAAGCAGGTTGTGTCCTTAACTCATAATTAGACATTAATGCTCAGCGACAGTGCCAAGCTGAGCAACTGAAACTAAAGGTTGTATTACTTTCCCCCCTTTAGTCTTACACTAGGTAAGTCAGTCTTTATTCTAACCCATTAAAGCCAATTGCCAAGGCTAGCAGCAGAAACTTTAAATATTTTACAACTTAAGTATTTTGTGGCCTGGTATTGAACCCAGATTTGCCATACATGAATATTTCTGATTAATATGTTGTGTGCATTTACAACAAATGCTTTTTTACAGCATGTTAAAATCTGTTAGACATAGTCACAAGTAAAGTTTGTCTGTTTGCTTGTAGCTCAGTGATTCTCTTTGGGCACTCTAGATTTCCTACACCATTCAAGAATCTGGACTTTGTCTTGCCTCTTGGGCATAAACACCACTGTTGTAACAATAAACAACACAAAAACATACTACTGTTATTTAAAGATAAAAAAATCACCAAAATTTATGATATGTATATGATTATATATAGACAGTTACACTTAGCCTATATTTTACTGTAGTGTAAAATGAAAGTAGAAAGATGCCTGCCAAGTCGGGAAATGTCGGCATTTTGTAACATAAATGACAAACGACTGTTAACACAGCCTATCGTTTAATTAAATGATTACCACACATTCGCTTATGTAGATCTATTTGTTATTGAGACCAAGCCCTTTCAGACTTTTTGAATGAGGAAACTATTCGCGAATATGTACCTCTCTATTAACTCCGCTTTCCGACCTGAAACTCTCGCACCGCGCTTTTTAAGTTCTTCTTTGAGTGCAGAAAGATCCCACGATCCATAATCACCGAAGTTGCAAGCCATCATCACATTCAATATTATAATACAGCCTACGTTACGTACGTCAATATGGCGGTCGCAACAAGCTAGGACCGGATCGATTCGTACGCCACCTGTATTCAGGGGGACATAACCCACTATATAAAACGACAAATGTTTCCCATTGCTGATGTCACATTACACATTTTCAACAACTAATAGTGAAAACGGAATGGGGGTTCAAAATTTTTTCGGGTGGTGAAAGACTTTAGTCTTTTTGCTTGCCACAAATACAATTCTAGTCACTATAAAGTCATCCAAACGAAGTATTTTTTCATTGTTTATTATTATTATTATTATTATTATTATTATTATTATTATTATTATTATTATTATTATCGTGAACTTGTCTGACCAATTATGACATAAGTTGAGCAGTATTTCACACAATTTCTAAAATACAGTCATTTCTCTTAATGCTCCGAGTTCTGAATACAGGATCTGACTTCTATTCGTTTGGGCGACTTGTTTGTAATGATGCATCCATCATTACATTATTACTCGTTATTATTATTATTTATTATCATTATTATTGACGTGAACTTGTCTGACCAATTTCGCGGCGGCCCTTGGTCCAATTTTAACAAAAATCCACAGGATGGTTGTCCTCATCTCAAGATGGACCATCCAGTCTTAGAATTTTCAAAATAACTATCGTTATCATGAAAACCGATGAAATTATAAAATCTTTCACACCCCTTAGTTGTTGCGATAACTATTCAACAGAATCACATCAAATTAAAAGCAACGCGTTAATGTATGAAATACTTTTTTACTTTTACTATTGTTTCCGTAGTAACTGATCACATGACAGAATGCAGCAATCTGAGTGGCTGAAAACCAAAAAGGTCACTACAAATTAAGTATTCAAGATAAAGCTTTGAAACTTGGAACATATCCTAATAGAATTGGCCACTTCAAAATCCGCTATTATTATTTGAGCTACTTTACACAGTTGGATGATTTTGTCTTATAACTTGATGATCATTTAAGATAGAGTTTTGAAACTTGTTACATATCTCCTTACTACATTTGAGACTTTCAATGACAGACCTTTTCATGGTTGAGTGATTATGTTCTAAAACTTGATGAATATTAAAGATTTAGTTCTGAGACTTGGTGTTTATTCTTACTACAAAGGCCACTTCCATTGACCTACAGTCGAATGCCGTTTTTCATGGTTGAGTGATAAGCCTTATCACTTGATGCAAATTAATGATAGATTTTTTTAAACTTGGGATATATCCTTATCACAATGGGCTCCATCAAATAACCTATACCGAAGTCACCTACCTTTCGGAGTTGAGTAATTATGACTTATAACTTAGGAGTAATTTACACAACGTCTACAATTCAGTCATTTCTGACAAAGAGAACTCTTAATGTTTCGAGTTCTGAATACAGGGTTTGACTTTTATTCATTTGGTCGACTTATTTGTAATGATGCATCCGCCATTACATAATTACTTTATTATTATTTTTATTATTATTATCACCTGATCACTTTTTTGTCTAGAGGATTTCTCCTAGACGTATTATTCAATCTTGTTTGAATTTTAAGGTTAGGTTTCAGTACTACTGTTGGTGTGATATCCAGTATTAAAATTCCCAGGGAGTTCAATGTGGAGGGGCAGAAGGTCGGGATCTTGAAAACAAAAAATCACCTATTTTTTCAATAACACTTTGCTTTCATAAACAAGAGGCCCATAGGCCTTAACGCTCACCTGAAGATATGTCCAATATTGTTTGCAAAGTGCAATAGACTATATATTACGTACAGAAACTTTAAAAGTTTTCTCAAGTTAAGAACTCCCACAAAACTTAATCAAAATATATCCACTCACACTTCATTTATAAGTAGCTTATATAATATGCATGAAGTAACTGTACTGCAATGAATAATTTCCAAATCATTAATCAATTTCAGTATACTAATGCAGCTTTGTCCTTGACCTTTGAACATATATGAACTTGAACCATATATGATTGTCATGTCAATACTTATAATATTCTAATATACATGCCTATGCATGAAATTAAAAGCTTTTGAGATAATTAATAATCTTAGTATTCCTATGTTGATATGACCTTGACCTTTGAACATATAACCTTGAACCATATATCAAAATGATCGTTGTCGTAATACCAACAATATTCTAATATACATGCCTAAACAAAAAGTTATTAGTTTTCAAGATAATTAGTAATTTAAGTCTCTTTTTGCAGCTGTGACCTTGACCTTTCAACAAATGACCTTAAAACATTATATCAAAATTATCATTGTCGCAATATCTACAATATTCGAATATGCATGCCTTTACAAAAAGTTATTAGTTTTGACGATAATAAGCAATTTTGAGATTTCTTTTGCAGCTGTGACTTTGACCTTTCAACATATGATCTTGTACCATATATCATAATGATCATTGTCGCAATACCTACAATATTCTAATAAACATGCCTTTACAAAAAGTTTATAGAATTCAAGATACTTAGCAATTTAAGTCTTTTTTGCAGCTGTGACCTTGACCTTTAAACATATGACCCTGAATCATATATCAAAATGATCGTCATGTCAATACCTACAATATTCTTATATGCATGCTCATACAAAAAGTTAATGGTTTTCAAGATAATTAGCCATTTAATTCTCTTTTTGCAGCTGTGACCTTGACCTTTTAACACATGACCTTGAACCATATATCAAAATGATCATCATGTCAATACCTACAATATTCTAATATACATGCCTATACAAAATGTTATTCGTTTTCAAAATAATTAGCAATTTAAGTCTTCTTTGGCAGCTGTGACCTTGACCTTTCAACATATGACCTTGTACCATATATCAAAATGATCGTTGTTGCAATACCTACAATATTCTAATATACATGCATATACAACAAGACGCCCATGGGATTTAACGCTCACCAGAAGAGAAGATAATGTCCAATACTGTTTGCAAAGTGCAATAGACAATATATTATTATTAAGTAGAGAAACTTTAAAAGTTTTCTCAAGTTAAGAACTCCCACAAGTCAGAAATATATCCACTCACATTTCATTTATAAGTAGCTTATATAATATGCATGAAGTAACTGTACTGCAATGAATAATTTCCAAATCATTAATCAATTTCAGTATACTTATGCAGCGATGTCCTTGACCTTTGAACATATATGATTATCATGTCAATACCTACAATATTCTAATATACATGCTTATGCATGAAATTAATACCTTTCAAGATAATTAATAATTTTAGTATTCCTATGTTGATATGACCTTGACCTTTGAATATATAACCTTGAACCCTACATCAAAATGATCATTATCGCAATACCAACAATATTCTAATATGCATGCCTATACAAAAAGTTAATAGTTTTAAAAGATAATTAGCAATTTATGTCTTCTTTTGCAGCTGTGACCTTGACCTTTCAACATATGACCTTGAACCATATATCAAAATGATCGTCATGTCAATAGCTACAATATTCTTATATAAATGCCTATACAAAAAGTTCATCTTTTTCAAGATAATTAGCAATTTAAGTCTTTTTTTTGCAGCTGTGACCTTGACCTTTCAACATATGACCTTGAACCATATATCAAAATGATCGTCATGTCAATAGCTACAATATTCTAATATACATGCCTTTACAAAAAGTTAATAGAATTCAAGATAATTAGCAATTTAAGTCTTCTTTTGCAGCTGTGACATTGACCTTTAAACATATTACCTTGAACTATATATCAAAATGATCGTCATGTCAATAACTACAATATTCTGATATACACACCTATACAAAAAGTTAATAGTTTTCAAGATAATAAGCAGTTTAAGTCTTCTTTTGCAGCTGTGACCTTAACCTTTCAACATGTGACCTTGATCTATATATCAAAATGATTGTCATGTCAATTGCTACAATATTCTTATATACATGACTGTACAAAAAGTTAATAGTTTTCAAGATAATTAGCAACTTAAGTCTTTTTTTGCAGCTGTGACCTTGATCTTTAAAGATATGACCTTGAAATATAAATCAAAATGATCGTCATGTCAATACCTACAATATTCTAATATTCATGCCTTTACAAAAAGTTAATAGTTTTCAAGATAATTAACAATTTAATTCTTCTTTTGCAGCTCTGACCTTGACCTTTCAAGAAATGACCTTGAACCATATATCGAAATGATTGTCATGTCTATACCTACAATATTCTAATATACATGCCTATACAAAAAGTTTAAAGTTTTCAAGATATAGTGACAAAATATAATTTTTATCAATTTCCCCACTCAGTGCCTTACAATTTCCTCATTTTGAACCCCATGGCTACCATTTGTGCAAATCTGAAAATAAATTACCTAAGGATGTTATAAATGAAATAACTAAGGTATATCTCTTGTAGTTTCAGAGGAGAAGATTTTTAAAGTTTTTCACTATTTCCCCTTATGGGTCCCCAAGGGGACATAACTCGTTCATTTGTGCAAATCTGAAAGGGCTTCACCCAGGCATGATGGTTACCAAGTTTCATTAAATTTGGCCCAGTGGTTTTGGAGGAGAAGATTAAAATGTGAAAAGTAAACGCACGACGGACGACGCACGACGCACGACGGACGACGCACGACGGACGATGATGGATAGCAATAGCTCATCTGAGCTTTCAGCTCAGGTGAGCTAAAAAGTTATTAGTTTTCAAGATAATTAACAATTTAAGTCTTTTTTGCAGTTGTGACCTTGACCTTTCAACATATGACCTTGAACCATGTATCAAAATGATCGTTGTCGCAATACCTACAATATTTTAATATACATGCCTATATAAAAAGTTAATAGTTTTCAAGATAATTAGCAATTTCAGTCTTTTTTGCAGTTGTGACCTTGACCTTTCAACATATGACCTTGAACCATGTATCAAAATGATCGTTGTCGCAATACCTACAATATTTTAATATACATGCCTATATAAAAAGTTAATAGTTTTCAAGATAATTAGCAATTTCAGTCTTTTTTTGCGGCTGTGACCTTGACTTTTCAATATATGACCTTGAATCATATATCAAAATGAACGTCATCGCAATACCTACCAGTAGGACGGCCAGCTTCAATATTTTCCGTTAAACCCGCGATTTTATCTTCAGGCCCTCTCAAGGAGGATAATTCAATTTTAGTCACTAGGTGTCGCTTTGTCGTCACCTCGTAGAATTTGCATTTTATTGTTAACGTATGGAATCATTAATTAAATGGGTTTCATAACTTAAACTGTATATAAATACGTATTTATTAGAAAGATAATTGATTTTTCTAAACGACCACAACAATTATTTACCCATCATATCCAAATAAAACGTCGAAATTCTGGACATAATGCGGGGTATTGTGAAAGGTCAAAACGAAGTAGCCGGTGCTGATCAAGTTTACAACCTGGAAATTAAATTGATAAAATCGCATCCCACACCGATTGGGTAAAAATTTATACATGTGATCGATAGCACTTGAAACACCGGTCATTTTGATACCAGGTACAAACCATCATTTGCACCGGTTTTCACACGAGAAGACGACTAAAATGGATCACTTGCGTTTCCTGAATTTTTAAAAACAAAACAAAATATCGTACTTAGTATTGAATATACGCTTCTACTTATTTATTTGTTACTGCTCTAGACATTTAATTTTATCATTTAAACTTAATTTTTACTACGTTTTATTTTGATTTTATTTTTTATGCAGAAAAAATACCACGAAAATCGAACTGCAGCACTGTACATCCAGATCGCCCACCTGGGCCTTGTAGTCATTGTGGTATAAATGATGTTACACAAAGATACGTTCATCCGTCTAAAACATTAGATAATATTGATTTTTACAATTTTATTACATTGACTGTTAAATTGAATGATTCTGATTGTATTTGTAGAAAGTGTGATGCTAGATTGAAAGTCAGGTATAGCCAGTCTCAGTTACCTGATGCAAATGATGATAGCAGTTATGCATACAGATTAACTGATTCTAATACTACATTTGAAGGTCCATCACAAAGCAAAAGACCAACATCTGCTTGTTTTTTATCAAATTTTCAGATATGTACTGAAAGTAGTAAGCATAAAACCACTGTAAACAAGCAAACAGTTTTGTCATGTTTTCAGATTCAATTGGACAGCACTGAAAGGGTGATGGATGATATGACAGCAGAATTTTGTCATGTACATTATAATAAACTCAAACGTTTTTCAGCTGATGGACCTACAAGTTGTTTAGTATGTGAAAGACAGTTTTCGAGCCGTGAACGTGTCATCACTGTGCCATCTGAAAAATTATAACCATTTTTCAAACTTTCTTTCAGGTTCATTTGCAATCTGCAGAATCAAATTTTAAGAACTAAAATTGACTCTGTTATTTCTTCCAAATCTTTTTCAGAAATACAGCATTTTGAGTTTGTTGCTACAACTCTCAGGGAAGCTGTCAGAACATATGCAGCAACACCCACAAATATGTCATCATATGATATAACATCATTTAAATTGAGAGATGAAGTTTTGAAGATTAATCCTGTTCTGTGGAATTTTATTTATAGATTAACAACATCAGATGTGGAAGAAAATGAAGTTAAAAGGCAGCTGTTTCAGTGGCACTCACATTATGTACCTGTGGTTGATATTAATAAAGTTTTTCCAATCTCTCGTCTTTTTCGCAGGTTATATATTGATAGTTGTATATTTAACACCCAGAATCCACAGTGCTTCTCCCCTTTACATCGTTTAGTGACAGACTTAGCTGATAAATTCTCCAACTCATCATCAACATTTTTGACAATAAATGCAAGGATTGGTGTTGGGGTTTCAAAGGAATCTTTACAAAGGTTCATTGCTACTAAATGTATTGAATTGAAAACTAATAACATCTTAAAGTCATCAAATTCTTTTATGCTTGCATCTTTTGATAATTTAGATAAAAACCAGTCTTACTTAATAGTTTCTAGTGGAAAAGACAGGTGTGGTTTTCATGGCACAACAATACAAGCAGTAGCAACTAAACCAGAGACACTGAAATTGCATAGTTCTGACATCACAGACACTGTTTCTATTAATGATTCTGTAGTTTCTGATAGTTGTTCAGTTTAAAGATGTCGTAAAATTCCTTCTGAACTTGTTCAGTCACTTGTTGAACCAGAAGATAAAATTGGTCTTCCTCATAAAGAAAAGGTCAATAGATTTTTGCATTTGAGACTTTCGGACTTTGAAGTCAGTGAGGGTGAAGCTCACTCTTGGAACAAATTTATCAACACAATACATGTACATATTTACAGTTTCACAAAGGAATTTGCTCATAATAAAAAGATTTTTCTCCCAGATCTAAAACACTTTCTTTCTCTTGCAGATAGTACAACAGAAAAGTCATCATTTCATTATATAGCTGTCTTGGATGAAAGTGCTGACAGCAAAGAAACAGTACTCAAAGTGCTTAACATTTTACATCATAAATTTGATATTGGCAATAAATTTTTTTATTTAGTTGTTGTAGGTGATGGAAAATCTTATGACCACCTAATAAAACTAAAGATTGAGTATGGCAGTAGCTTGGACTGGGTTCTCCCTTACCCAGGAGACTGGCACATTTTGAAAAATCTACAACCTGTTTTTATGAAAATATTTTTTGATGCAGGTCTCTTGAAAAGAACTTGCTTGTAAATTTCACAAAGGTGCAACTCTCAAAGTATTAATGGATTGTGGTAAATTTCATGCTTTCCTTAGATTTCTATGCCAGGCTTGGGAATCTCTTTTTAGACATAGATAAGAATGTATCTTTCTGTTACAGGCAGTACCAGTCAAAAAAATTCAAGTTTTGACACAGTATTTGAATCTATCCTTGAAACTCTTGACATTACACTAGACATAGACACTAATGTTTGTAATCAGAATGTCTGGGAAGAGACAGCTAACAGACTCAGTGACTTGCAGAACTGTATGCAAGGTTATGAACAAAAGTTCACTAACTGGCGCCAAACAAAGTCTCTTTTGGATGAAACTTTCTTATTTTGGGATAGGTTTATCCATGAAGATTTTTCTGCATATATTGGCTTTTATTTGTCAATTAGAAGTAGAAACTGGTCACTTAGAAATGCTTGTTTGAAAAAATTAACTTGTCTTTTCTATGCTTTTGACAGACACAATTACCTCCGTATGATACCATACCACTTTGCTGACATGTCATGTTTTCCTCAATCTGTTTTGGATTATTTTAGCACAGGTGGATTTTCTGTTTCTATTACAGGTACAAATTTTCAGTGTGTTTCTGCTGATGAAGCCCATGAAATGGAAATAAATCTTAAAACAAAACAAGCAATAAATTCATTTAGCAGGACTTCTCTTTCAGAGTTGGCATATCATTTACCATATGAAGCTGAAGCTTTAAATAACATCAAGCAGGAGCTTCTCATCGATTCACAAGAGGGACAGTTTACAAGAAAACCATCTGTACAACAAGTAACTGATGCTGAATCAACTGTCAGTACATGGAAGTTCTAAAACAATCCTCTTTATTTAATGTTTCAGATCAGAAGTTGCACCACATATTTACAGGTACATTGGCTGATAAGGAGCAAAGTACTAGTTTGTTAAATTTCAGAAAGTTTGGAGAAGAAGACATGCAAAACTACATTAAATGTTTTCTTTTACATTTTTCTGATTCTAAAGTACAAAGAAAGGGCAGAAATTTAAAAACATTTGCCACTCCAAAGGTTACAGTTCATAATACCAAAAAAGAAATTAAGGATCAAAAAACTGTAATTGCATGTTTGCAAAAGAAAATAGCTTTTTCTAAACTTACTTGTCAGGCTATCTCCGACTTGGAACAGTTTAACAAACTTCCTCGTGCTCTGGCTACAGCTGATGGCATGCCAGAAAAGGGACAAAAGTCTGCATGCACACAAATTTTTAGGTCTTTATACAAAGAGTCCTTTGTAAATATCATTCCACAATCAGTAGATTTTACATCTGTTTTGATTGATGGAATGTTTATTCTCAATACGGCACCTCTTTCTATACATAGGAATTTTTATGATTATTCTGTTTTCCTTTTTGAGAGGTGGATCTTAAAAGCCAAAGTACAATTCAGTGCTTCAGAAATCCATGTCTTGTTTGATGATCCGATCCACAAAGACACGGACCAAGTCCAAAAGATATTGAAAGAAAAAGACGTGATGTGGACAAAATAGACCAAGATGCATGTAGTACTTTTTTGATATTTCAGATGCCACAATTTTGCCATCCAACTGGCAGACATTTCTTGCTGTAAGAAGTCAGAAACGTAAACTTGTCAGTTATTTAAGTCAGCAGTTTCTTTATCTTGCAGCTTTTAATGCTACAGATTTGTTTTTTGTTACAGCTGGTGGTTTTGATAATGAAGACAGAGACAAATCAATGTGTTCTGCATTTGGCACAATAGGTGAAAATGCCATGGCAAGTCCATCAAACCATGAAGAAGCTGACAGTAGAATCTGGCTTCATGCATCAGTAACCACTGCATCAAGGGTTGTTATTTATAGTCCAGACACTGATGTTTATTTCATAGGCCTACCTATTATATCTTCCATGTCAGGAAAAACTGTATTCATTCATTTAAAAGATACACCTTATGAAAAACTTTTTTTGAATATGAATATTTTACAAGGTCTTATTCAGAATGATATTCTTTTACAGGGTATTGACAATATTGCAAATGTCATGCAAATGCTGTACATTATCAGTGGCTGTGATTATGTGTCTTATTTCCGTGGATATGGCAAAAAAAGTTTCATTGATGCTTTCAGGAAGAATTCATCTTTCATTTGTCTTTCAGGAAGCAGTTTTAATGATTGTGATTCACAATCTGGCCTTTTGTCTTTTTATAGGTTGATTGCAACACTCTATTTTACTAAACATAAAACAGCCTTTTTACCTTTCAGCAGTTGTCATGCTCTGTTTAGAAGTTCGCAGTCTGAAAATAGTCTGGAAGATCACATTTTGCTTATAACCAACATACGAGATAAAATGTGGGAGCGTATTTTGACAGAGGATGAAATCATGCCAAATCCAGATGCTTTATGCCTGCACTGGAAAAGATGCTGTTGGGTTTACAAAATGTGGTCTCAGGCTACCAAAAGTATTGTCTCCCTTCCTTTATTAACCAATTTTGGTTGGAAATTTTCAAATGAATATTTATAAATAGTATGGGACCAAGATTCAAATTTTGTAAAGGTTGAGCAGACTGTTGACTGGTTTACAAAAGGCTGCTCCTGCAAATCTGGCTGCACTACAAACAGGTGTAAATATCGAAAACAGAGCAGTATTACAGGAGATGGCGTTGGCAGATACTGTGGCCCAGGTTGCAAATGCACAAATTGCAAAAATGTTCCAACCAATGCAATTGATTCACCTGTTACTGCTCTTAGTGTTGCTGATGATTCTACTGCTGTAATAGAAGATATACTTTATTCTGGTAATGTTAATGAAAATTTTGAATCTTTTTTCTCTACAGTTCCCTCAAGAAATATGGATGTCAGTACACCAGCAGAAAACATACTTGAAGACTCAGAGATGGAACACAGAGATTTATAATTATATTCAATTTTCTGTTACTTTTCAGATTTACTATTATAAGTAGTTTAATGTGTATGTTAGATAGTCAGACATTTAAGTTGATACATGTATTTAAACTGTTAACATTCCTATGAAATTGTTTTATGAAATAATAACTTAACATTTAATGACTTATAAGTGTCTCTGTAAATATGTTTTACTGTATTTAAAAGTAATTCAAGTTCACTATTTATTTTCTTGTAATTTCTTCTTTCTTCTCTTTGTATAATTTGGAACTTTAGCGCAGCCTCATATACCTGTTACGGTCGGGGCCAGGCCAAGGCTATACTGCGCATAGCCTGACCATAGCAGGTCAAAAAAATACAAAGCTCACTTATTACATGCAACATATTTATACATACTTATATACTATGTAAAATGTTATTAACTAACTGTTAAGCAATAACATTTTTTTTTTTAATTTTTAAAATTTTGTCTTTATTGTAAAACATTAACATATGCCAGCACACACACAAATGATTAAGTGAAGAGTACAAGGCTGAATGCATGAGTGAGCAGATGTGTCCCATTCTGAGGCATATGCAGGGATGAAAAGGGTGCAAATGATACCCAGAGATGGTGGTGCATACCACCCACCTCCTTAAACTTTACCACCTAGTGTAAATGTGGTGTGCCAGCCCACATCTTTTTATGTTTGTCCACAGTATGAATGCAAGAAGCTTAAAAAAAAATTTAAAAAAAAGCAATGTGATGTCTTCTTTATTCTTAGATCACCTACTGAGGTGGTTGTCTTGTCAATATAATTATGTCATTATTTTTCAGGTACCTCCACCCTCTTTTATTGGCACCTCTGTTGAGTTCTTTACAGCGATTCTGTCTCTATTACGCCATACTCATAAGCAGCACCCATCCCTCTATCTCTACTTTGGCCGTCTTACAATAAGGCCAGTCAAATAAATAAATAAACTGTACTATACAGTATTTCCTATCTTTGGTTGTTTGCTCTGTATGTAATGTGTCTGAATGTGACGTGTGCGTCTCTCGGATAAGACGTTAAGCCGTAGGTCCCGTGTACCTGGCTGCCTGACGGGGCACGATAAAGATCCCCTATGTTTATCGTATACAGAGCAAGCGTTTACGCCGGCATAGGGTCCCTCCCCTTTTTTTCTTTCTCTCTTTTTAAGCACATTTTATAATGAGCCCTATCTCGGATATCAGGCTTCAAATAACCCCACCATTTTTTGTTTTACATTTTTTACTTAAAAATTAAAAATTCCAGATGCTATGCACAGCTGTCCTGTCTGTTAGTACCGCTAATTTCACCAGATCTATACACTGTCATTCTACAAATATATCAAAGAAATTAAAATTTGGCCCTAAAGAGTTAAACTACCTCAATTCACTGTATCCCAGTTCCTTGGACAATTGCACATTTACAATTTTTAATGAAGAATGGATATTTGCATTTTCCACTTTTTAATTTTTTAGATTTTATTGTTTTGTTTTTTAAGATAGTAAAATTGTAAATATAAAAATATATATCATTAGTAAATGAAACTTTTTTTATTCGTATTCATACGAAAGACTGTAAACAAGGGAGGCAAGTATACACAAACGAAAAATCCATCATGGACTCGGAGCAACACCTGCTGTTTTCTGAATTGACAGAATCGCATCCCACACCGATTTCGGGCAACACTTTAATATGATTACATCAAGAAATGAAAACTATTTCAAAATTTAATAAAAAGAACCCATCATTTGCCCTAATTTTTTAAAAATACGTGTCTGAAGCGCCGTTGTCGCCCGGCAGCTGTGAACCAATCTCGACTTTAAAAGCGTTTATCTCGAAACTAAATCAAGATATTTGGCTATTTTATAGATTAATTGAAGAAAAAAAATATTTATTGTTTATAATATCTGTTCATTTCAGTTTCATAACGATGTCATCTAACAGTTTTCTTAAAATTTCGAGACTGACTACCGTTTCCGATTATATACCTAAATTTAAACCGAAAGTCACGTGATCAAAGTTATGAAATTTCAGCCATATTGCAAGCTGGCCGTCATTCTAATATACATGCTTATACAAAAAGTTAATAGTTTTCAAGATAATTAGCAATTTTAGTCTTCTTTTGCAGCTGTGACCTTGACCTTTCAACATATAACCTTGATCTATATATCAAAATGATTGTCATGTCAATATCTACAACATTCTAATATAAATGCCTATACAAAAAGTTAATAGTTTTCAAGATATAGTGACAAATATATATTTTTTAGCAATTTCCCCTCAGTGCCTTACAATTTCCCGATTTTGAGCCCCATGGCTACCATTTGTGCAAATCTGAAAATAGATTACCTAAGGATGTTATAAATGAAATAACTAAGGTATATCTCTTGTAGCTTCAGAGAAGATTTTTAAAGTTTTTCACTCTTTCCCCCCTTATGGGGCCCCAAGGGGACATAACTCTTTCATTTGTGCAAATCTGAAAGGGCTTAACCCAGGCATGACAGTTACCAAGTTTCATTAAATTTGGCCCAATGGTTTTGGAGGAGAAGATTAAAATGTAAAAAGTTAACGCACGACGGACGACAGACGACGGACGGTTAACCATCGCAATAGCTCATCTGAGCTTTCAGCTCAGGCGAGCTAAGAAACCATATATATATATATATATATATATATATATATATATATATATATATATATATATATATATATATATATATTGTAATCGGGTCAAATGACGCAATAAATCATATAGAAACTTTTCCCGGAGGTTACTAATACGGGGTGGTGCCAGGTGGGTTTTTGTCATAACTTTCAAACTGTCGAAAAACCCCAGCCTTAACCTATATATTTTCTGGTTGCATATGATAAAAAGAAAAGACTGATAAAAATGAAAGACATTTAAGGCAAATCCCCACTGTGGGTTTTGGCTGGGTGGTCTATTCACATGTATACTTTTTTATTGGTTGAGATCCCCACCCCTAAACTATATATATCCTGGTTCCTTATCATAAATTAAAAAAAAAATATTTTAGAAAGACACGGAAGGTCATTCCCTACTGTGGTGTTTGGCTGGGTGTTGCTATGTTCATGTATAATTTTTTATAGGTTGAGATCCCCATCCCTAAACTATACATTTTCTGGTTTCTTATAATAAATGAAAAGAACGATTTTAATGAAAGACACCTAATGTCATTTCCCATTGTGGGGTGGGCCAGGAGGCGGTTGAGATGCCACTCCCACATCTGAACTATATATCTTTACGTTCTATTACGTCAAAAAATGATACTAATGAAAGACACCTAATGTCATTCCCGATTGTGGGGTGGGGCTGGGTAAGGCTATGTACATCTAAAACTTTTAATTGGTTGAGATCCCACCCCTGAAGTATATATTTTTGGTTCTTATGTGAAAAGATCGATACTAATGAAAGACATCTTAGGTCATTCTTCACTGTTGGGTGATGCTGTATAGTTTTGAGAGTAAAAGTATATACTGCGGATTCGGAGAGCTATTGTTTATATAGCTGATTACCAGATGTTTTCTTTGCGCACTTACATATAATATATGCAGTGGCTCGTGTGCGTTATATAAAGTCTTCCTCGTGCGCATTGAAGCGATGTTGAAAAATCTCAACACTGTGTTTGATAGGCTGGAAAGCGCTTGGCTTAAGTTGAAAGCCAAGAAATGCACTCTGTTTGCCAAGAGCGTAACGTACTGGGACATGTTATTACATGCGAAGGTATTGCAACAGATCCCGAGAAAATCAAAGCTGTAGAAAATTGGCCCACACCATGCGATATCAGTGAGGTGCGATCATTTCTTGGACTATGCTCTTATTACCGTCGGTTTATTGAAAAATTTTCAGCAATTGCAAAGCCTCTACATTGGTTAACAGAAAAGGGCAACAAATTTGTATGGTCTACAGAATGCCAGAAAGCATTTGAAACTCTGAAGACAAGACTGGTCAAGTCACCCATACTCGCCTACCCAACTTCAATGAGCCTTTCATCCTGGATACAGATGCGAGTGTTAATGCCATGGGAGCAGTTCTTTTACAACGGCTAAACGGAAAAGAACGGTTCATAGCCTATGGCAAGCCGTACATTGTCGAAAAGTGAGAGAAAATACTGTGTCACAAAGAAAGAATTGTTAGCCGTGGTGCATTTTATAAAGCATTTTCGCCATTATCTATATGGGAGATCATTCACTGTTAGGACAGACCATAGCCCACTCAGATGGTTGATGAACTTTACAAATCCTGAGGGTCAACTTGCTCGCTGGTTAGAAGTGATATATCAACACAAAATTAAAATTGAACAGGGATTAAGCATGGTAACGCGGATGCGTTAAGTCGAGTGCCCTGCAGACAGTGTGGATACGAACCGTTATGGGAGAGCAACACTCTGCATGTTGCTCAGTTGTTTGAAAGCTATGACAATAGTGAGAGTGACCTTGATACCAACTCGATAGCAAAAGTTCAACGGCAAGATGAAAATATCTCTTTCCTGGTTGATCGTATTAACAAAGGCTAAAAACCAAATTTCACGGAGATAGCCAGTCAAGATTTTTCATTAAAGCACTATGGAATCAATGGGAATTGCTTACAGTAAAAGATGGCCTTTTATACAGACGATGGATATATCCGGGTACAAAGAGGGAACTATTACAAGTAATAGTACCATTCTCAGAAAGAAGACGAATTTTGAAGGTTTTGCACGACAATCGCTCCGGCTCACATTTAGGAGTTAAGAAACTTTAAGTAAAGCTCGTCAGAGATATTACTGGCCTGGCTTTCAGAAAGATGTTAGAATTAATGTGCACGGTTGCGAGTTTTGTTTGAAACGCAAAGATCCGAGACAGAAGAAAAGAGCACCCATGCAAGTTGCTTATAGCGGAATGCCAATGGAACGAATTGCGGTTGATATTATGACGAATTTACCAGAGACATACAGTGGTAACAAACATATTCTGGTTATTTCAGATTATTATACCAAAAGGACAGAAGCCTTCCCAATGGCAGAATTGAAAGCAGAAACTGTTGCCGAGATAATGGTCACTGAGATAATTTCCCGATTTGGTGATCCAAATGTCATACACTCTGACCAGGGCAGTCGGTTTGAAAGCAACTTATTTGGCGAGATGTGTACCCTGTTGCAAATAAAAAAGACGCGCACAACACCATATCATCCTAAGTCAGATGGTATGGTAGAAAGATTTAACAGGACACTTACTAGTAACTCAGTGCATATGTAGATGAGCACCATCAAGACTGGGATAGTCTTTTACCATTTGTAACAATGGCTTGTAGATCTGCAGTGCATGAAACAACGGGTTGTACTCCAAATATGCTAATGCTTGGAAGAGAAACATCAACGCCGCTCGATCTTCTTTATGAGATGCCAAAAGAAGCAAAGTATATGCCCTGGAATCAGTGGGTTTGGGAAATCAAAGAGACAATGGAAGAGGCACATGCTCATGTAAGAAATACAGTCAGTAAAGAAATTATCAGACAGAAGCGGTTTCATGACCAAAAGGCCTCATGGGAAACATTCAAACCAGGGGAAATGGTTTATGTGTATTTTCCAGTAAGCAAAGTCAGATGCTCAAAGAAATTTACAAGTTTCTGGCGAGGACCATTCATAATAAAGAAGAAGCTCACTTCGGTTTTGTATGAAGTTAACTGTGGAGCAAGAGGAAAATGTCAAGTTGTACACTGTGACCGAATGCGTGCTCATAGACAGCAACAAATGAGAGAAGAAAACTTCGAAACTACATCTTGTTTGAGCACAAATAATGAGTAAAATGACACAGGTATTGATAACTCTGACGAAAGTGAAATTGACATTCCTGAATATAAGCAATTAGAAAACACAATTCTGAAGTCTGCTAGATCTGGTAGAGTGCCACGTAAGCCCTTTTGGCATAAAGATTATGATTTGTAAAAATAAAAAAAAGGTTATATGTTTTATTTTATAACAGTAATTAATTTATATATTTTGTTTGATTTGTTGTTTTAGTTGTTTTTAAGAGATATGTAAATAGAACTGGGGGTATTTTGATAATTTTGATTGTAATTGACTCGGAACGAGTTTTTGGGAGACCTGGGTAATGTAATAAATGAATTTAAACCCGTTAATTGAGAGTAATTGATTATGTATAGCTGTCAATCATTTCATTGACCTAGTTAATTACGTCATCGATTATTTCCCAAAATGCAACAGTGGCTAGGTATATAAGGGAGTGAAAACTTGTCAGTGGGGTCAGTTTGTTTCTGTCTGCCTGTATGGTTGTGCTGGCCAGAATAAGAAGACAAGTTAATGGTTATTTTAGAATCGGATGCTGTATAGTTTTGAGAGTAAAAGTATGTACTGCGGATTCGGAGAGCTATTGTTTATATAGCTGATTACCAGATGTTTTCCTTGCGCACTTACTTATTAAAATTTAACTGGTATTTGTTATATATTTATTATATATGTGTAACGTGTGTGCGAGATTACTAATCTTAATTCAATCAATCTCACTCGAATACGTCTTAACAAGACGTGGGGAAGTCATTCCTTTAAGAAATGCACTGATATATTTATGAGGTTCGAACTCAACAAATATAATTATCGTGAAGTAAGTATTTATTTTATTAATCCTGACCAGAGTCCTAGGCTGAATTCAAAAAAATTGCTACAACGAAATATTAAGATGAATACACATTGTATTCAGAAGAGTTTAAATTGTTGCTGAAGACTTCCACATATCATGAATTCGATATAACATAAGCTCAGTGGCCAGATCGGAAAACATCACTCAAGATGACGGACATCTGATATTTACATACAGGAAGTCATTAAGAAACCACTGGATAACAAGTTCGTTGCGAAAAATGAAGACACAATTCAAAGAAGGATATACAAGGATATAGTGCTATTATTACAACAAAATAAATATGTATCACCAGATATTATGTAGGAGAAGAAATTGCTAGTACAACGTATAGGAATCGTATCAATATCTAACCTAACTAAGACTGCTATGCTGGCTTAGAAGTTCAATAAAATATAATCTACATTTATAACTCGCGAAAATGATACATTAAGAAGAACGGACACATCTTAATCTAACTCCTAACCCAGCAGTAATTAAAATGAATATAAGAGAGTTTTAATAACATTTATTTTACAAGGACAGTTACATGGTAAAAAGACAACTATTCAAATCGTTTACAGTATCGTGACGTCATTCAATGTATTCAATTTCACAAAGATTAATTTCCCTTCGTTATAATATCTTTCAAATTAAACAATAATTTACTCGTTATATAACCAGTCAATTACTTAGTTACATTAGAATAAATAAATTATCTAATATTTACGTAAGGTGATAAGAGAAAAATAAATAGAGTAATATAAGTCAAATACTACATAAAACTCTAGTGTGACATCAACTAGTTTACATGAATCAATTAATGTCACGCATAAAACTCGTGAACCGCACTTGTCACATGACCAGTTCAATATTAATTATCGAGTTGAAGGAAAATTATCTAGAGAAGTATAAGTCATTAACTGTATAAAACCCTAGTATGACAACAGTCTAGTTCACATGATACAGTTCATATTAAAGAAAACACGTGGACCACACTCGCCACGTGGTTCGTACAATGTTTCATGACGTCAAAACGTATTATAGACTATACATTACAGCTAAAAGATTCAAGTGAAATACAATTATGAGACCTTAAATGGAAATATAAATGTACAAGAATGTATCAAAAATTATGAATCTGGACTTCATGAATTGATTAACGTGTTAAAATAAAATAAATTACCACGCGAATAATAAAAAAAAATCCTCCCAATGCGACGCGAAGAATTTAATAAACTTAATCAGTAAACTAAATAAAATAATTAATTCATGATGTCAAGTTTCAGGATTCTAGCCATCAAGATCAGAGTTAACTAGAAAAAACTTACTTGCGAGCAGACGTCAACTGCTCTACAATGTCAGCCGAAAGAGACTCGGGTACACGCGTTCAAGGGTGAAAAAAATACCACGTGACCACAGTCACAGAAACGTTTTAGAATATAAAAAAATAAAACGTCGTTCTTACAAACGTCAAACTGAGTCAAATACAATTGACTAAATGAATTCCACGAAAGTTACGTGCATATGCAAATGAGAGTGGCGACATCTAAGTCGGGCACCTACATTAGTACAAGGTCGATCATGTCACGTGCACAAACAATTCCAAAAGATAGAAAGATAGAGAGAAGAAAATAGAGATAGATAGAAATGGCGCCTAGTAAGATAAGAAATAATTTGCTGCACGTTACATATGTAGTGGCTCGTGCGCGTTATATAAAGTCTTCCTCGTGCGCACTGTACATTTTATATGTAACGGCTCGTGCGCAGTAGACCCAGAAAATTGATTCTTCTTTATTACGCTCGGGAAGAGCTAGCTTTAATATATTTCTTTTTAAAATAATAGTTAATTATTTCTATAAATTCGCGTTATTGATCTAATCATTATTTTTTTTGTTAAGCTCATTCTCTATTTTAATGTTTCTTAGATAATTTTGCGCATTTATCTGTATATATTTGCTCGTGCGTTGTGCTTTAAATTAGACTTTATATTATCCGTAATCTTCTCGCAAATAGTGAAAGTTGTTTTGTTATAATTATTTGCTTGTGCGTTAATTTAGAAACTTTTAATTATTTAATCGAATCTCAGGAAATAATCTGGGTACGATACCTTTACACGTTACAATGGCATAATTACATGCTTTTCGTAGGTTTAATTGCTTTAATCCCCTGGTCAATTACCCATTACATGTGTAGCTTCTGGCTACTTCACAGTTAAGACGCACGTCAATCAAATTGTTGGTTATACTCTTTACACTTTATGGTTTATTGCTATTTATCGAAGTTGAATACTTAAGCAATCAAAATAAATCAGCCAGTTGTATCCGCCAAATTTGTTTTTACAACAAATCACAAAAACATGATTAGGGGTGTTAAGAATCAAGTTCGTTGTTTATAGAATTGCTGTAAATCCAAAAAGTTGACCTAGCTCACAAAAAGAAATGTATGCTGCATACTGACTCAGTGATCTATCAACACAACAAAGCTTCCTTTAGTGTGTACTAACATAATGCAGACAAAATAATACTCTCTAACACATACATGAGCTATTCTTTGTTTATCCTCATGTGACTAAAAAAAACAGCACATAACCAAGACAACTGTTGATGTGATAAATTTAAAATGTGGGGGTGGTGGAAGACTTAAGTCATTGTGCTTGCCACAATAACAATTCTACTTAATGTTAATGGCATAGAAAACATGTAGGGTTGTGTTAATGTTGTAACGTCATTTCTCGATATCGACCTTTTCGATTTAGATTTTTGGAAATCTATTAGAAATTTACCGATATCTTCCTTATTTTGAGACAGATTTTTATTATTTTTTCGCTAAAGTCATATTCAATTATGACGAATAAAATATATCAAAACTGAAAATATATAGGTACCCTTTCATTTTTTTTACAATTAACATATCTTTTATAAAACTTATTCAATGATGCCTGGATATGTAATAACTGATTTTTTCATATTTTACTATAACCACACCTATAGGCAATATTTTATCAATTAACGCAATTCCCGTGCAAAGCCGTGCCCTGTATAATCACCACGTGTTTGTAACTTTACTTGAACAATTTCCTTATTCTTTTTGGTTATTTTCAGTTTTTTTGTTTTCAATTGCTGTTGACAAATTGTTGTACGTTTATGAGCAGCAAAATGCGATTTACAGTAGATGCATATAGATTAAAGTTTTTAAGATTCATTGTGTCATAAAATATACCATTGACAATTTTATGGTCAATTATCTAGCTAACAAGTGCTTTTGTTATCTTTTTCAGTTTAAATATTTACACCGTATTCCTATAAGAATGATTTTTTTGTGTTTGTACATGAAGAAGTAATCATTGGTATTAATATTCTATTTGTTTTCAATATGAATTACATATGCATGTAATTGCACCGGTAGTTTTTTTTCACAATCTTATAAACTGATCTCCGTTCATTTGTTGAACTTCACTATTTGCCCTGCCAAGAATTATATAAATATACAAAAGAAACACAGGTCAATTACAAAACCTATAAAACATAGATAAACCTATGTTGGATTGGATCAAATGCTTCAAAACCTAGTTGTTCAAAGCATTTAATAAAGAAACAAGAGTCACGGAAACTCCGTAAAAACTGTAGCGTGGGATACTTCCGAGCGAATTTCCTGTATCCTATCACACTGTTCCGTGCGCTGCTTCCCTATACTTTATTGTTGAGTGCTTAGTTTCAACACCGCCGTGCCGTGCGTCGTGTCTCAATTTCTTCCGTACCGTGCCCTGTGTGCCGTGCGCTACGATCCACCGTTGTCGTGCGCTATGTCCCACGTTGACGTGCCGTGCGCTGTGCTAGCGCCAAAGTCTGCCAGGCTTTTTCACTGGTGACTTATTAACTAGTGCCGTGTAAAACCACTGGCACCTTTTACTGCCAAACGCCGGGATTTCCACTGGTGTTACCTTAACTTGGCGCCCTCCTATTGAGAAATATATATTTGTGCAAACACAAGCGACCGGGTTACCCAGCGACCCTTGTGCCCTAATAAACGACCGGGTTTCCCTGCGGTGCGTATCCCCTGATATATAACTTATATTAGTTTCTTACCTTTGCGCCTTTACTTCTTTAGATACTTATCTTCTAAACTTATTTTATTTCGTGTTAAACACTTAGACTGTCAGAACAGAATGACTTGAGCTGGTCCTTATTTACCCCTTTTCCACGTGATTGAGTGATTAGGCTAATCATTGCGCATTGAAATACAATTACTTGACTTTTGATTAAAACGAATATTTACATATCTTAATTTCTAAAATAATTAGATAATCGTGACCATAATGAATCAGGGAGTAAAATTGCAATGCAATTGATTCAAACTAAATTATCTAACAATCATATTTAATCATAATTCAAACCGAAAGTTACTCAATGTATTTTCCAAAAATTGATACGCCATTGTTGCTGATGAAATCATGCCCTACTTTTGCTCATTTAATTATATACATTCGCCACACTGCCCCCTTCTCACTGAAAATGCGTCCCGCATTTTTCCATCAAGAGAAACAACAAATAGACAGTATATTTTATTTGGCAAGTATTGATATTTATATAGTTAGATAAATCATTATCATCATACTATCTTCATTAACACATATATTAAACCCAACTACATAAAAAAATCAGCAAGCACTACTTTGTTTTTGATCACTCCAGTCAAATAGTGTACATGATTCAACACAAAACGAATCAAAAGAAATTGAACTACTTGTTCATCAACACTTTTAAAATCACCATCTTCTCAAGTGCATTAAAAATCTTCCTTCCACCACCATTTTTCCGTTTCTACCACTTCTTTCCTTCCTTTGTGAACCTTTCAATTATCTCTTTATACCGCACTACCTCATTCTTTCCAAGTTCAAACCCTTCTGGTAGTTTTGTTCCTGTACTCGCATCTGTTTGCGTAGTCGCATCGTGACCCGTCACATTACACTTCTTTGAACTTGTCACTGTTTCTAGAAGAATTTTCTTTGAAACTGGGTTATTCACAGGTATTTTCCTTTTTTGGCGTGTAAACTGGACTTTGCTGAGTTGGTTTTCTAATAGTAGGCTCCAATACCCGTGTTTTATCCATTGTGACCGTCTTTTCACCGAGCAGACTAAGTAAATCACCTGGATCTTGTTCTTTCCATCCATCATCATCCGTGTCAATGGATTTGTCTACCACTCTGGAATTGGATGGAACTGCTGGAACAGCAACAGGGGTTTTATCATTGTCACTACTACTTGTGCTTGATTTCGTAGTTTCTGCTACCAAACAATCTTTGGTGCCAGTTGCATGCCTTCTGTCTATATGCCTCTGTAAGTCTCTATATCTGTCAGCTGTGTAATAGCACATATCACATGGATGTCGTTTGTCCTTGTACTGAAACGTCATGACGCAGTCTTTGGTATGACCTCGCAGCTCCTCTCTGGTATAAAACAGCTTTTCACAAAGGCTACACTCGAAACTTTCTTTCCTGGTGGTCATCTTTGTTTTAGCCAGCTGTAAAACAAAAAATATTATTATCTTAATTAGTGAAACAAGTTTGCTATCATACAACATAATATTATAAAACATTAACATTTTATTTGAAATCATCTATATTGACATAATCAGTCCACCACGCCGGTGGTTTTCTATTTCTACATGACTTTCTTGTTATATCGGCACTTGGTGCTGGTTCTTCACCACTTTCATCAATCTCTGATTCAGTTTCTATTTTCAATGGCACGGTTTCTTCTTCATGTTCAGTATCGACCATGATATCCATAAGCCCTTCACCAAACAATACTTGTTCCTTACACGGTTTTAATCTGTCTAGGTGAACTATTTGTGGATCCCCCTGTCTACCACAGTTAATTTCAAAGTTAACTGGACCCATCTGTCGAAGCACGTCATATGGTCCCCTCCAGAAACTTGTAAACTTTGATGTACCTCCATCAGGTACTCGCGGAAAGTATACAAATACTTTGTCCCCAACTTGTATCTTGTACTCTGACCGTTTAGAATCATGCAGATTCTTCTGCCGCTTCATTGCTGTTTCTAAGTTCTCTCTGACAATTCTGTGTGTTTCCTGCATTCTATTTTGCATGTCCTCTACCCATTTACTACAATTCTTTGCATCAATATGTGTCGAAAACTGAATATCTAATGGCGTTCTAACCTCGCGTCCGAGCATCATCTGATTTGGTGTGAACTGTGTAGATTCTTGGACCGCGCTCCGATATGCCATCATCACAAGTGGAAGGTATTTGTCCCATTCGTGATGGTCGTCCGCCACATATTTGGCAAGCATATTTTCAAGGGTCCTGTTGAATCGCTCTACTAACCCATCGCATTGTGGATGATACGGCGACGTTCGTGTTTTCTTTATGTCCAGTATTTCGCACATTGACTGAAACACTGATGACTCAAACTGAGCCCCCTGATCACTATGGATACACATAGGAGTTCCAAATCTTGTGATCACCTCTTTAACAAGGATGTCCGCAACAGTTATGGCTTCCATATTTTGCATTGGAAATGCCTCAGTCCACTTCGTATAGTAGTCTGCAATCACTAATATGTATTTGTTACTTCTTTCTGTAACTGGTAAAGGCCCCATTATGTCTATCGCCAAACGCTGCATGGGCTCTCCTACCTGGTCTGTTTGCATTAAAGCCCTTAGTTTCCTAGGTGGGTTATTTCTCTTATTGCATGCCATACAGTTGCGTATGTATAAATCAACACCTTCCTTAATCCAGGCCAGTAGTATTGCTGGCGTATCTTATCATACGTTTTCCTTATGCCTAGATGTCCACCTACAGGTCCGTCATGCAGAGCTTCGAAAATTAATCTCCGCATTGACAGCGGTATGATTACTTGCTTTAATATATGCGCTCCGGGTTCTGGTTTTAGTCTGTATAAAATATCATTTTCAATTTTTAATGTTGACAATTGATTCCAGAGACTCTTCACAAATCTGTTATATTTGGCAACTTCATGATACTTAGGCATTTTGTTTTCTTCTATCCAGCTTTTAACTAAGTTCACATCATCATCATTTGTTTGGATTTGCTGTAAACTATAATCTTGTTCACCTATCTTTACAGACGCTACCATAAGTGGATTGTCATTGTCCCAGTCTTTGTAAATACCACACTGGCCACATGGTTAACGACTTAATCCATCTGCGTTTTGATGTTTCACCCCCGGTCTGTGCTCTATCGTCATATCATATGATGCCAAAACCTCTAACCACCGTGCTAACTGTCCCTCGGGTTCCCGAAAATGAAACAACCATCGCAATGATCCGTGATCAGTACGGAGTAGGAATTTTCTGCCATACAAATATGGTTTAAACATCTTAACGAACGTGATAACGGCAAGTAATTCTTTCCTTGTCACACAGTATCTTCTTTCGGTTTTACTTAAACTACGACTTCCATACGCAATTACGTGTTCTTTTCCATCTATGATTTGGGATAAAACCCCTCCAACCGCTGAATCACTTGCATCTGTGTCCAATATAAAACTCTTTGTAAAATCCGGATGAGCCAGAATAGGAGCAGTAACTAATTTGTTTCTTAATTTCTCGAATGCTGTTTGACACTCTTCTGACCATTTGAAAGACTGGTTTTTCTCCATAAGTTTGTGAAGAGGTTTTGCAATGCTCGCAAAATCTTGAATGAATTTGCGATAATAGCTGCAAAAACCTATAAAAGATCGTGCTTCTGTCACAGTACTTGGAGTAGGCCATTCTTGTACAGATCTAATTTTGTCTGGGTCAGCCCTGATTCCATTGCCAGAAACTAGGTGTCCTAAGAATGATACTTCTTTCGCAAAAAGGTTGCACTTTTTGGCTTTCAACTTAAGACCAGCATTTCTGAAGCATTTGAAGACTTTTTGTAAATTGAGCAGCATATCATCAAATGATTTACCTATGACAATGACGTCATCAAGATAAATCAAACAAATCTCCCAATTCAATCCTGCCAAAATAGTCTCCATCAGCCTTTGGAATGTACCAGGAGCATTGCATAAACCAAAAGGCATGACGTTAAATTGAAACAATCCACGCCTTGTAGCGAACGCAGTTTTATGCTTATCCTCCGAATCCATTTCAACCTGCCAGTACCCGGAAAATAAATCAAGTGTGCTGAACCAGTTGTTTCCCTGTAGCTGATTCAGCGCATCGTCAATGCGAGGGAGTGGATATGCATCCTTCAAGGTTACGGCATTTAACCTCCGATAATCTATACACATACGTAAGCTCCCGTCTTTCTTTTGGACTAAAACAATACCAGACGCCCAAGGACTGGTAGATGGTTCTATAACACCTTGGTCTAGCATAGTATCTATTTCTTTATTAACTTCAGATGCTAATGCTTCCGGTATTCTTCGAGGCGGTTGTTTTATTGGTCTGGCGTCAGCAGTGTCTATTTTATGTTTGATGACATCCGTTTTACCAAGCGAATCTCCATCCAAAGCGAAAAGTTTATTATATCTTTTTATAAGAGTATCAGCCTTTTGGTACTGTTCACTGGTTAAATGTAACTTTGCATTACTCAAGAGAACATCCCTTAGGTGATTATGTCGTTTTGTTTCTGTATTGCTTCCTGAATCGTTGTTATATGCCATTATTTTAACAGCGTTGAATTCTCCAATTACAGTATCTTTATTGATCACCTTGACTTCGTCTGACGGGTTTATTATACGGACTGGAAACGTATTTCGATCTGAAACAAGTGTTCGCGCCACTAATGCTCTGTCCGATTTTGTGAATTCTTCTATTGGTTCTATCAATCCTTCCACGTTGTTTGTGTCTTCAACACACCCCTTGCCAAGAACTACAACCTCACTTTGTGGTGGTAAAGTGACTGTATTTTGCGTTGCAATTCGAAAACAACCTATCGGCCCATAAGTCATAAGTGGAACAATCTCACTACCAACTATCAACTTTTCACCAACCACTTCAACTGTACAATGGTTTTGGCGCATAAAATCTAACCCTATAACACCATCTAGAGTTATAGCAGCAACAAGGCATGTTATGGTATGAACAGACTTGTTTAATCCCAAATTGAAATCTGCTTGTCCAGATATGATCAGTTGTTCACCGCCTGCAGAAATAACCTTCTGATCTACCGCCTGTAATTGTGGCTGGAAGTTAGATGGTATTCTGTGTACTAACTGTTGTGATAATAAAGTCACTGTTGCACCAGTATCCACTAAAAATTTCCCATCAGCTCCATTCACATTAGCTTGCACATAGAGACCTCCCTCCAAATTACTTTCATTACTCCCTATTGATACCCTTGCCCTGTAGCGTTTGTGTCTCAATCGTCGATTGTAACCCGTGGTCGAAGTTGGAGTTTTACCAACTTCAGTGTTTTTAGAATCTTGATTTTTGAAACAATCTCTTTTAATATGTCCCTTCATTCCGCACTGGTAACACGTAATATCCGCTCTCGAATTCTTGCGACAGTCCTTCTTTATGTGTCTCTTTTTACCACATTTGTAACAAGTAACCTGTTTCTTCGGTTGCTGTGTATCTGTTGGTGTTCCGGCACTTTCACTTTTGTCATCAATATTATTAATTCTATTGTCCAAGAAACTGATTGTCTTCTTATTTTGGTTGTTTTCTTTTAACAGTTCGGAAACTTGTCTCTTAAGCTGTTCTACTTCCGTGTCAATCACATGACATTGTCCCCTTCCCTTTTCTATTCTCTCTCCGTCAACTCCCAGTGCCCTGAAACTTCTTTCACTGTATTGACGTCGACTTTCACCTTTAATGACTGCTTGTAACTCAATAGCTAGACTAACAGCGGTATTCAAATCACCAGGCTTAGATTGTATTACGCGTATTCTTACATCTCTGTTATATAACTTATCAATAAACTTTTCTTTGGCTAAAGTGTCGCGCATTTCTGCCTGTGCTGTTGGGTATGTCAAATTGACTAGCCTCAGAATGTCTTGTGTCAGTTCTGGTAACGATTCGCCTGGCCTTTGAGTTCTTTCTTTCAGCTGTGCACGATACAACTCGGTCTGAGTTGGAGGTGCGAACCTTTCTTCTAACCTTCGTGTTAAAACACTGTAATTCTGTCTTTCATTTTCCTTCATATTGCTTAACACTGATTGAGCCTGTCCACGCAGTGACATCGCTAACTGCAATCCTTTATCTTCATCAGTCCATTTGTTGTGAAGAGCACATATCTCAAAGTGGGTCTTGTAATCTAGCCATGGTTCTTTCCCATCAAAAGTTGCTGGCTTTACTTTGCGTACCTGTTGATCATGCCTTATCTCATTTGACTCAGCTGTGGCATATGTTTGCTCCTGCTGCTTCTTACTTTGACCGTACATTGTGTCCACATCCTGCAAACCACTTTTTATAGTAGTTGTCTCAAGCCGTGCACTTTCGGTATCATTTTTAATTTCTTTATCTAACAGATGAAATGTTCGTACTGGACCGTCTGTGTCATCCTTGGCGTTTTTCCCTGTATCGGTATCATTTTTAATTTCTTTATCTAACAGATGATATGTTCGTACTGGACCGTCTGTGTCATCCTTGGCGTTTTTCCCTGTATCTTTAGTCACAGCAAAATCTGCAGTTTGGTTCTCTCTACCCTCTTATTCTCGAAAACTCACCGACTTATCTTTAAGAGAGGGCTTTGTTAGTTTGTCATGTATTTCTTGACGCATAATCCTAATAGACTCGGCTAACAATTCTTGTGATCTTAATTGTGCTTCATGCATTTGCTTTTGTAACATTTTTTGTGATTTCATCTGTGCTTTATACATTTGGTACATTTGCTTTTGTATTAATTATTCCATTTTCTTCTGTTCCTTCATTAGAGTTTCCTCCATGACATAAACCTTTGACCAGATTTCTTCCTGATCTCTTGTCATTTTGTTTTTCGCTTCTGTTTTCGACATAAAACATGAAATGCTCCAAACCTTCCTGAGTGCTTCTGCGCATGCTTACGCCACTATCAGGGGTAGACTGGTATTTCGGCCGTGCTCCTTTACCAATGAAATCTGTTACTAAATCCCCAAACAAGTCATTTTTATCCACTGTATTCTTTTCATGTCCGAAATCTAAATCAATAAGCGAATTACTTTCTTCAGTCTTCTGTCCCCCTGAAAACAATGGTACAGTTTGTTCTGTTTGAGACATCTGTGCCAATCCGCTAACCAAACTGTATAACGCTATCCTCCAAATTATCCATCCTTGTGTGTAAGTCTGTTGATTGCTGAAATGCTATGTTAGGCAATTCAATTCAATGGCAATTTATCCCACCGCTGCCACCAAAAACTAATTTAGCGTGAGATACTTCCGAGCGAATTTCCTGTATCCTATCACACTGTTCCGTGCGCTGCTTCCCTATACTTTATTGTTGAGTGCTTAGTTTCAACACCGCCGTGCCGTGCGTCGTGTCTCAATTTCTTCCGTACCGTGCCCTGTGTGCCGTGCGCTACGATCCACCGTTGTCGTGCGCTATGTCCCACGTTGACGTGCCGTGCGCTGTGCTAGCGCCAAAGTCTGCCAGGCTTTTTCACTGGTGACTTATTAACTAGTGCCGTGTAAAACCACTGGCACCTTTTACTGCCAAACACCGGGATTTCCACTGGTGTTACCTTAACTTGGCGCCCTCCTATTGAGAAATATATATTTGTGCAAACACAAGCGACCGGGTTACCCAGCGGCCCTTGTGCCCTAATAAACGACCGGGTTTCCCTGCGGTGCGTATCCCCTGATATATAACTTATATTAGTTTCTTACCTTTGCGCCTTTACTTCTTTAGATACTTATCTTCTAAACTTATTTTATTTCGTGTTAAACACTTAGACTGTCAGAACAGAATGAATATCTTTGACTTGAGCTGGTCCTTATATACCCCTTTTCCACGTGATTGAGTGATTAGGCTAATCATTGCGCATTGAAATACAATTACTTGACTTTTGATTAAAACGAATATTTACATATCTTAATTTCTAAAATAATTAGATAATCGTGACCATAATGAATCAGGGAGTAAAATTGCAATGCAATTGATTCAAACTAAATTATCTAACAATCATATTTAATCATAATTCAAACCGAAAGTTACTCAATGTATTTTCCAAAAATTGATACGCCATTGTTGCTGATGAAATCATGCCCTACTTTTGCTCATTTAATTATATACATTCGCCACAAAAACCAGGTTTCCGTATTTCGGAGAAGGGATTTCAGAGAGAAATGGTACCTAGTGAACAATAATAATGGGTGATCATGTGTCTCGCAGGGACCTGGTTGATAGAAAAGGGATACCTGTAATGGGTTAAGATTTAATATATATATATATATATATATATATATATATCATCATACATCAGAACATGTTAAAAGATTGCAATTATGACAAATAATTTAGAAATCTGAATGATGTGTTTTCATTTCAATAGAATTTCATTTAAGAAAAGACCCATAGTGGCATCTGCACCTAAATATACTAGTATTCGGAAATGACCATGACCTTTGATTTTGGCTTTATTTTCATCAGCATTGCTAGAAAATATGAAAACTGAAAACCCCATGTCATTATCTTTACATATGGCCAAGATATAGCTAGAGGTTGCTTATTTTGTGAAATGACCAAGCAACTGTGACCTTGACCTTTGATGTATTTATCCCAAAAGCAATCCCAACCAAGATCTTGTCACAATACATGTATGTGCCAAGTTTCTTTCAAAAATGTCATTTACTTTTCAAGTTATCATCCGGAAACCAATTTAATGCAAAAATAGTCAACATCAAAATATTACGCCACCATAATCATTTTACAAAACTAAAATTCCATAAATAGTGAATTCTACGTCTAAATATCATCAAAAATAGCCAATTTCATGCCAAAAATTGTAAATTTCATGCAACAATAGCCATTTTAGTGCAGAAAACAAAAGGTCAAAATGTAGGTCATGACCTTGACCTTTGATTTTGGCTTTATTTTCATCAGCATTGCTAGAAAATATGAAAACTGAAAACCCCATGTCATTATCTTTACATATGGCCAAGATATAGCTAGAGGTTGCTTATTTTGTGAAATGACCAAGCAATCCGAACCAAGATCTTATCACAATACATGTATGTGCGAAGTTTCTTTCAAAAGTGTCATTTACTTTTTAAGTTATCATCCGGAAACCATTTTTGACGCCCGCCCGCCGACATTCGGTAATTTTAGAACCAGGTTTCTACGAAAACCTAGTTAAAAATCTAACCACCGATAAAAGTATTACACTTTCATTCTGAGATCAAAACTTTGAATTGATGTGTTTATAATGTTGTTGTATTCTTTACTCAAGTTAATTATATTTATGAAAAAACATAATTTACTGTGTGTTTATAAATCTATATATAGAACCGATATATGACTCACCATTTTCGCCAGCGTTGTCTTAAAGACCTCAAGTCATCAAGACAAATTGTTTCAAATTGTTATTATTTTAACAAAAAATGTATATTTATATCTTTACTGGTCTTAAATCACGTTGACCAGAAAACAAATAATCATTTTGTTATTTGCAAGAAATTAACTTTTCTGTTAAATTAACTCTTAGAAATAACACTGCACTTTTATAAATAAGTTCGTCCCGCAACAAAATGCCGGTTATTAACCTGTCACGTCTTTAAGATATTGGTTTGTACAAACTGTTAGACCTAGTGTTCTTGGAGATAAGGAGTGTCTTACTTTGTAAAAAGACACTAATAATCGCACCATCGCTATCTAAATGTATTTGATTCACTTTGATCAAATGTCAAATAGTTGACTTGGCATGTTGTATTCATAAATGATACACCATTGACATTAATGATCATTAAATGATGATTACCTTACTGGATGACAATCAAAATGTTGATAAATTTGTACAAGAAAAATTACACACACACACACACATACACGTGTGTGTGTGTGTGTGTGTGTTTTCTGGTTCATTTTTAAAACATTTCACATCAAGTGACTTAAAAATTAAAACGGAGATGTCTAGTATAAAAGCCACAATAAACGAAAACATGTCAACCTAAAACGAAAAAATAGAATATATGATCGAAGTATGAAAACCGGTTATGAATCAGAACTGATAAAGTACTTAAATTACACTTTTTGAAATTTTACATTTAATACATTTAGTGTTGTAAGATAATATATTTTCCAGGACCAGGTGCTCCGAGGGATAAGTGGAAAAATATTGTTAAGCCCTAATGGCTTAATTGATAAAATTTTGTACATTTAAAGAATTACTGTGGCGATTCAATCTCAATGTTACTTTTATTCCTGAAAAAGTACACAGTAGCATTAAATGTATATTACAACTTTAATATATGAAATTTGATACACATAGAGTCTTTTACATTAAAATTGATAAAATGCTAAAACGAAACAATTGAAACACTAGCCTACAAACCACGATTTATGTTATATTATATTTATGCTTTATTTGTTGTTCAGCTTTAACATTATTTATGGTTAAACAAAAAATTAGAGAAAGGTGTGGTTTTAAAAACTTTAAAAGGTTAGCAAATGCGATGGGATGTTCAATTTTAGAAACTAAAATGTGTTTAAGACTTTTTTGTCACAAACTGATAATAGAAGAGTGAAAAAATGGTAAGTTATTACAAACTCGAAATTCTTTCGACTCAGTGAATTTTGGGATAATGGAGGAAATAAGAGTAGTTTGAAAAAACCACCTACCACCTACAAGTAAACTAACAAAATTTTATCATATTCGTTTTTATCCTAGTTAAATTCAAATACAGACGTAGAGATGGGGCTTTGATTCCTAATATTGGACCCGATTGAAATTTGACTAGGGGTTGATTTTTCAACGTTGAATATTTAGACCAAAGGTGGTGAATGTAGACCCTAACCCGTTGAAAAATGAGCCGCGTCGCGTTTGAAGAAACATAAAATATGCAAGTACTTTAAGTAGGTTTTTTGTTTGTTTGTTTATTTTTAAAAAAAACTAATTCTAAATTAAAAGAACATCTAAAATTCATCCACTTGTCATTTGTTTACATAAACGGTAAGCCAAGATATAAATATCTAGTGCTAAACAGAGATTTAGGTTATTTTGTCAAACACCGTCCAGAAAGCAAACAATTTTTATACTAACGATAAAATGTTAGTTAATTGCTTTATGTCTGTTGTTTTGACAATATAACTTAACAACAAACAATCGGTATACCAATGAACAAAAACTGTACACCATTGCTTGCTGATTTGTTTTTTTTTTTTTAAATGAAACAGAACATTACAGAACCTTGGTTAATCTCAAAGAAAATTGTTGCAAAACCATTCAACTGCACATACATATAAATAAGGATGACGTTCTATCTCTTAATTTGGAGACTGTGTGAAAATCATCTATCTTAGTGAGCATGAAACAACGGGTCGATTTTTAAAATTCTGCTTCATATTTAGAATGAAACTTCAATATATACATTTGCTCTGCAACTTTATTGTATAAACATGTTTGAGACCAGTGGCAAATGTGGGATAATAAATGCCATTGATCACATGACCATTACACTGTGCGTATGAATATTTCACTATCTGGACTACTTTTCTAAGTAGTTTTATTGCTACACAACGAAAAAACCTGAGAAAAAAATAATGTATTAAATTTTTAAAATATACATTAAATTGAATTCACAACTATAATAATCAAAAATTGAATTGGAAAAAAAATATATAATGAAAGCAAGCATACTTGAGTGGCGTCTGCTTCAGTCATAGAGATGAAATCATCTGATTCTGAAACACTTTTTGATTTTAATTTCGTGAATCTTAAACTTGAGCTTCCTGATTATGAAGACCTTTCTTTAAGTGAAGATGAAAACTTTAGATTTGGATTATACAGAAGCTGTATGCATTGGATCTGTATCTTTGGAAAAACAAAACCTGGATAAAATATTTAAACAACCAGCTTTGAATATGCCTGCTACAGAGACCCCTGCTGCATTAGAACCCTATATTGAGCGGTTTAAGGCTTTGAGTGAGAGAGGAATGGAGGAGTTTTTATGCTAGACAGGATCCAGATACCAAAAATACCACTTTGAGAATAAAAATTTTCTAAGGTACACTTAAACAATCGTTTCATAATAACTAATCATTTTGTGTTCATTCACAATAATAAAATTTATTCCTATATCGAAACTGTTGTAAACATCTAACATACAATGTATGAATATGCTTACCGCTTAAAAAACCTTTCACGATTTTTTTTAGTTTATTCATTTATTTATTTATTTTATTAATTTTTTGGTTTGAATGAAACAAAACTAATAAAACTACTTACAAATAAATTGTTGACTCAAGGATATTGCAAGCCTAGGCTTATCAAGGCCCTTACAAGTTATATGGCTGTCATCACAATATTGTTGATTCCATACGTAGCGTCTGTGGCTAGCTACATGCCCTTTTGAAACTGGAATTTTAATATGTAATAAAGATAATTCGGGTAAAACAATTTCCAGTTAGAAGACGGTTCAAAATTAATTCATTCTGTAGTTATGGTCAGTACTTATAGACTTGTACAGTCCAAGCTGTCCACAATAACAACGTGTCTATACTGGTAATTTTTTTCCCCATTCACTTTGGCAATATCTTTGTACTGCTTAACAACAACATCAGGATGATCTTGGACCGCTTTTTATCATTCTGGAAAAGGCAAAACTGATAACGATAAAAAAGGTAAAACAACTTTCATTTGAAAGACAGTTGAAAACTCTGTAGTTAAGTTCAGTATTCAACAGGGTCAGTATCAACTGTTACAAAAACGACTAGCTACTTTTAGTCTAAAATTTCAACGGAAAAAAGGCGCCCCGAGATAAAATTGAACGTTGAAAAATATAACCCGGATCAATATTCTTCATTACATCGGCCCCTAATAACATATTAGCTTACCTTTTTAGAGAACCTTTTACAATTTACGAAGGCTATACGAAATTCGCCGCTTTAAAATATTTGTGAAACACTAGTACTCTACTCTGAATAAAGTAGATTTTTACCAATCTTGCAGGTATTTTCTCCACTTAATACAACTACTGATTTTTTTCCTGGCAAAGAAGTGCTAGAGCTGGTTAAGCATTCCACCCGAAGAGCAGGAAGTGTGAGATAATTGCAATACGGGTAGTAAGTTTTCAATTAACAGCATAACCATTAGATTTTAACTTGTTTATTTGTTCAACCATTTAAAAAGGCTGTTACAAATCAGATATAATAGAAACCGACTTCCAGAAAATTTCTAAATAATTTATGTCATAAAAAAAAAACATTGCTTCCAAACAGAACTTGCTTTTACACAAAAAGATCTCTATTATTATTATTATTATTATTATTATTATTATTATTATTATTATTATTATTATTATGAGTGAGAGAGAGAGAGACCATCATTTTTTAAATTAGACCTTTCATGAATTCGTAATGTTTGTTTAACATGACTACAAAATCACGAATAAGTTTGATAAACATGAAGTTTTTCTGTTAATCATAAGTTTGACAAATGTATGTTCATTTCTTACAAGACATTGAAATTTGTGTTACACTAAAGTGATCACATTAATACATATTATAACTTAGAATCTAAGTTGATTTTATGTAAACTTTTTCCGCCAGATAAAAAGAAAACAGTTGAAATATCAAGCAACTCAGATGGCTAGTTTTGGAAGAAATTGTGTTTATTATTAAAAATATTACCTAGAAAAATAAAGATACCACATAATACAAGATATTGCTAGGCATTTAATAGAAAAGGTTTGATTCCTATGTCGATAGTAAAAGATGAGGATATGAGAAACATGTATAAAATATCGGAGATAACTTGCATCAATTTTCAGAAAGCATTAAACTTTATGAACCCGTTCTTTCATATGTTAATATTTAAATAAATTGTGTAGCTGAAAATGAAACAAAATCTAAACCTTTCCTTACAACAAATACAGCCACGAACTAGAACTGTCTATTAAGAGATTTACATTACCGCATCAGAATCTATATTAGATCGTGTGACCTTGATCTTTATTCTACACATCTTTTTTTAAACCTGGCCCATTGTCTTATATTGGTTTACACTTGTAATAAGTTTGATTAAAATCCATTCATCGATGTGAAAGTTATGGAGCGGACACGATTTAACATGGACGGGCAGACACGGTAATTCCTTAATAACCGCGTAAAACTAAGACCGCGTGGATACAAACTGGATGAAATAAGAAAACAAGATAAACGAATAATGAGAATAACAATGTTAACAAGAGGTTCGTGGGCCTTAACGCTCTCCTAAGTGTATGTCCAAAATTGTTTTCAATAGGGAATATTTTCAGTACATAAACTTTCCAAGTTTTCTCAAGTTTAGAACTGCTACCATCTTCAATTAGAAATATCTAGTCACATTTCATTTTACCATGTCACCATAATAAATTAGAACTATCTATTCAAAATTTTAATTCTAAGTAGCTAATATGTATGTTGTAACTGTAGCACAATGAATGATTTCCAAATTATAAACCCTTTCAGTATGCTCATGCAGCTATGTCCTTCACCTTTGAACCTAAAACCTTGAACCAAATATCTAATGATTGTCATATCAACACATACAATATGCCTATACCCATGCCTATTAAAAGTTTATAGTTTGCAAGATAATTAACAATTACGTTCTCTTATGCAGCTATGACCTTGTCATTTAAACATACGACCTTGAACCATATATCAAAAATGATCGTCATGTCAATACCTACAATATTCTAATGAACATGCTTAATTAACAATTTCAGTATTTTATGCTGCTATGACCTTTACCTTTGAATGTGTGACCTTGAACCGTATATCAAAATGATCGTCATGTCAATACCAACAATATTCTTATATACATGCTTATACAAAAAGTTAACAGTTTTTAAAATATTTAACATTAAAAGTTCTCTTATGCTGCAATGACCTTGACCTTTAAATGCATGACCTTGTACCATATATCAAAATGATTGTCATCTCAGTACCTACAATATTCTAAATACATGCCTATAAAAAAGTTTATAGTTTTCAAGATATTTCACGATTTCAGTCTTCTTTTGCATCTGTGACCTTATGACCTTCAGCCATATATCAAAATGATCGCCATGTCATACCACAACATTCCAATATATCTGCCTATACAAACAATTTATAGTTTTCAAGATAATTAACAGTCAGTCTTCTTTTGCAGCTGTGACCTTGACCTTTTAACTTATGACCTTGAGCCATCAAAATGACCGTTGTAGAATTACCTACAACAATTCTTATATACATGCCTATACAAAACGTTTATAGTTTTTAAGATATATTGACAAAAATGTATTTTTTTGCATTTTCCCCACTAAGTACCTTGTCATTTTCCCGTCTAAAATTACTAGATGTATCCGACATTTCCTTAAACGCATTTGGTAACAAAGCGCGTTTAACCCAAAATGCATTTGGTAACAAAAAATATAATATTGCTCACGAAGAGAATTAACTGCACCATAATTTGGGCAGGAGTATTAATCAAATACATAGTAGATATCTGATGAGATATAACTAAATTAATACATGTAGATGTATCTGACATTTCCTTAAAACGCATTCGGTAACAAAAATTTTTATATCCCATTGGAAGGTAATTACAATACCGGTAACAATATCGGCAAGCGGTGTAAATTGGTCACAAAGTTGATATCTAATGAGATATTACTAAATTAATTGATATTTCTGACTTTTCTCTAAAACGCATCTGGAACCATAAGGACGTTCAACCTGAAACGTATTTGGAAACAAAAATTTAACCATCATCTGTGAAGAGAATAAACGGTACCACAATATCGGCGGGAAGTGTTTATATGTCACAAAGCTGATATCTGATGAGATATAAGTAAATTAATAGAATAGACATCTCAATACTGGTCACCTAGGGCTGATATTGTGGTGCCGTTTGAACTGTTCACAGTTGATGGTTAAATTTTTGTTACCAAATGCGTTGTAACACAGCTCTGTTTTGTCTTGTATGTTTTGCAACGATAAGAAATAAAATAAATCTTAGGGCACTTCGGTTTTCCTCTCTATTCCTTAACTGAACGCTTCGATAGGTGGGAATGAATCTTGACCTGGAGTTGAACATTAAGAACTCATCTCCAGATATAATGAAACAGTTATTATCGGCAATAGTATAAGACTTTGTGTTTAAAGATAAAAATGAGAAGTTTAAAGCACTTAAGACACTTGTTAAAAACTCTTTTCAATGCAGAGCGGATTGTAATAAATATTTCAATGTAAATCAAGTTAACTTATGGACAAAAAATAAAGAAAATAAAGCTAGCTAGGTATAAATCGGTACAGATATCATAACTTATTAAGATTGTGCCATCACGGTGTTGAGATAGATGGTAGGAGTTGATGGGTGAAGAAGGTATGTCTACAATCAATATTATATCTACACAAATATTGTTGAAACTTAATCTACGATGAGCCGGTTACTTAATGGTTAACCTTGGATACACCACAGATAGGTATGTCGTTATAATTAACAACTTTTTAATTTCTACACTTTGTTAACTATCTTTGTTTAAATAAGTTTGTCCCACACACACACACACACACACACACACACACACACACACACACACACTGATCTAGATTACGTAATTTGTGACATGTTTTGGGTCAGATTCTAAGCTCTCAAGAGTTTCACAATAATTCAAATTAGTTTATTAATATAGGAAACAATTTGAATTGACTGTTCATCTAATTTTAGTTCTGAATTTGAACCTGAATTCACCGTTGTTTAAATTACAATTATTTTAAGAATGCTTTAGTTATATGTTCGTAATTGTTCGGGCTACCCCAGTTACCAATATTACATATTTCGATTTATACAACTTCACATAACAAAATAAGTGGTTACTTCTATTTTCGATCTTCATCAGCACAGTTTGTTTGTTTTAGGTAAGGAAGCTTCTGATTTACTAAAGGGTTATGTAAAATGTAAAAAACAGCCATCAAATACCGCTATGAAATTGTTCTCGCGCATTTCTTAACTGTTGTTGGACACGGTTTGGTAGGAAAAATTAAAGATAAAAACTATTTGCCAAGTAGACTAATCATGAAGTTAAGAAACACTGGTCCGGTTGAACTTATTTTGTTGGTTCTTAAGTACAATTGTTGATGGTTAGAGTATAAATAAAAGACAAACCGTAAAAAAAATTCTTAAATAGACCAGGTAGATGTTGTATTACATAGGCATTAAACAAGTAACATTTAAATGTTTTGTTAATTATTGCATTATACTGATTTTTAAAGAACTAAAATGCAAGTAAAAAATGTTTTATAAGGTGGTTTTGTAAGTACATAAATATCTTCATTACATAAAGTTTAAAGCCATTAAAATTACTTGTTTTAGGACAAGAACGTGCAGTTATTAAAACAGAGTTCTCTAAGTGCATTGTATAAAAAGAAAGTAATTAGTGATTAAAATAAAAAGTAATTAATGAAATAACATTTAGAATAATAAGGTAGACAATTTGAGATTTCTTTAGGTGTAATAAGAAAATGAATAATCACACAAAACTTATATTATATCAACTTACACACTGGACGACACCTAGGCCTAAAACATTTTGTTTTCAAAACAAGAGGTCAATGGGCCTCAAGGCTCACCTGAGTAAATGTCCAAAATTGTTTGCAAAGTGCAATAGATAATACATTAAGTAAAGACACTTTCCAAGTTTTCTCAAGTTTAGAACTGCTACCATCCTTAATCCGAAATATCTATGTATTAATATGCATGTAGTAACTGTGGTACAATTAATCATTTCAAAATCAATAACATTTTCAGTGTAATTATGCGGCTATGTCTTTAACCTTTGAACCCATGAACTTAATACATAAATCAAATTGATTGTCATATCAATACCTAGAATATTCAAAAATACATATCTATACAAAAAGTTAATAACTTTCAAGAAAATTAGCAATTTAAGTCTTCTTATGCTGCTATGACCTTGACATTGGAATGTATGACCTTGAACTATATATCAAAACGATCGTCACGTCAATACCTACAATATTGCAACATACGCCTATACAAAAAATTAATAGTTATAAGATAGTTAACAATTTCAGTCTTTTTATGTTGCTATGACTATGTCATTTAAATGTATGACCTTGAATCATATATCAAAATGATCGCCATATCAGTACTTACAATATTCTAGTTTACATGCCTATACCAAAAATTAGCAATTTAAGTCTTTTTATGGATCAATGACCTTGACCTCAAAACCTATGACCATGAACTATACATCAAAATGATCGCCATATCAATACCTACAATATTCTAATATACATATCTATACAAAACGTTAATAGTTTTTAAGAAATATTGACAAATATAATATTTCAAGCAATTTCCCTACTGATGCCTTGCAATTTCCCCATTTTTAGCCCCATGGCTCCTACTTGTGCAAATATAAAACTAGATGACCTAAATATGTTATACATGAAAAAAACTAAGGTATATCTCTTGTACATTTAAAGATTTTTAAAGTTTTTCACTGTTCCCCCTTATCGGGCTCAAAGGTGGCATAACTTCATCATTTGTGCAAATCTAAAGAGCCTTCACCCAGGCATGATGGTAGCCAAGTTTCATTAAATTTTGCCCAATGGTTTTGGAGGAGAAGATTTAAACGTAAAAAGTTGACGCACGACGCACGACGCACTACGGACGAAGATGGATAGCTAAAAACTACTGTAAGTGACATTGATCGACCTCACTTTTCCTAAGAGGAAACGATTCACAAGTTTATTTAGCGATGTATTGTAAAATTTTCTTGAAATCCAATCCTGTAAAACAGCATTAGAAAGAAAACCGATCGTACGATTAGTCACGTTTGTGAAATAAAACACCCAAACAATTTACCAGTGAATATTACTAGGACATTTTGTGATGTTGTGAGTGTGAGTTTGTGTGTAATTTGGTCCGTTTTGTACTATCTCGCACTAAGGCTGACTTTTGGTTAAGGTGTTAGCTCACTTAGTCAGTATCCTGCATACAAGCACATCACTCTATGAGTCACATTATTTTTACTCTAGGTAACCCAGTCAATACTCTATCCCCTTATAATGAAGTGTTGTTGTTAAGTCCGTTGTATGACCTGGTTACGATTATTTTTATACTAGGTAACCCAGTCAATACTCTATCCCCTTATAAGGAAGTGTTGTTGTTAAGTCCGTTGTATGACCTGGTTACGATTATTTTTATACTAGGTAACCCAGTCAATACTCTATCCCCTTATAAGAAAGCGTTGTTGTTAAGTCCGTTGTATGACCTGGTTACGATTATTTTTACACTAGGTAATCCAGTCAATACTCTATCCCCTTATAAGGAAGCGTTGTTGTTAAGTCCGTTGTATGACCTGGTTACGATTATTTTTATACTAGGTAACCCAGTCAATACTCTATCCCCTTATAAGAAAGCGTTGTTGTTAAGTCCGTTGTATGACCTGGTTACGATTATTTTTATACTAGGTAATCCAGTCAATACTCTATCCCCTTATAAGGAAGCGTTGTTGTTAAGTCCGTTGTATGACCTGGTTACGATTATTTTACACTAGGTAATCCAGTCAATACTCTATCCCCTTATAAGGAAGCGTTGTTGTTAAGTCCGTTGTATGACCTGGTTACGATTATTTTTACACTAGGTAATCCAGTCAATACTCTATCCCCTTATAAGGAAGCGTTCTTGTTTAGTCCGTTGTATGACTTGGTTACGATTATTTTTGTACTAGGTAATCCAGTCAATACTCTATCCCCTTATAAGGAAGCGTGTTTTTGTACTAGGTAATCCAGTCAATACTCTATCCCCTTATAAGGAAGCGTTGTTGTTAAGTCCGTTGTATGACCTTGGTTACGATTATTTTTACACTAGGTAATCATGTCAATACTCAATCCCCTTATAAGGATCACAAAGACTGGTATGTTTGTTTTATTATTATATTCACTTGAAAAAATGAGGTTTTCAAAAAGTCACATAATACAAAAATGTTGTGAACTGTATCACAAATTGTGAGTTTAACTTCTAAATGTGCATGTTTACACTTATTGATCACAATATTGTGATGACGGCCATACAATTTTTAAAGGCCTTGATTAGCCTAGACTTGCAATATCCTTGAATCAACATTTTAATTGTAAGCAGCTTAGTTTGTTGTAAAAAGTTCTACAAGCTCTACAACACCGAATTAACTGTAAAACATATACACAATACGCAAGCGAAGCAGGGATATTGCTGAAAAGAAAGACAGTTGACAATAGAAAGTCGTTACGTCATATAGCTTCAGATGTAACTTTTCGTGGGTGTCATAACTGAGGTATAAAGCCATATATTTAGCAGAACATAAAGAATCAGTCGTATCTTTTTTATTTCAAGTTCACTAGGATTAATGGCATTCGCATATTCTCCAAATTTGGGATTGTTTAGAGACAGAGCGTCATCTATTGGTATGTATGTGAAGTTAAATGATTTAGCGACAGTTTTCTCTCCAGGTTTGACAAGATTCTGCAAAAATTCTGATTCATATGAATAAAGAAGCAAATCTTCAAGCAAAGTTGCACAATTTGTGCCCTCGAAGTTAGAAGAATAAAATAAAGACAAATAGCCGATTACTTTTTTTAAAATATCGGCTGCCATAGGTATTTTACGTGAACATGCTTATCAAGGCGCCTATACCAACTAACATTTTTTAACAATTAATGTTTGTGTAACATCGGTGTAATTACTAATTTTACACCGATAGGAAATTGCAGGTACGAATGATCGCAATATGGTTGAAGACTTGCATTTTTATGACAAAAAAACGATAAAATGATATAAAAAAAACATAACACTCTTTAACTCTATACTGGTCAAAAATATCAATAACACTTATATACGATTTTTTGGATTTCCTTTGAAATTGACGCATCTTAGATTTTCAGAAGTTCTGCTTGCAATATCATGGCTCGATATTGTTTTGGAAGCTGTATTGGAAATCGGTCTTCTTGAGGATGCGCTAGCTGAAATCGAGCGCATTGCTGTCAAGAAATAGCATCATCAATTATATTTAACTTCCCTTGAATATGCACAGATTTAAATTGAATATAAAAAAGGATACTTTGTAAAATCAATCGTCTTAATAAATACATGATTCTTTTAGACTTCTTATCAAGTATTAAAACCAAAACCTCTTTGTCAGTATTAAAAAAGCGTTTATTTGACAGTTTTGAACCACATATATGAAAAACCAATGATACAGGAACTAACAAGACAACTACTAGGCGGGACAATATACGCCAGTCACAAACTATAACATAACACAGACGGACATAGTACAGGCAGACAGCACCATAACATAATATGTACCATCTACATTGACAAGCATATAATAAATATATTCCAAATTTTATTTGAATGTACACAAATTTGTAGACGCTCCAAGTCCAAAAATCGGCCATAACTCCTCTAAAAATTGATCCAGTAAAAATTTGAACATGCATGAGATGTTACAATGGTAATACTATATACCAAAGTTTGTTGGAATCATATTTTTTCTAGAAAGTTTAATTATTTTGGAGAAACTTGTGATCAATCTGACAAACTGTAGACATTTAATATAAATGCACGTTTCTTTTTATAGTAACTGTGACCTTGACCTTGAACCTAGTGACCCGATTTATTTCACGCAATGTTTTATAACAGGCTATAAATTGACCAAGTTTGAGATTAATCTGGCAGTGTGTCTTAAAAATGCACAAAAATCGAATTTCTTTTTACAGTTACTGTGACCTTGAACTTTGACCAAATGACTTGGTTTTCAATCCTATGTGGTGTCTTATCACAAGGAAAAAGTTGACCAAGTTCTAGATCAATTGGACAAACTATGTGTCTTTGAACGCATGGAAACTATTATTTTATTCATAGTGATTCTGACCTTGACCATTCACCTAGTGACCTGGTTTGCAATCTAATGCAATGTTTCGTCACAGGAATAAGTTGATTAAGTTTGAGATCAATCGGACAAACTATGTGTCTTAAATATGCACGGAAACCAAATTCTGAACAGACAGTTTTAAATCCCCCGTGCCATATGAATTTACGTTTAGAAAATTAGAAAAGAATTAAACCATATAACCAATACTTAGTATGTACCCAGTATATACTTAACCAAAAAAGTCAATATACTATGTAATTCGTTTAATGTTTAACAAACAAATGCAAAATAAAATTTCAAATGTTCGAGTTTAGGGTCTGTGACTGTACATATTGTCGCCCCTGTACATATTGTCGTCAGGCGACAATATGTACCTTCACTTACTGTACATATTGTCGCCTACCTATTATGGTTTATATTGTTGGAGATGATGATGATGATGAATTTGAATATTCGCAAAAAGACAAATCAATACGGCGTTTCTCGGATAAAATGTTCCGGGCGAAGTGTCATGTGACTTTCATCACCACGTGACTGAATTTAGGGCACTTTTTACCGCTTTGTTTACAAACATATATACAACGAACTGCTAGGTCTCGTTTTTGATGATAAATTAAAAAGTTTTCCACCAAAAATGTTACTTAGCTTCTTTCAGGATTTTCAATCATATAGACGATTAAAAAAACATTATAAAGAGGCTTCTCGTTATTGCTCCCGACTAAAATAACCAAAAAATATTAATAAACTCTAATTTAGATCTTGAGATGTCATTTTATTTTTTCATTTAAAACAATTTATTTATTTGATACAGGTATAAGCTCGAAAATATATGTAAAATAGTTAAAATTATGACCCTTTCCTATCACCATGCAGTCATTCATTGTTGACATTTTTGTTATGCCCTAAATTCGAGGCTGGTCACATGATTCAGGTCGATACTAAAATCCGAATTGTCAAGGAATGAATACATCTGCGAAACGACGTATTACAAAAATGGTTTTACTTTCAATAATTTTAACCTTCTTCATACATATTGTAAGATGCTGTAATTAAACTTATGTACTTGTTATATAATATGCGCCTGCCTTAATCCCGATGCGCTCTCTCTCTCTCTCTCTCTCTCTCTCTCTCTCTCTCTCTCTCTCTCTCTCTCTCTCTCTCTCTCTCTCTCTCTCTCTCTCTCTCTCTCAACTTTATTCAAAGGCTTAATTTCCTGCAAATATTTAGGGTTTTTACGAAATAGCTATTGCCCTTGTGATCAGGGGCGACAATATGTACCATCACAGGGTCCAGTAGCTGTAACATAAATTTGATGTATATTAACTACCAGACATCCGCTTTTAAGAGTTGATTTGGGTAATGGTGTTTAACGTCCCAGTCAAGATTATTACACTTATACCGAGACGTCGCAAGCTATAGGTGGTGCAGAAATTTTTGCCTCTGCGCTGCGCTGATGGCAATATACACCTGCCCCGCCTACCGTGACACGGGACCCCGTTTATTTTCAGTTTCCATCCGAAAGAACCGTGACTTTTATTTCTTAATGCCAAGTGCTTGGCGAAAGAACAGTCACTTCCCACTTAAAGTATACGATAAGCATTGACCTAACTTATTTATAATTTTTTAATCATTAAACTTTACCAGTCTTATCTGTACATTAGGGAAAATTTGAACATTTCACAAAATTGCAAGAAATTTACTTACCTATTGAACCTCATGCAAAATAATATAAGGGTATTCAGAGGCATGTAAGGTAAAATGTATTGATATGCAAATTAAGCTTCAATTAAGATCAAAAATCTTCATGACCATTGACATCGAACATCGGCAATAACAAAACTTATTCAAAAGATGCTGTAGATATAATTAAAAGTTTTTTTTCAAAAAGAAAAGTGTCAAAACGGACCTCTTTTTAAAATTAAAAAAAGTTTGCATTGTAACGCCGCATAGTGGTGTTGCCGCATAAACGCACCCGACATGTCTATGCGGGAAATATCAACGCATAAAGAGGTCGGCTGTCTTTTAAACGCTTAAAGAGGACTAACGACTTAGTACGAATCTTTAAAAAGAGCTTATATCTCTACAAAACTTAAGTGGTGACATTAATGATGATTAACTCCTTATGCGCCAAACACATTTCGTCTGCAGCCTTTATCATGTGCTGGTTTTTAACGTCAAGAAAATCATAAAAAGAAATTTGCAGGAACATATATAATTCAGACGGCAAACGGCTCAGATATCATGTAAGGCGTCGAGTTACTCGGCTTATCATCTGGAAACTAGCTGTTTCCAAAAGATAAGCTTTCGGCGAATGTCTTTGTAAGTTGATAATGATGATTGTGTTTGCGATAGTGATGATGATGATGATGATGATGATGAAGACGACGTTACCAACAGTATTCCTGTCATATAGTAAAGCAAGGCTACTTATAGAAAGAGGAAGACGCAAGACACCCGAATGTCCGTAATTGTCGAATCAAGTCGAATCTAGGAAGAACCATCGACCTCCGACAGGTCAGCCAGGAGACTTCCCTCATGAAAATTTGATCCCGGTCAGACATCAGGTCCGGCCGGAATTCGAACTCATGCGGAGGGGGCCTAGCGAGAAGGAGTCGGCGATTCTAACAACTCTGCCACGGAGACCCCGATGCCTATCATTGTGTTATTTGCGCCAGTATTTTTTATTTCAAAAATAGCAATGAAGTAAATGTGGTACTAAATCAAATGCAAACAAAATCTTCTACGGTCCCTTGTTGAAATTTGATCAGGTTTTTTCAGGTGCGAGTGTCCCTAAAGTTGAACTCATTGGATCAAAATTAATGTATGTCAATATCCGAGTATTTGAACATAGTCAGATTACTGTTTAGTAAAATTATTTGACAATTGCCCCATAAAGAGAATAAGATTAAATTTTTGCCGAAGTCTCATAATTTTTCCCATTTAGGTCAAGAGATATTAAACGGTTTCCTCGTAATTTAAAATCAATATTATCAAAGCTTGAGTTTTAATCAAAAATTTTCTTTGTCCCTGGATGCAATATTAAGTTTTATGTTTTAAAACCATTAAATTAAAATAACAGTTTAACCATCATTTAATTTACTTATTGCTCTTCCAATATTTAGTCAAATGGAATGTACACGAGATTTGGCCTATTAGCAAATTACAAAGCATATTAAGATGGGGACATGAATAACCAAGTGAAGATAAAATTTTACTGAGGTTAAACGGTAAGAAAGGCATATAGTTCGAATAATGTCTTGAACCTTGAGATGCATTTCACTGGTTAAAAAACAAATAATAATACGATATTTATGATAAACAATATCAAGTAAGCCTTTTAAACACAGCTCTGTAATTATAATCTAACTTTTTAGTTCAAATTTGAATAATAAATGTTATTGATGATTGTATTGTGTTGTGAAGCATTTTTGTTCGCTTTTTTTAAAAGTTAAAATATATTATTCATTCAAAGTATGCAAAAATATCAAACTTGTAAATATTCAAATCCGAGGTCAAATTAACATCTTAAAGTTGTCTCGTTCTATGTTTTCTTGCTACACATAGGTACATAGGTAATTGACTGTCTTAATGATCATTTCAGATGAATGAACGAAAAAGTGTGTGTCTTCTGACAGGTAAATAATGAGGTGATAGCTAGATAGCTCCGCCCCTTTCCTATATCTAGTTTTGTCTTTCATGAGTTAATGTTAGTCTATTACACAGGATTTATACCTTTATGAAGTTCTCCGATTACTCAAAAGTTAAGTTTTTGGTAAGTTCAGTTTTATTTTTATGAATTATTAGATAATTTTTTGCAAAAAGTTTGGTAAGCCGTTTTGGTAATGCTATGAAAAAGTTCGTTTAAAGTGTGTGAAACACACACACACACACACACACACACACACACACACACCTTCAAAATCTACCAATGATAATGTTGTTAAACAATTTTTAAGACAGCAAGTAATAACAATTCCAGTTTGGTGTGAGCTTTGTTTTTGGAATTTTTGACAGAATTCTGATTTCTTGTAAATATATACCACATGAGTTATTTAAAAACGAAAATTCAATAATACAAGTTTTCTGTATTTAGAATCAGGCAACTTTATCATCTTTAAAAAAATTAAAAGTTCCATTGTCAAAGATAATGCTGTTACCATATACCGGAAAACGAGATTTTGTAACTTTCTCTTTTCTCCAGACAAGTTCTAAATTTAAAAATTGACCTATTTATTTTAGACACCTTTGTTTTAACTTCTCGTCACGATTAAACATAATTACTTTGACAAATCATCGTCGACATGGAAATGCCCTGTGTAAAATATTTCCTTGTAACTAAGCAACGTGACGTCACATGCGGTAAACACACAATTTAATGAGACTTCCTTGCTTTACTGTAAAATGAATGTAAATTTCTGTTTAGTTTTATTGAACTTAATCTTTTTAATGAATGGGGAAAATAATACAAAAAATCAGTGACAACTTAAAATGTTAAAGATTTGTAATTTATTTACTTTTTATATGCACTGTATCTCAGGCGCAAGTACTAAATAAATTTGACGCAAACGCTTAGGGGTTGGTTGAAAAAGTGTGTGTGTGTGTGTGTGTGTGTGTGTGTGTGTGTGTGTGCGCACATATATCGGAACATCTACAAAACAAATATTTATCAGTGTATTATAGAGAGGACCCCAAGCCTGTAGTAAAAGATTATTAAACTAATATTTTGAATTATTGTCCCGAGTTGACACGACATTTGCACGAGCTTGCGAGGGACAATGTATCACAATATCAGTTCAGTAACCCTTTTCATTATATAGCAAATATATTTGGTTTGCTTCCCACTTGTATTGCTATAAGAACTAGTGGAATATCATTTTTAAAAGTCCTTTCAGCCTTAATTCAGAAGACAGTGTCACATGACAAATTGTGCAACATGAAAAAATTGATTTGGAAGACCTAGGACTAATACAAAGTTTGCGTACAAATATCGATTTATACTATCACCTCGAAATTTATCGTTTAATTTCTATGTGAAACACATATTGCCATATAATAAAATATCTATTGGAATTCGATCATGACCACTACTGCAAATTAGTTTTTGACAGTGCAATTTGAATATGCATGTGCAAATGAACTATCGTAATGTCGTATGGCTGTCTGTTTACTTTAATACCAAAAATATTGAAAGTAGAATTGAATTCATACTTTTTAGAATTTTCTCCATCAAAAATCTCGTCATATTTGACTTGATAGGTGATTGATGGATAAGATTAAAATAACCTTTACCTGATGGCAATACAACTCTTGTTGATATCAAGAAACTTGACATTAGGTCATCGGTACATTAATCTGATCACACTAAGTATCGATCTTTCTTATTAATGTAATTAAAAATGCAAGTGATTTTACTTTTTTTTTTTTTTTAAACGCAAACGTAAATTATTGATTTTAGCACTTGCGTTTTCCCTATTCTGCTGTTTTACTGCATTAGCTGTGGCATAGTGTGCGACAAGCCACAGTTTTACAACCATTCACTCGATTCAGTGTACACTTTACTTAAATATATATTTTTTTTTCTCATCAATATTTAAACATTTTGGTATGATATGATATGTTATTTGATATGATATGATATGATACGATACGATACGATAGAATACAATACAATACAATACACTACAATACAATGTGTGTGTGTGTGTGTGTGTGTGTGTGTGTGTGTGTGTGTGTGTTCCACATAGAAATAAAACAATAAATTCAAAGATGTCAGCGTACAATATATATCATAATTTGCACTCAAACTTTGAGTTCAATTTTATTTGATTTATTAGCTGTATTATTTGCTACTTTTGAATGTTTTATTTCTTAAAAATTCAAAAGTAGCACATGGCACCTGTAAATATAAAGGATAATTTTCTTTGACCATAAGCACAGCAAATTTACAGTTTTGTAAAAATAAAAATTACATACATGCGTTATAAATACATGCACAAACAATTTCAAATCTTAGACAGTAAAAAAAAAATTAGAAAAAAATCCACTACATAAGATTTTCATCGAATATATTATATATAGTATAATTTATAGACAAATTATTTGTAAAATGTTGGTATATTGTCATTAACGTGTGTGTATTATTTATGTGGTGTATATATAAATTGCCTTGCTTAAAGATAATAAACTCATACAACCTTTGATGGAATTACCCATAACAATTAAAGATATTTACTGTCAATAAATTCTACACAGTACAAAATTGCTCAGTGTTATAATAATAATTTTTTTTACATGTTTATTCAATAAAATGCCAAATTTTAAAAAAGTTTAATTTCAAAATGCAATAAAACTTTTCAGCTCTAATTACCATTGCTATATCATATGATGACCAAGGTTTAATTATAATATTCATTTTCAATCTAATTTTTTTAATAATTCGTTTGGCCAGTCAAACATTTTAGAAAAATTTTATTTCAATTCGTTGAATGAATTTATTATAATATATAGGAATATATGCAATAATAATATGTAATATAAAAGCGATTCTTCATAGGTACATTTAGCAAATGTTTAACTGTTTCAATCAAATTATTGATTAAACAGTTTCTTGTAAGTTTGCTTTGCTTAAATTATTTTGAGTAAACTGCTTTCAACTACGAAACCTCTTTGCCCTCACTTTCGAAGTTTCCTTAGAAAAAAAATATATTTATAATATTGTGATAGTGACAGCAGGTAATTTATGTAAAATCTGCGTGCATTCACTTTTTAATATTTTATTGTGTCTAAGGATGTAAATGACAAACATTATTTTTATTCACAGAATTTTCTCTGTATTTTTAACTTTCTGTCACTCATTAATCTTTGTCTCTAGATATTTAAACTATCAAAGAACATCATTTTCTCATCACTTCGACGTTGATCAATCACCAGTAGGGTGTCAAGTTTATCCCTGAAGCGTGCTTAGTGCGGACTAATAAACAGTTACCAGATATAGTTGTTCTAACTTACGTTACTGTTGTTTAGTCAATGATTGCTGGGTATGTTAAGTAAGTCGTAGGTATGTTTGTTTTATAATTTGGTTTTGTTTTTAAACATGATCACATGTAAAGGATGAGTTAGATAATGGCGTAAGAGCTATTTACGATTTGGAGTTTTCTGTTCATGAAATTTATTATGTGAAACTTTATCATAATTATAATTAGAATGTTTCTTGTAATGACATTTAGACTTGTAGTGATATTGAAGACAAAATGGTTAAATAAGAAAAAAACTGAACGGATTATTGATTTTTTTTCTTTCCGAAAATGCCGAATAAATTAGTTACATGTAATGAGACTGTAATTTAACTTAGAGGTAATGTTTGCAATTTCTAAACGTACAAGAAATTATTTCTTAAACAACAATTCCACGGCTGGTTAGTTTTTGACTTTAACATAAACTTTAACATTTTGACACGCCGCCGCCGCTGCCGACACAGGAAAAGTAACACCTAAGTCTCGCCTTATGCCGATGCCAGGCTCGACAAAAATTATATGAATTCCCAATGATGCAAAACAGTTATAGGTACAAAGTACATTTTTTGTTGCATAGGATACTAGTGACGATTGTTTTTGACCGCAAAAGGTTATTAAACCAAAGTGGTCAAAGTTCGCATTTCAATAACTTCACAAATTTATTTACCAAAAAAAAAAAAAATAATAATAGTTAATGGAATTAAAATACGTTCCCATGTCAATTTTCGACAAGTACAAAACCCCGAACACATTTATTGTTGATATTCAGTAGTCTCAAAAATACATTATGCTCATGAAAAATCGAGAAAATACCATCAAAATACCTGACAACACTATTATTTTTCAAACCAAAACCCCGTTGTTACCCCACACCAAAAATAGTGCGGATTAATAATGTGTCGTTCTCGGTCTAAAATGCACGCTCTTCGTGGCTGTTGCGTCTACTGCATGGACTCCCCGATATGCATGTGTTACAGATGGAAATTTTTTATTCTTAAAATCAATGAATAATTTTTTTTCAAAAAAATATTTAACGAAAATATACCAATTGAACTGTTTTAAAATGTGTTCATTGTCAATATAAGGCAAAAATTTTGCAAGGCTAACACGCGTTATTCAGTTGTTGCCTTCATATTGACAATGAACATCATTTTAAAACCGTTCAACAGTAAAATAACACCACTGATTATTTACTTAACTGATTAGCTATACTTTAATAGTCATTGCTCCCGTGTGGTTGTGTTGTTTTGTCATATTTGGTTGTTTCATCATTTACTTGTATCGTTGTGTTTACGTTTACGTTTGATTTTGCCAACTTCTTTTTTTAGTTGCACATTCACTTGTTTTGTTAAAAAATACGCTTTACAGAATATATATGAATAAAAGAAGCGATGCATTTAACAACTATTAGGTTTTACAATTCTTGCATTATCTAATTATAAATTTTCTAAGTCGTCGCCGTTGTTAGAGAAAAAGAATTTTGTGTTGAAGTATAAAATCATTATGAAATCATGACGCCTTCCTTTTTATTAAACGTTTGAAAAAGTTCGATGAGTTGAACTTTGGTCAAGCTTAACATTTTCAAGACATGGATAAACGAGACAAATGATGAAAGACACGAGACATTGATTTAAATAATTTGAATAAAAAGTGTTGTTTCCTCCCCAGCAGATTGCATGTTCTATTTTAATTCTCATAAAATTGCCAAAATGCCTGTTTTAACTAGCAATGGCATGTATTTTCGATTTGTCTGCGGCATTTTGTAATTTTAATAGCAGTAATAACTGTCTGATTTGATTTATCCATTGTATTGTCTGTGTTAGGTTGATGTTGTTTTTTTTTTTCCTTACCTTTTGTTTATAATGACAAATTACTTGTTACTTTAACGTCATAAATAGAGAGTTCATTTCCGTGTTTTGGTCCAACATAATGGCGTTTATACAAATAAATAGATACATACCGTGCAACAAAACAGACTTATATACTGAAAGTCATGTTTTAAGTTTGGTTGGTATCCGTATCATATACGGTATCATCGAGATACATGGGTTGTTTCTTCTGAATGGTCAATACAGTTCTGTTTATGCGTAGTTTGGTTATGCCATTAAACACCATCCCAAATCATGCCGATAAGGGTTATACCGTTCTGTTCTTGTTTCTGCTAACGGAAGTTTTCGGATTTGTTACTTTCACTTTCTAAGTATGCCGATTAATCCAGAAAGGTATGGTATGGTACAGATATGGTTCTATCATTTTTGAGATTTGAATACCAAAAATACCGTAGGTTTTTTTTTTTTTTTTTTTTTTTTTTTTTTTTTTTTTTTTTTTTTTTACAAAAAAAAAAAACAAAACGAAATAAAGAAATCGAGGCACATTCGAACTAAGATATTTAAGGCTTTTATGAGAATAAAATTGCAATCCATACAATTAATCTATAAAATTGCTTCAAAACAGTACTCTAAAAAATCAAAATCTCTAAGTGATTAGTGCAAAAAAAAATTAATAAATTACCAGGTCATTGTTAAATATGTTAACATTATCCCTGTTCAAATAAGAATTAATGTGGTCGAAAAAACTATTTTGTCGCAAAAATTTCTTCAAGAAAGACCTCTGCATAATTTACAATGTATTTTTATCAAGCGTGACATCTTTGTACATTACTGTAAAGACAAAAAAGTCAAAGCCGGATATTGCTGATGTTAAAAGATTTTAACAAAGGCAATAATACAAAAATACACCGTTAAACAAAGGCAATAACACAAAAATACACCGTTAATCAATAAAACGTACACTATGCATGTTAAATAGTTTTCGAATGGTATTTTTTATACGGATGAGTAATATCGTTGTTAAACATTTTGATCATCAAAATGATTAATCACAAGCAAACAAAAATGCATATAGTAAAAAAACTAAAATAAATATATTAATATTCATAAACTAGTAATCACTACAAGTACAACATCCACAGTAAATGTTTCGTTATTTTAAATTCGCATATGTAATTTGTCAGACGCGTTCGACATGAAAATCCCTTAGCTTTTTGAAGCTTTAAATTTGGAGATTTAAAAATCAGTGCATATGCACTATTGTCAGTCATTATTATTATTATTATTATTATTGTTGTTGTTGTTGTTGTTGTTGTTGTTGTTGTTATTATTATTATTATGCGCGTTTAGGGTTCACTGATTTTTAAATAAATCGAATACTATTTTGTTGTCCTACCTTTTTAAATATAGGCGATACACAGAACTCCCATTAAAACGGGGGTTTTATGGTTATAATTGTCTGAGGTAGTAATGAGATGTAAAAGTGTATACTGTGACTTTATTTTGATCAGGAAATATAAATTTTGACGTCTTACAGTTTGACATACATTTTGAAGTCCTGAGACCTGACAGGTTATATATGTTTGTCGGATTAAGCTGAGACGTATCTGTCAATGATCATTTTACACATCAATCCGTCTACAAATAACCTCGAGGCGAATACTAGGTGTGGGAATAACCTACTGGTTTATATTCACTCTATCGTCTTTAAGACTGATGTGCCGCAAATATAATCAAATACATGTACATGTATAATCAAATCTATCTATCTATCTATCTATCTATCTATCTATCTATCTACGTGTAATTAGCTTAAAGTAAAACCCCCGGAAGAACTACCATTTGTACCTTTCAATAAATTTTGAATTTTGACAAAAAGCCTAAAATGTCGGAATCATGCTATTTCAAAACTTTCTGTGAGGATTTAATGGTTTGGACACCATAGAAATTCCTACCGAACCTGTTATATTAATTATGCGATGGGCTTAACCTTACATTGTATCATAAAAAAAATAAGTCTAGATGCACGAGCAAGGTTGCCTTTATATTTATATAAGATATGATATGATATGATATGATCTAATATGATATGATATGATATGATATGCATGTAAGCCTTCAACTCCACCCCATGACGTAATTTCACTGTTCAAAAGAAATGAAACATTGAATGACGTCAGAAAGTTCATAATGACAAATAACTTTCGTTCAAATTGTTTCCTGTATAAATTCGATAAAATAAGATACACTTGAGGTTTACCAATGTAAAACGACAGACCTCAAAGACGTGCATTGTTAAAGGTACAAATTAAATTCTTTAGTTTAAAGGAAGTTTCTTTCTTTTTTAATAAATAAATAAAATAAAATAATAAAAAAAAACTAAACACACTCTTTCAAACGAAACAAACAAAATAAATAAATTAATAAACAAATAAATAAATATCTCTCTAACAGTTATTTTCACTCACATTAAGTCTATTTACTTAAAAGAGTTGTCCTTCTTTGTATTCGTTTGACATTTACTAATATATGCTTTCAGTCAGTGGATTTAAAATGATCTTTTATGGCTTGCAAATTGACATATTGACATTTAGTATATCTACATGTAGTATTACACAAATATATATATATATATATATATATATATATATATATATATATATATATATATATATATATATATATCAGACACATTCTGTAGTGATAAAGATTATCAGTTCCTTGCCAAGGTTGGTGTTTTCTTCCGGGACTCCGGTTTCGACCGCCTCGGAATCTCGATATTTTTTTTATTAAGTCGAAAATGTAAACAAGCCCTTTTTGTTGTTGGCTTGCGAAAGTTCTGTGGCATTTAGAGTAAAGGTGCTTTAACTGGATAGAACATAGTTTTATCTTTTAACTGTCAATCCTCGATTTTAAAAACTTACATTGTATATAACTGTGTAAATAGATAACTAAAGCAATAATGCTTTGACGTTATGTATATGGAACGCCCGAGTCACATTAATTACTGAATCTAGGATTTACGCTACTAAATCTAGGATTCAGTACTCTAACTTCAATGAACGTTACTAAACTGTATGTATGTTGTTATATGAAACAACTCAATTTTATTCATTATTACTAAAACCCCGTTTTTCAAGATTTGTGGCCGCATCGTATGTTATTTTACAATTCATTCAAGCGACATTATTTTACTTAGAGGTGACCTAATGAACAATGTCAGTCTCTGTTCTAAATCTTATTTTAAAAAGTCTGCTCCTTCAATTAGATTTTCAATTTTACTTCAAACTGAACATTTTTTATGTCCAACAACTCACTTTTTATCCTTATAAGGCATGGCCTGTTAAAATATTTATTAATTATAGCAATAGGTCAGTAAAATTTGCATAATTGCTACCTCAATGTTATATAGTTTTAACTAGAATCAATATTTCATTTTTAGTTACCTGAGCTGAAAGCTCAGATGAGCTATTGCGATGGTTCACCGTCCGTCGTCCGTCGTACGTTAACTTTTAACATTTTAATCTTCTCCTTACAAAACCACTGGCTCAAATTTAATGAAACTTGGTAACCATCATGCCTTGGTGAAGCCCTTTCAGATTGCACAAATGAAGGAGTTATGTCCCCTTGGGGTCCCATAAGGGGGGAAATAGTGAAAAACTTTAAAAATCTTCTCCTCTGAAACTACAAGAGATATACCTTAGTTATTTCATTTATAACATCCTTAGGTAATCTATTTTTAGAATTGCACAAATGGTAGCCATGGGGCTCAAAATGGGGAAATTGTAAGGCACTGAGTGGGGAAATTGATAATAATTATATATTTGTCACTATATCTTGAAAACTATTAACTTTTTGTATAGGCATGTATATTAGAATATTGTAGGTATTGACATGACGATCATTTTGATATATAGTTCAAGGTCATATGTTGAAAGGTCAAGGTCACAGCTGCAAAAAAAGACTTAAATTGCTAATTATCTTGAAAACGATGAACTTTTTGTAAAGGCATGTATATAAGAATATTTTAGGTATTGACATGACGATCATTTTGATATATAGTTCAAGGTCATATGTTGAAAGGTCAAGGTCAAAGCTGCAAAAAAAGACTTAAATTGCTAATTATCTTGAAAACGATGAACTTTTTGTAAAGGCATGTATATAAGAATATTTTAGGTATTGACATGACGATCATTTTGATATATGGTTCAAGGTCATATGTTGAAAGGTCAAGGTCACAGCTGCAAAAAAGACTTAAATTGCTAATTATCTTGAAAACGATGTACTTTTTGTATAGGCATGTAAAGAATATTGTAGGTATTGCGACAAGGATCATTTTGATATATGGTTCAAGGTAATATGCTCAAAGGTCAAGGTCATATCAACATAGGAATACTAAAATTATAAATTATCTTGAAACTATTAATTTCATGCATATATGCATAAAATATATGTTCAGAGGTCAAGGACATAGCTGCATAAGTAAACTGAAATTGATTAATGATTTGGAAATTATTCATTGCACTACAGTTACTTCATGCATATTATATAAGCTACTTATAAATGAAATGTGAGTGGATATATTTCTGATTAAGTTTTGTGGGAGTTTTAAAACTTTTAAATTTTCTCTACTTAATATATTGTCTATTGCACTTTGCAAACAGTATTGGACAATATCTTCAGGTGAGCTTTAAGGCCCACAGGCCTCTTGTTTATTTTTGGAATTATTCTTAGTACAAACTGACAATAATCGTCAGATTAATGTTCTACAAATGGAGTTTTTAGTTTTGGTTGTAGTAAATGCAATAATAAAAGCATAGTCAATTGGGACAAATTAATTGTAAAACAGTTTATATGAATTCAGTAGCTATCATGGAGAAATTTGACGGTTATAAAACAACTGAAAGCAGGTCAGACTTTGTGATTTTGACCTTGTGCCAACACCTTACAGTGACAATATGAACAAAGCTATCCAAAGCTATCCATACAAACCATATTTCTGTCAAAAGGGTAATGATTTAATGTCTTCCACGGCCTCTTTTATACCATACGTGTGTATTATGTAGGTAAGCAAGTGCATGACATGTGTGTATTTACCTTCACTAAACTTTTCCAAAGAAACATCTTTGTCAATTGAATAAGTTGCACAATGATTAAAGCTGCATTAAGTTTTTTAATTTTCTTTCTTTTTTTTTTCTGATTTCCTAAAAATATATATTCGACAACTTCTAATCGCGATCCGTAAGATTCATTTTCTAAAATTTCATTCCTATCAGCTGTAAATAAACGGATTCTTCTAACTGGTTGGTCAATGTTTAAGATGATTATTATTAATTGCTTAGAGAATGCGCACGGATTACGGGAATTCCAATGATTTGAAGGTGAAACCTGACAAATTGTATTAATTGTCCGTCATTAATATCAAAATTTATTGGCAATGGTGTTACGTATCCCTTACAAAGTCACAAATGAAAAATTTAATGAAATTCTGTGTTTAATTTATCGTATTTCACCGTTTTTTATGACGTAACCATGTTCTAAAATTAGATCCCACACGGGCTACATCTCCCTGTGAAATTATTGTTATTTCATTATTTAGTCGAGCTTTTATCGTTGAACCAAATGTAACATTGTTCATTTAGAACTTCATCAATTGGATCAGCACCGTTTTAATTTTTTTCTTAGGAAAACTTAATGAAGCTTTAAACGGAGTACAATTGATATTTGGTCTGTTCCAGCCGGATGAAAATTGGGTAAGCTTTGTAGTGTGTGTGTGTGTGTGGGGGGGGGGGGGGGGGTTGAATAGTTTTCATCGTATAACGTGTTTTTATATATGTATATCTGTTTATTTTTATTTTTCGTTCTTTGTTGCATTTTTAAGGCCGGTGGTTAAATGCGCGCGCTTACTGGTTACATTGCAACTCACCAACTATGGTTTAAATCCATTTGGGCTTATTCTAGTGTGGAAAAAATTTGTCAGTTTACTTGCCAAAGGTTGTTCTTTTCTCCTACCACTTCGGTTTCCTCGACGTTGAAGAACTGGTCGCCATGATAAGTAAGAGAGTATTCGCCTAGACGCAAAACACCATTAATCCCATTTAATCTATGTTAAATTTGCAGTTTAAAATTATATTTGTTGCTGCTGCTGCTGTTGTTGTTGTTGTCGTCGTCGTTGTTGTTGTTGATGTCGTCGTCGTTGCTGCTGTTGTAGTATCATCCGTTAAACAATGTCTTGATTTATTAATTACTTTTTCTCTGCATGAACTATAATGTTAAAATTATTTACTAATTTATAGACTGATAATAATTTATTCATAACAGCCATGTTGTCTACTGGAATGGTAAATAGTGAATTGTTATACATGGAAAAAACTTATGACTAATGTTTATTATTTAAATGGTTATTTTATTCATGTTCATATAATTCAGACTTTATTCCTTCATTTACATAAATGAAAGCTTTTAAAAGAGTAACAGCTTTTTCCTTACATAAAAATAGATTTAAGCAATATTAAAATTTGTAAATTATTTGTTTCCAGTAGCAGTATCCCTATAGTGTTGATATGATCTTTTTCTGTTAGCGAATTTCTAGTATGCCCTAGTGTCACTGATGAGAAATGCTTTTCCGAAATGTGCATATATGGCACATCAAAATTTAACAGGTATTTTTGTTATATATTTACTACCCCTGAGCGGGTACCGCTGCTGGTGGAGTAAAACTCCCAGAGGGTATCCATAACTCAGTAGGCAGTACTTTGTACTGTCAGACATGTACCATTTAGCAAAATTTTCAGCCGACTTACTTAATTTTTTTATATTTATTTAAAACTAAGTTTTGTTCCCTCATACAAAGCAAAGAATGATTTTCCGAAATGACCATATATAGCACATTAAAATTAAACAGGTATTTTTGTAATTTATATAGTATACCAGGTTGAGAGAGCTAGCGGGGCAAATAGTGAGCTAGCGGAGCAAATAGTAAATTTATTCTGTTAACTTTGAACCCAGTCCAATTAACGGTTGGAAAATCGAAAATCAAAACATATTTTTTTATATTAATCAAAGCAACAGAAAAGATTTTTTGGATTTCTAAGAGGAATTTTTTCAAGTTTTAAGCCTAGCTCTGTTTCGACACATTAGTTTGACTGACTTGTACAGTTTTATATCGTCAGTTGCCTGGTATAGTGAAAACCTAGAAAATATTGTTTGATATTTCGTGTTCAGATCAAACAAGTATTTACCAATAAAAAATATAAAAAGTGGTAAAATGATGTAATATGCCGATTATTTCATTGAAGCTACAGGTTCCTGAATGGTTGGGGAAACCGGATTACGGGGGAAAAAGACTTTTTATAGAAATAATAAATTTTCAAAATAATATCTTTTTTATAATAATAATAATAATCTTTATTAGCATCAAACTACAAATAGCTCATAGCTAAACATATATACATTATTACAACGATAGCGGCAGAATACACATAAATTATAGGTGGTATACAAATGCATCACGTATATTGTATATAAAGCAAAGTCACATTTTAAATTAATATTAATTTATGTCAAGATACTTTTTCTTTGATCCCAAGCTGACAACAGATATTTTGACAATTTTAGTAATAATAATGTAAAACTGCTGCTGACTATAGTATTGAATTTATACAAAGTTGGCCATCGGTTATAGTATGGTGGTAGAAATGTTAGCCTAACATGTCTGTACGCTGGACATACCAGCAAAAAAAGATATTCATCCTCTACCATACCCATTGTACAACAATGACAAAGCCTTTGGCATCTGGGAACATTAGTATAACGACCTGTTACAACATTTAATTTCAGAGCATTGCACCTAAATTTTGACAAGATATGCATATATCTAATATTTAAACAATTTAAGTAACATTCAAATTATACACAACATTTGAAACCTTATTATAACACAAGTTTAGGTGAGGTTTTAACAAAATTAAACCAAAGCCTTTGCTTAAGTAAATTAAAGTTGATCAAATCAACATTTTGCGAGTAACAATAATCTGCAAAACCAAGTTTAAATAGCATGCTACGTAAATTATATACCCAGTTAACCTTACCATTATTTGCATCTGAAAGTAACAAGTTGTGTATATTGTAAATGATACTTTCAGTGTTTTGTGGTATCTTTTGCCAGTATTTAATTATACGTTCTTGGCGTTTAATGTCGAATGGCATTCGACCTTACTCGCCAAGTAGGACATCAATAGGGGTAGACTTATCAACATTCAATACATGCCTGCAAAATTTGTTATGAACATATTCAATATCTACAGCTTTATGGAAGCCCCATACCTCACTTCCATATAAAAGGACAGACGCAACCATTGAGTCAAACAAGTCACACCGCTGTTTGACTTGAAGTGGAAATTTTTTTAATACACTCATCAGGCTATACAAAGCATATGGTGCTTGTTCCGAGAGACGTTTTTGAGTATGAACAAATTTTCCAATTTTGTGCAATACAATACCCAGGTATACATACGAATCCACGATTTCTATTGTTTCACCGCCACAAGTCCACTTGTAATTGAATTTACGTGTTCCATTCCTAAAGGCGACAATTTTAGTTTTACTGGTATTAACGGTTATGCCCCATTTGTTACAATATGTATAAAGCTTATCTAGTAACAACTGTAATGTCTCTGGTGTTTTGGCGAAAAGAGCGGTGTCATCGGCAAATAAAATGAGATAAATAAGAAACCTATTGGTTTTAAACAAAGCATTACTTTCAATACACAAGTCCGAGGCTAGGTCATTGATAAACAACAGGAACATTAATGGCGATAAGGGTTCTCCCTGTTTTACACCAATGTTGTTCTCGAAAACCTGTGAATATTGATCCTTTGATCGTATTTAAAAATTAACTTTTTTTATAAATTGCTTTTACCATATTGATCATTCGGCAGCTGCATCCACTTTGTATTAATTAAGTCCATAAAAGTCTTCTATCCATAGTATGAAATGCTCTATTGAAGTCTATAAACCCACAAAATAGTTTTTCTTTATTTTGAAGAACGTGATTAATAATACCATTTAAGACAAAGATGGCATCCACGGTTGATTTCCCATTTCTAAATTCAAATTGATTGTCACACAGTTTGTTGTTAGATTTAGCTCAGGAAAAAAAGTCTGTTATTAATAACAGATGTGAATATTTTTGAAAAAAACACTAACTAAAGTAATAGGTCTATAGTTATTTGGATCTTTAGGATCTCCTTTTTTAGCTCACCTGACCGAAAGGTCATGTGAGCTTATGGCATGGCGCGGCGTGTGTATGTGCGTGCGTGCGTGTGTGTGTGCGTCGTTAACACCTATTTTCGACTTCTCCTCCAAAACTGCTGGGCAGATTTCAGTGGTACTTAGTCAGAACGTATATGGGCCGGTGCAATTCAGATTTGTTCATGGCGTTGCCATGGATACCACAACTAGGTCAAGGTGACCTAGGGGTCCAAAAATCTTAAAAAATCTTTTTCTCCGAAACCGATGATTGGAGAAAAAATCTGATGTGATATTTGGCTTCTCTAGGGTCTTAATCCTATAGTTTGTTCATTTCATAAAATTTGGTTGAAAAATGGGTTACACGTTTTGTTTTTGCGTTTAATTTAAAAAATTTCGTAAAATAGCTTCAAATTGTTATAACTTGACTATTTGAACAGATAATGACACAAGGTTTAAGTTTTGACTTTTTCTTGAAAGGACCTTCAAATTAGGGTCAAAGTCACAAATCAAGGTCATGATTTATGCAGTTTTAGGCAATTTTCTTGCAAATATTAAGAGATATATGAAATCAAAACTGTTAAAATGTTCAGCATGACAAAATTTAAAAAGGTACCAAGTTTCGTAACTATATGATAATTCATGTAGGAGTTGTAGCCCCTGAAATTTTATTTTTGGCTTTTAAATACCAAAATTGTGCATTTGCTTGAAAACTATAATCTTTTTGTATAGGCATGTATATTAGAATATTGTAGGTATTGTGACAACGATCATTTTGATATATGATTCAAGGTCATATGTTCAAAGGTCAAGATCACAGCTGCAAAATAATATTTAAATTGCTAATTATCTTTAAAACTGTTAACTTTTAGTATAGGCATGTATATTAGAATATTGTAGGTATTGCGACAATGATCTTTTTGATATATGGTTAAAGGTCATATGATCAAAGGTCAAGGTCACAGATGCAAAAGAAGAAATAAATTGCTAATTATCTTGAAAACTATTAACTTTTTATATAGGCATGTATATTAGAATATTGTTGGTATTGACATGGTGATCATATATGGTTCAAGGTCATATATGTTCAAAGGTCAAGGACATAGCTGCATAAGTATACTGAAATTTTTTAATGATTTGGATATTATTCATTGCATTACAGTTACTTCATGCATATCATATAAGCTACGTATAAATGAAATGTGACTGGATATATTTCTGATTAAGTTTTGTTGGGAGTTCTTAAATTGAGAAAAACTTGTAAAGTTTCTAAACCTAATATATTGTCTTTTGCGCTTTGCAAACAATTTTGGACATATCCTCAGGTGAGCGTTAAGGCCCATGGGCCTCTTGTTTGGTACTGGTAATATAATACCATTCGTCCAAGAGTCAGGAAATTCAACATCTTGTAAACATATAATTAAATAGTTTACACAGAATAGGATGTAATAACTCAGCAGCGGTGATGAACATTTCATTTGTAAGGTTATCGGGTCCAGCACTTTTTCCTCGCTTTAACTTTTTAATTAATTGTTGATAAAATTTCCGTTTCTGTAAAAGGTGAATCAAGTTCCTCGACAAATACATCATTGATTGACTGGTCCATATAATTGTTTGTCTTTTTATCAAAGTCCAATTGTCTATCACCAAGCAGTTCTTGGAACATCTTATAGAAATCGTTTACTGGCACCAGACACTTCTGTTTAGATTGTGGTTTCACAGTTTGTCAGAATTTTTTTCGGATTTGTTTTTGATAATTTACTTAATTATTTGCATTTACTGCTCATATGTCGGAACTTTGCAGATCGCTTTATTTTGTTATATTGACAGCGCTCGTGTAAATATTTAGATTTATTATTTTCAGTGGGATTTCTATAATATTTATTCCTTGCCGAATTAAATTGCATCTTTTGTCTGCGGCATTTATCGTCGAACCAGTCGTTCTGTCTACGTTTATCACAGTGGCCATCAATATATTGTTTGCCATAAACCTTAAATGCTTTCGTGTATATAATATTTGTTATTGACTCAATGCATGTGTTAATGTCAACGCCATGTCCAAGTTCATCTACTAGGTTATTCATATCCGGGATAGTTGATCTAAGGTATTGCACATATAGGTCTTCTTTATCGTTGTTCCTTCTGATCGCTTGGTGTGACTTGATTGAATCAATGACGTCTGTTGAACCTATTAATAGAGAACAAAATATTGCAGCATGGTCAGAAAATTCATTTGAAAATTCTTAATTAAATCAAAATTATCCTCAAGTATATAGTACGACAGATGTTGTATGATAATACTATCTACAAGGTACCATTGCTTACGACTCTTTAAGTTAAATATATTCTAAGGTAATTTGACATTATTTAGTTTCTTTCTCTTTACCTCTAACATTAAAATTTTACCATATTGCGTGTTAAGTACTTGTATGCAGGAGAAACGCATCGACTCATTACACACGTTTTCGCGTGCAGATGGGGCAAAAAATTGTTAAAATGACATGCACTTGAAACGATGAAATAATAAAATATGCATATTACGAATTTTTTTATTTATTTTTTTTTTTTTATTTATTTATTTATTTATGTATTTTTTTTTTTTATTTTTTTTTCATTTATTTATTTTTTTATTTATTTTTATTTTTTTTATTTATTTTTTTTTTGCTTCATAATATGGCTGTAATATTTCTGGATAATTGTAATTCATTTAAGTTGAATTTATTTAAATTCGGTAGTAATTTACCCATATAAATCATGATTGAATTGGGGATCCCGCCTTATAAAGTAAAAAATTTGATCCACTTTATTCAATCGCCCATACACCAGAAATATTTTATACGAATGAAAAGAGCTTTTATGTAGTTATTGCAATATATACTTTAATAAATAAATTTTCTGGTACAAAAACATACAAGTTTTAAAGTAGGATACGTGATCATGGGTCGGTTCCTTACCGGCTAATTTGACATACAAGTAATGCATCGGCAGCTTATTTATCATATATATATATATATATATATATATATATATATATATATATATATATATATATATATATATATATATATATATATATATATAATAACAATAATAACATTGTAGGTATTGATATGACAATCATTTTGATATATTATTCAAGGTCATTGGTTCAAAAGTCAAGGTCATAGCTTTAGCAGAATACTGAAGTGGTTTTTAAAAAATCAAAAAAATCTTAAAACTATATTTTTTTGGTGTAGGCATGTGCATTAAAATATTGTAGCAATTGATGAGATGATTATTTTGATATGATTCAATGTCATTCGTTCAAATGTTATGGTTATAGCTGCAAAAGAAAGCAAAAATGTTATTTATCTAAAAAAAAGAATGTACATTTTTGTATAGCCATGTTTATTAGAATATTGCAGGAATTAATATGACGATCATTTTGATATATTGTTCAAGGTCATGAGTATATAGATTAAAGGAATACTAAACGGTAAATCTTTTTTTAGATATATACACTTTTCATGTAGGCATGATTATTAAAATATTTTAGGTATAGATATAAATATCATTTTGATATTTTGTTCTTGTCATTTGTTCAAAGGTTAAGATCATAGCTACAAAAGACAACTATAACCTTTCCATGTGCATGTTTATTAAAATATTGTTGATATTAATACGAAGATCATTTTAATATATTGTTCAAGGTCATGGATTCATAGGTTAGCAGCACAAGAAAAGGTTAAGTACCTAAAACATTTAAAGTTTTTTTATTTTTTTATTTTTTTTTTTTATTTTTTATTTTTTTTTTTTTTTTTGTATAGCCATGCATATAAGAATAATTTAGGCATGATATGAGAATATTGTAGGAGAACAGTAAACAATAGTTTGATCCTAGCGGTATAATTTCAAAATCATGTAATCAGTGGCAAAGTTCATAGCTGCAAAACAATATTAAATGGTTAACTATTTTAAAAAGCTATAATTTTTAATTTTTGGCATATATACAAAGATATTGTAGGTAATGAAAATTATTTGGACATATGTTTCAAGATCATTTGTTAAAATGTCAAGGTCATATCTGCAAAATAAAACTTACGTGGTTAATAATTAAAAAACTATAAACTTTTTGTATTGGCATGTCAATGGTTGATTCTCAATAAGCCGAGGCATCCGCCTATAGAATTCAAAATTATAAATTTTTACAATAATATTTACATTTTAAACATCTAAAAGAGTTGGGTTGAGTTGAGTAATGGTGTTTAACGTCCCAGTCAAGAATATTTTACTTATACCGAGACGTCGCCTGCTATAGGCGAAAATACAGAAATTTTGCCTGTGCGTTGCGCTGATGGCATTATACAGCAGGGTTCTTTATCGTGCCAAGCCTACCATGACACTGGACCTCGTTTATTTTAAGTACCCATCCGAAAAAAACGTGACTTTCATTTCGTGATGCCAAGTGCTTGGCGAAAGAACCGTCACTACCCACTTTCAAGTCATTTGCGGTTAGTCAGTTGGTAGAGTGCTCGCTCCGTAAGTGGGAGGTCGTTGGTTCGAACCCCGACTGCGTCTGACCCCATCTAAAAGAGAATACCAAAACGAAACGGTTTGATAAAACATTACACAAGGTGTTTAAACATACATTTCAGAATACTGCATTCCGTATACTTCCATACAAATACAAAAATCTTCAATTAATACACATAAAGAGCATTCCTCTCCATCAAAGATATTTTGACTACCAAAACTTCTATATTTTATCTTCTGTTTGGCAAATTTTGGTTGATGGAGAGGGATGCGCTGGCATTAAAATTTAGGGATAATAATAAAACATATTACCCTTTAATTGCCGCAAACAATATACATGCTTGATTTTAGCTAGCATACGATTACTTAATATACGTAATACACCTCTAAATTGTTACAAGGAAAAAAACGTGTCATTGGTCGTTTTCTCACTATTATTACCCGTGATTATGAAGAGCAAAATTCACAATACGTGATTTTCGCCTGTGAACTAATACAGCACCTACGTTGCACTATAATAGTTCCGTGTTTTACAGGCTTTATTACAAAAGCCGAATCGTGCCAGTTTAAAAAAAAATAAAAATTTATGTTATTACGAGAAAGTTTCATGTAATTACGAGAAAGTTTCATTTAATTACGAGAAAAATTCATGTTATTACGAGAAAAATTCACGTTATTACGAGAAAAATTCATGTTATTACGAGAAAAATTCATGTAATTACGACAAAGTTTCATGTAATTACGAGAAAGTTTCATGTAATTACGAGAAAAATTCACGTTATTACAAGAAAAATTCATGTTATTACGAGAAAAATTCATGTTATTACGAGAAAAATTCATGTAATTACGAGAAAGTTTCATGTAATTACAAGAAAGTTTCATGTAATTACGACAAAAATTCACGTTATTACGAGAAAAATTCATGTTATTACGAGAAAAATTCACGTTATTACGAGAAAAATTCATGTTATTACGAGAAAAATTCACGTTATAACGAGAAAAATTCACGTTATTACGAGAAAAATTCATGTTATAACGAGAAAGTTTCATGTAATTACGAGAAGTTTTATGTAATTACGAAAAAAATTCACGTTATTACGAGAAAAATTCATGTTATTAAGAGAAAAATTCATGTTATTACTAGAAAAATTCACGTTATTGCAAGAAAAATTCATGTTATTACGAGAAAGTTTCATGTAGTTACGAGAAAAATTCATGTAATGACGAGAACAATTTACGTTATTACGGGAAAAATTCACGTTATTACGAGAAATTTTAATGCTTTGAAAGGTGTTTATTTTGTCTCGGTACAATGCACACACTTACAACCCAGTAGTAGGGCAGACGACTATTGGAAGTTTTAGAAAACATTACCATACATTTTGTTGATTTATTGTTTGCTTGCTGGCATTTTATACTTTCAATTATTTACTAAATATACCCGTTCGTCTGTCTTAATGCAATCTAATTTTCATTTCATGAACTTTTTAAACTTTTTAAACGTGGTACCCAGGTTTATAGTTTTATGCTGCTTTACTCTCATATATATTTTAAAAATCAATAAAAATTGAATTAACTTTTTCAAAAGAGACGGGAAGGTCAGGTTCGAACCCCGGCCCGATTAACCAAGACTTGAAAATATGTGGTGTCCGCTTTTCTCCAAGTACCCGGCATTTAGAAATGAAAGAAACACGGGGTTCTTCGGGTGAGAAATTAAAAACCGATGCCCACTGTCATGGCATATTAAAGAACCCTCCATGCAGATTACCCCAAGTGCACTGCAAAGGTAAAAATTTCTTCCACTACATCTCTAGCTAGTGACGTCTCGTTATAAGCAAAACATTCTTGACTGGGACGTGATATGGCTGTGTATAAAGACCACCCATGAAACTGAACAAAAGTGGACTTATTAGACAGGTGGACTCTATATAGAAGGCCATCTATATATTCTATAAAATTTATATTGTTACTATCAAAAAGGGAGAGAACGATATTTAGATCCTTGTAAAATACTTATTTGATATATATCTATTACACTGTTTTTATTTTATTATTAAAAAATTCTGAAAAGTACTTTAATTTTGATGAACTAATGTGTAGATATTGGAAAAAATAATTTTGATGTAAATTTAAAAGAAACTCGGCTGATTATTATTTCGAAAATTATAAAATTTTAAGAAAGATTTTTTAAAAGTGGAATTTATATTATAGGCAGGTTCAGGAGTCATTTCGGGACTGAAAAGGGGGGGGGGGCTTTCTTAACATTAGATAGGTCGACTATATATAGAGATTCATTTTATAGTAAAATCCATTGTGAATCCTTCAGACCGGTTGTTATAGAGAGGTGGACTTTATATAGAGATGGACTCTTTAGCAGGTTTTATTGTACATTAATTTGAGAAGAGAAATTACGTCAATAGCAGGTGTGAATCAATAGACTTGAGGATCATACTAATTGAAATAAAACGAGCACATCACAATTCTTTCATCCTTATTTTTGCTTTTTGAAATTCAGAATCTTAATAGATTTATTTACCTTTGTGTTTTTGATACTACCATAAAATTATTTGATGATATACAATGGAGATTTTTAAATTTTCATCGTTTTAGCAGTTTTCCTGCATGGATCTAAAGACAAAAAAGGGCTTAAGAAATGGCTTATGAAATAAGATTTTAATTGCTATATTTAGACGAGATTTTCAGTTTTAATGGGTTTTTTTTTCAATTGCGCTTTAAAATATGCTGAAGATAAAAAATTAATTTTAGTACTAGGTATTCGAAATATGGAACACATTCTCAGATGAGCGTTAAGGCCCATTTGCCTCATTTTAGGTTACCCAACAAAAACCACATGATCTACATATAGAACAAGATATCGTCACACATATAAAAGATTTCACGTCAAATGACGAGCAGAGAGAGACATAACTTTAAGCATTGGTTTCAAACAATTACAGAAGACAAGTCTCATAAAAACAGTTTGTTAAGAATGAATGGATGAGCAGGTGGATTTGATTGTTTGCTAGAGTTTTACGTCGCGTCAGTAGTATTGCAGCCATTCGCGAAAAGTTCAAGTTAATATCTAGGAGTAAGCGATTTACATAAGTCCATATATTGCGTGATGCAATAATGTGTTTGATCCACTTTGTACTAGAGCTCACTGGTGGCGAGTTTTTTAGTGCTAGCACATTTGATTACACTAAGATTCACATTACACACAACTCGGTTGTCTATTATTGACATCAACTGGACCAAAATGACCAACCACGTGTGGTCAAATGACTTAGAACTTACAGCAGTGCCAGAGCTGGGGTTTTAAGATTAACGCCTCAAACACGGCAAACGCCGAACAAACAGGCGTTTGGAGAAATGAGTGTATAATTATAATGCATCTACGAATTTCCATCGAAGGAACGAATGTAACCAATTTTGAAAATGAAATAAAATGCGTATGAATTTCTCTGGATTGATTTGATTTAAAGGTTTTAGTCCCAGTAAAGAATATTAACGTCTTATCCTTAAAGACCCGTGTTTCATTAATTTCTAAATGCCAGGTGCTTTAAGAAAAACGGTCGCCACCTATTTTTTAGTCTTGATCAGACCCGGTAACATATATAGGCACCTGGCTGATATTCACCGTAATATTGACATTGTGAGAGACAGAGTGGTGTTTTTGATGGTCTGTTGAAAGAACAGAACAACAGATCAGTCAAAACTATCAAACCACAAAAAATTTTTGAACAATCGGATCTTTAAAAATTTCTTCCTACCTTGACAAAGCTGTATATACCCTATTATTTTGAGACAATGTGTAATGGTACAACTTGTCAATCAATTTTGTGTCTCGCGGGATGTAAATTTCAAGTGATGTAAATTTCAATTGGAATTAGATTCACGCATGTATGCCACTTCCAGTGAAAATTGTCTGTTTCACATGCTGTGTTTGTTGATCGGAAAAACTGAAAAATCATCTACATGCTTTTTTAATCAATTTACAAGGGATACAATAGGAACTCCTCAAAAGTACAATACATGGTTTAAGTACTACACAACTCCTAACTAACCTTTAAACGATAATTTTCTAAACTTTGAGAGATATTTGCACCACACCAGGCGTAAAAAAGGATAAGTATACTTCTCACTGCTTTGCTGTCTACATTTGAATGATAACGAGTATGAAGCTCGGCACATTATGTTAGAGTGAATCTAAACCTAACAATGTCGACATTCCAGAAAAAATCTCTCGGTAAATCCTTGTCTACTCACATATCACAGATTCGAAACCCACATGCTTGGCCATTGAAAATTATCCCTCAGCTACAGTTCCCCCTTTCCCGTTTCAGATTCACAAATTTCACTTCCAACATTTAGCCAGCAATCTTTTACTCCAAACTTCTTTGCAAATTGAAATGGGGCCACACAGGTGCACCTGATTTTCGACTGAAATATAGTCCACAAATAACAACACATTTATCGTTGATATTCAATTTTTATATATATTATTTATATCCAATATTCTAAAAAATTCATTATGTTAATGAAAAATCGAGAAAATACCATCAAAATACCTAATAACACTATAATTTTTCAAACCAAAACTCCCCATTGTTACCCCACATTAAAAATATTGCGGATTAATAATGTGTTGTTCTCGGTCTTAAATTCAGCTGTTGCGTCTACTGGACTGCCCCTATGCTCATGTGTTATAGATGATTTTTTTCCTTAAAATAAATGAATAATTTTTTTTTAAAAAAATATTAAACGAAAATATAACAATTGAACTGTTTTAAAATGGTGTTCATTGTCAGTATGAAGGCAACAACTTTGCAAGCAAATGGAATAACGCGCGTTACACCATTTTAAAACAGTTCAATTGTTAAATATATCATAAACCATCTACGAGGTTTTCTAAAACTTCCAATAGTCGTCTGCCCTACTACTGAGATTGTAAGTGTGTGCATTGTACCGAGACAAAATAAACACCTTTCAAAGCATTAAAATTTCTTGTAATAACATGGATTTTTCTCGTAATAACGTGAATTTTTCTCGTAATTACATGAATATTTCTCGTAATAACGTGAATTTTTCTCGTAACTACATGAAACTTTCTCGTAATAACGTGAATTTTTCTCGTAATTACATGAATATTTCTCGTAATAACGTGAATTTTTCTCGTAACTACATGAAACTTTCTCGTAATAACGTGAATTTTTCTCGTAATTACATGAAACTTTCTCGTAATAACATGAATTTTTTACGTAATTACATGAAACTTTCTCGTAATAACATGAATTTTTCTCGTAATTACGTGAAATTTAATATTTTTTATTTTTTTTAAACTGGCACGATTTGGCTTTCGTACTTTATAATGTTGCTTTGTATACTTTAAACTTCTATAGGCATCGCACGTGTATTGGCCAGAAGCCTGATCATATATCATAATGTTGTTAGATATATACGACATGTATTGAAACTTGTTCAGATAAGCAGTGCGTAATTTAATTGGGTTATTTGTTGATGAAGCATATACTGCGTGTAAATACGAAAAAATATTGTAAAAATGACAAAAATTACTATAAAATATATAAAAACCCAAATAAAGAATGGACGACATATAAGATTTGAACTCAAGATTTTGAAGTTATCATTTCCTACGCCCTACCACACAGCCAGCGTAGATGTTATGGGAATCGTATATTACGTTATGTTTTATATAGGCACGTTAGGCTAAAATTAATTTACATTTGACCTCGATGTTGGATATAGAGGTCTCCCAAAGGTGTAACCATGTTTCTTGGGATTTTTCCTATAGGCGGGTGGCTCGGCTTTTTAAGACTCATTCTTTTGCAGATATGGATATGGCAATTATTTTTAAATGATTTACGCCGTTAGTTCACAGCTGCAAAAGAATAATAAAATGATTATTTATCTCATAAAACGTAGGACGTGTAATATTTAAATTAGAAATAATGTGGTAATGGGATCATACCGGGGGTTGATAGTTTCTGTAAAATTTGTAATTTTTTTCTACTTCCGCAGATTAGAGGGTATTCCAAAAACAATAAACATTTTATATAATAGAATATTGTAGGAATTGATATAACGATCGTTTTCATTTATGGGTCTTTCATTAATATGTTAAGGTCATAACTATGGTGTATGGTGGCTTATTTCTGACATCGACATAATTTTAGTCGACATAAAATTATCTCAACATGTCGACTTAATATCTTGACAAGTCGAGTTAATATCATGGAAAGTTGTGATACCAAATTAAAAAGTTAAGATAAGTAACACAACATGTCGCGATACTTATGTTGACCAGTCGTGATTATTATCTCGATATCTCGACTTATTTTTATCGCGGCAGGTGATTATAAAAAAAAGCAAGATTTATATTCTTCTTTTAAAACATTTATTAAATGTCGTTTTATCTTATCAATTTCTGTTAGCCTTTGATAAATGTGTAATCCTTATGATCGAATATACAATGTGAATATATTCATTTTCTCTTCTGGCGACTTAACTCGCTTAATTAAAATTTTTAATTTTTTCCAATAAAGAATGAGTCTCAAAAAGCCGAGCGATCCACCTATAGGAAAAATGCCAAGAAACAAGGTTACACCTTTGGGAGACTTCTATATCCAACATCGACTCGAGGACAAATGCAAATTAATTTTAGCCTAACGTGCCCATATAAAGCATAACGTAATATAGACACCTCAAAACTGTTACTAAGAAAAAAACTTAATATGAAAATGTGTCATTGGTCGTTTTCTCACTATTATTACCCGTGATTATGAAAAGCAAAATTCACAATACGTGAATTTCGCCTGTGAACAAATGCAGCGCCTACATTGCAATGATAATGTTGCTTTGTATACTTTCAACTTGTATAGGAAACGCACGTGTATTGGCCAGTGGCCTGATGATATGCATATGTATGATAACGTTGTTAGATCTATACGACATGTATTGAAACTAGTTTCAATGTGTTCAGATGAGCAGTGCGTAATTTAATGATGAAGCATATACACTGCGTTTAAATGAGAAAAAAATATTGTAAAAATGAAAGAAATTACTATAAAATATATTAAAACCCAAATAAATAATGGACGACATATAAGATTCGAACTCAAGACTTTGAGGTTATCATTTCCTACGCCCTACCACACAGCCAGCGTAGATGCTATGAGAATTATATTCTAGCTAATATCAAGTATGTATATTGTTTGGGGCGATTAAGGGGTAATATGTTTTATCTTTATCCCCAAATTTTAATGCCAGCGCATCCCTCTCCATTAACCAAAATTTGCCAAACAGAAGATAAAATATAGAAGTTTTGGTAGTCAAAATATCTTTGATGGAGAGGAATGCGCTCTATGTGTATTAATTTAAAAACACTGTTATTTCCATCCAGATTTTCGCATTTGTATGGAAGTATACGGAATACAGTATTCTGAAATGTATGTTTAAACACCTAATGTAATGTTTTATCAAACTTTGAATATTAAAAACCTTTTCGTTTTGGTACTCTTTTTTGGATGTTTAAAGTGTAAATATTATTGTAACAAATTTATAATTTTGAATTCTATAGGCGGATGTCTCGGCTTATTGAGAATCATTCTTTGGTTGTGACATTTCAAATTGTTAAGAAGAAAGCTAAATTCAGTTTGAAGTGAAGCTTTTAAATGATAATAATAGATATGCAAGATAACTCAAGTGGCCGTACAAAGTTAGGATTCAATAATCTGTAATAATAATAATAATAATAATAATATTTAATTGTTTTGTTTTTTATTGTCCGACTATTTCTATCAATTACTTGGATAAGTCGTATTTTTGGTTGCCTGGGTTTGGAAAGAGTACATGTTTTAGTCAAAATTATTTTTTGTTGTACTTAGCAATGAAAATTTTGAAGTGCAGATTAAATTTTTGTGTCGCTGAGACATCAAAACTTTACTTAAATACACACTGTATGCAAATGAATCAAATAGTGCCGATTCAGCAGCAACCGGTATTGACTTTATCATCAGTTATTTTATGTTTGCTGTTAAAGTATTTAATTGTTTTATCAGCACATGTTACCGTTTCACTTCATCAAACGAGCACATTTATCCAGGTAGTCGACAGGTAACCTTGTAACAGGTGTTTTATTTACTGTTTCAAATACCAAGCCCATAAACATGCTTTACATATGATATATCATATTGGACTTTATAATACTAACGTCAATATGAATACATTTGAATTAATTTAAATTTGCAGAAAGTGATATATTTATGTGAAATCTATATTAGACTATAAAATGCATCTACTAAAAATTAAGTTAACATTAGAAAAATACCAAATGAAAAAAATACATAATATACAAAACTAAAAAGAAAAAGTTAAGCTTTTGATTTCATCAATACCTTTGTATTTTTTATAAAGCCGCTGTAACGAAGAATATTGACCCGGGTTGAAAATCGACCCGGGGTTCATTTTTCAACGTTGAATATTGACCCGCGGGTGCTTTTTCAACGTTGAAAACTGAGACCAAAAGTCGTGAAATTTATACCCGGGGTCATTTTTCAACGGTCTTATTTTTTTTTTAATTGCTGAAGACCTCAACACGTGGAAAATTGACCCTGTTGAAAATTGACCCAAACTACAAATTATAGCTCACCAGAGCTGAAAGCTCAGATGAGCTATTGCGATGTTTCACCGTCCGTCGTCTGTCGTGCGTCGTCCGTCGTCCGTCGTGCGTCGTCCGTCGTCCGTCGTGCGTCGTGCGTCGTGCGTCGTGCGTTAACTTTTCACATTTTAATCTTCTCCTCCAAAACCACTGGGCCAAATTTAATGAAGCTTGATAACAATCCTGCCTGGGTAAAGCCCTTTCATATTTGCACAAATGAAGGAGTTATTTCCCCTTGGGGCCCCATAAGGGGGGAAAGAGTGAAAAACTTTGAAAATCTTCTCTGAATCTACAAGAGATATACCTTAGTTATTTCATTTCAAACATCCTTAGGTAATCTATTTTCAGATTTGCACAAATGGTAGCCATGGGGCTCAAAATGGGGAAATTGTAAGGCACTGAGTGGGGTAATTGCTAAAAATTATATATTTTTCACTATATCTTGAAAACTATTAACTTTTTGTACAGGCATGTATATTAGAATGTTGTAGATATTGATATGACGATCATTTTGATATATAGTTCAAGGTCATATGTTGAAAGGTCAAGGTCACAGCTGCAAAAGAAGACTTAAATTGCTAATTATCTTGAAAACTATTAAAATTTTGTATAGGCATGTATATTAGAATATTGTAGGTTTTGCGACAAGGATCATTTTGATTTATTGTTCAAGGTTATATATTCAAAGGTCAAGGAATATCAACATAGAAATACTAAAATTATTTATTATCTTGAAAGCTATTAATTTCATGTGTATTAGAGTATTGTAGGTATTGACATGACAATTATGTATGGTTTGAGGTCATATATGTTCAAAGGTCAAGGACATAGCTGCATAAGTATATTGAAATTGATTAATGATTTGGAAATTATTCATTGCACTACAGCTACTTCATGCATATTATATAAGCTACTTATAAATGAAGTGTGAGTGGATATATTTCTGATTAAGTTTTGTGGGAGTTCTTAACTTGAGAAAACTTTCAAAGTTTCTGTACGTAATATATAGTCTATTGCACTTTGCAAACAATATTGGACATATCTTCAGGTGAGCGTTAAGGCCCATGGGCCTCTTGTTTTTGTTTATATCTCTTTCATTGAAATTTGCTCTATGAGACTGATCTATATCTACTGTAATGTTGCAAATTTTAAATTTACTGGATGTTTGTAAATACAAATAAAATGTTACGACACTACTTATCAAATATTAAATTTAAAAGTTAATTTTCCCAGAATAATAAGTAAAATTTCGTCTGAGATCACCCAATGTCCAGCAATACACGGTTAACTTATGTTTGAAGCCACATGATGTCAATAAGAACGACAGTGTTTTTAATTTTACGGCATTTATTGGTTTTTGCGTTTTAATAATGATTCTTTATCAAATTAAAAAAAAATTATGGGATTTTTTGGACCGCACATGGCACGTCTATTAGGATTTGCAGCGTAATTTTTGCTCATTGAATGAATTCATGGCTCTTTGTAACTGATTTTTTTTTTCTTTTATATAAGCAGAAAGCCACTTCGAATACCCCTCCCTTCCTCCTAGTCAAATGATTGTCCCTTAATTAAAATCAACTTGTCAGTATAAATAACAAGTCGATATACGAGTCCAACATACATGTATTTTAACTGGTAAAATAGTAGACATTCTCGAAAATATATATCAGACAGCATTATTAATGACAGGGGTCATAATTATCCGACTAGACAACATCATGGCATTCAATTCATTCGGCTTAAAAAAGTTAAATGGACTTGCCACATAGCAATATAATATTCTAAAATTATTTTGTCCGATTAAAAGCAGGGTTATCTGTTTGTGTTAGATTTTTTTAAACCCCCCCCCCCCCCAAGAAAAAAAAAAGAACAACCAACAAAACCTCCAAACAAACAAAATCACAAAAAAGCCCCCACCCAATAGAACAAAATGACCAAAACAAAGCACATTAAATGAACCAACACCACCACCCCCACACCCCTTAATAAAACATGACTTATATATCAATCAATATCAATATATATATATCAATCGCATCTAACATTTCCTGAATATTAAATCATTGAATTTTAGGATTATAAAAAAAAATAGAGGAATTGACTGAATTTTTTTTATTGAAAAAATCATGGTTTATGATCTAAGTTCATTGATATTTACTTTTATGTTGTTGAATTTTGAACCGGTTTTCCGATCAAAATTCAACGACGCGGTTCAATTTTCAACAGACTAGGGTCTAAATTCAACATCTTCGGTCTCATTATTCAACGTTGAAAAATGAACCCCCGCGTCAATTTTCAACCCGGGTCATAATTCTTCGTTACACCGCCTCGTCTTCTGTAAAAGTGTGTTTACTTAATTTACTGGTCCAGATATTTTACGATTTGGATATTCTGCAGGTAATTGGTAATGTCATAATACATTTTAATGTATTCTCGATAAAATTTTTAAAAAATGTATTATGACAGTTATGTTATTTGCTACTTATGATTTTTAAACGAAATTGTAGCACAGGATAGTTATACATTAAATATGGCAAAATATTCACAATCACAAAAGAAATGGCATAAAGACAATACACTAGAAAAACATGTAAAATCTTATATGTTAGTTTTAGCAACATTAACATTAAGCATGTTTTATTTTGCGCATTTTTTTTACGTTTTTGCATCACAAAGTCCGATGAATCATCCGGCTAGAGTTCAAACTGACCACATCCTGACGTTTTACCACTGATCCAACGAGGCAGTCATAAAACTCTCTGATAAAAGTGCTTAAAGTTTCTTATTTTTGAAAATATGAAAAAAAGAAAGTTCAATGTGCGAATTTTTGCAAACCTCAGTCAACAGAACGGTCGCGTAACTTATTGGGGCCAATGATTTTTTAAGCTCACCTGACCAAAGGTCATGTGAGCTTATGGCATAGCACAACGTGTGTATGTGCGTGCGTGTGTGTGTGTGTGCGTGTGCTCGCGAACATGTGTGTGTGCGTCGATAACACACATTTTCGACTTCTCCTCCGGAAGAACTGGACAGAATTCATTGAGACTTGGTCAGAAGCATGCCTAAGTCGTTGCAATTCAGATTTGTTTGTAGCGTTGCCATGGCTACCAAAACTAGGTCAAAGTGACCTAGGGGTGCAAAAATCTTTAAAAATCTTCTTCTCCGAAACCAATGATGGGAGACAAAAATCTAATGTGATATTTGGCTTCTCAAGGGTCATGGTCACGACCTATTTTACCTTTGAGTTTTTACTACTAAATAAGCTGTTTTTTCAGATATTTTATGCTTATTATGTTTTACAATTGATAAGCATGGTAATATCTAATGATATTTTAGGTTTTTTAGAAATCAGAAAATAACTTTTGGAGTTATTGTCCTATAATATGGTTTTTTTTTTTTTTTTGCAAATTTTGCTGTTTTTGACATTCTTTAAAAACTATTATAAGTAGATAATAAAAAGAAATTGTGAAAATTTTCAACATGACAAAATCTTGCAAGGAAGCAAGTTTTGTATCTATATGTTAATCCATGTAAGAGTTTTTGACCCTGAAATATTGATTTTTTTTCAGAAATATCGCTGTTTTTGACTATTTTCTTGAAAACTTTTACAGATGGATATTAACAATAAATTGCAAAAATGTTCAGCACAACATAGTCTAACAATGTAGCAAGTTTCGTATCTATATATTAATCCATGTAAGAGTTGTTGCCCTTGTAATAATGTTATAAGTAGATTGTGAAAATGTTCAGCATGACAAGATCTAGCAAGGTAGCAAGTTTTGTATCTATATGTTGATCCATGTAAGAGTTATTGCCCTAAATATTGAGTTTTTTTAAATTTCATTGTTTTTGATCATTTTCCTGAAAACTATTATTAGATGGATAATAACAATAAATTGCAAAAACGATCAACATGTCAAAATCTTACAATAGAGAAAGTTTGATGATAATATCATAATCCAAGTAAAATTTATTGCCCCTGCAAATTTTTCTGTTTTTGACCATTTTCTTGAAAACTTTAAGAGATAAATATTAGCAATAAAATGCAAAATTGTTCACCATGACCCCATCTAACACAGTAGCAAGTTTTGTATCTATATATTAATCCATGTAAGAGTTGTTGCCTCTAAAATACTAATTTTTTCACAGATTTTGCTGTTTTTTGACCATTTTCTTGTAAACTATAAATTGCAAAAATGATCAACATGATAAAATCTAGCAATTTTTTAAAAACTGTATTATATTCCATGTAAGAGTTGAAATATAGTTTTTTGTGAATCTGACATTCTTTGATGATTATCATGAATACTATTTTTTTTTAAACAATAAATTGTTGCCACAGAATTATTCATGTTTTGACAACTTTCATGTTATTGGCTATTTTTGAATTTTTGTAATAGAATTCTGTAATTTTATGAATTTGTTTGTGTAAAAAATCTTTATAATACAAACAGTCATTTTCATTTTGAAATTAAAGCATTTAAGTATGTATTACAATAATCAGATTCAGCCACAAATTAAATTATAATTTGACATGTATGAAAATTTACGAATGTATTTTCCATGTATAAACTGAGTGTACATTTATCAAACTGTTTATCTAACTTATAGTATGTGTTCGGCTTTAAATTGTTGGTTATCTGGAGAGATCTTGACCACATCTCAAGCGATCACATTTCTTAAAATTATTATCGGCCTTCCGTTTAAGAATGTTTTAAAACAAGTGGCAGCATAATTGTTTCAAGTTATAGTTAAAATAAATTTTATCATTCAAAATAATGTTTTGTCGCAAAAGAAAATAATAAAAATGAACTATGATTGTTATATGTGATGAAAATAGTTATATGTGATAAAAAATGAAAAACAATCTGAAGAGATAAATCGCATTTAAATGTCTTGTAAAAGATAAAGTTTTGATAAACAACATTGTTGGTGGAAAATATGTCACGCTGTCTTGAAATATTGTTTACATTTGACATTATAAACAAAGATTTTTATAATCATGTCGTGGTTTTAAAATATACAATGTAGTTATCGAAAAGAATATACCCGTCAAGTGGATAAATGGAACTTGGTCCATGTATCTCGGCAGTTACAATTCCCAGAAAAATCTTATATCTCTAAAAGTTTGAGTGTAATTGTAGAAGTTAGAATGATGTATCATTAAAATGCTTTTGAAAATGACAAAAATCTATAAAACAAAATGGTGTAATGGACCAATTTAATGAATTATTAAGTTTGGGACCTAGCATATTGTCATAGCGTCATCATCATTTGAACTGTGCGTGAATATACATGAGTATAGAAGTATATATATATTTATGTATGTACGTATGTATGTATGTCATATACCAATTTTTTAACTTTTGAAGTTTATAATAAGCATTTACAAAAAATATTTTGGAAAAAAACTTTTTTTATGTTTTGAATGATAATTTTTTTTAAATGATATATAACATATAGTTGCACATTTTTTGTTATACCTTTTCTCTCTTACTCGACGTCAAAACAGTTGCAGTATATATTTTCCGTGTTTCTGCAATCACTTTTCCATACTTTTTGATAATGGGGTTAACCAGTATATCATGAAGACATATAAAAAAATACTTCTAGTTTGAATTGCATAAGCTGACGTTTTCTAATAAAACGCTATGCGTAGGAAGTATTGACGTAAATGTTCTGATAAACTTGCCATGCGTAGAACTATGCCGGTTTAATGTTGACACATCATAATTTTGTAAATCAACAGAATGCAGTATTCTGGCCATTTAATCTAGAACAAATGATTAAAATCGATCCATGACATTTCAGGTTGTGTTAAATTTGTAAATTTGTTTTATAAATGTCGTTGTAGTAACATTACATTGATTACATTTTTGGGCAGTATCGTTTTCGTGATGGTGTTTGAATTAAGAATGGGTGAATTTAATGGTCATGTCGGACTTAGTATTATTTCAAAATTTTACCATATTTTTTCATAGTAGAGGCCATTATGTTATACGTGTATATGGTTTTAAGTATAAATTTTGTTTGCATGTTTCTTCTTATGTTTAACGCATGGTCGTGGTTTCTTTGGCTATTGTCAATTAATTTCTAGACACGACGAGAATAAATTGTTTATATAAAATTATAAATTATGAATTATAAATTATTAAACGCAGTGTACATACAAAATTAATCAATTGAGGTTATGATGTAAACACCAAAATCAAGATTCTTACCTTTGTTTAGAGACGGTCATTTATGAGATAGTGGAGAAAACCGGAGTGATCGGAGATAAAATCTACCGTGACTTTTGACAAGCAAATTAACTAACTTATTCACACTAGGATCTTCCCGAAAATGATTCTACCGCAGGCGGTTAGACACTTTTGTCCGTAAGATTTACGGCATCTCCGGACCACCGAATACCCACGATATTGAATGAGTTGGCCCCAGAAGAAGCCCATTTAACTATTTAATTTTTAAAAACAAACACATTGACTAATAAAATCTTAGAACTGTTACAGTTATCAATATAATAAATGCATTCTAAATAAATCAAATTCTAACCAACCTCTTCGGCTTTTATGTTTTGAGTGAAAACAAAAACAAAAAAGAACAAAATGTAACCCCTCATATTTTCATATATTTAAATAGGACAATATCTAAAGAGCCACAACAATGCAGAAGTGATGCTATAATAAATTGTTTACCCATACTACAAAAATATGTTGCTCTCCATTTTCAATATCAATCAATAGAAGCAACTCCAACTAGACATTAAAATCACGTGACTAGCTGATTACGATGGTAGCATTAAGACGAATTGGAATTATAACACTGATCATTTAAATGGAATTTCATCTTTCATCATTATCATTACAATAAAATAAAGGAAAACTTTACACTATAACAATAACTTGGATGAAATGAAATAACTGTATAAGTTAAATTACGACCTAAATAAACCTCATGTTTCCCTGCTGATGACTACTGTGACGGCGAAATTAGCCTAAGGTCATGCTTCCGACTCATTAATATAACCCCGATCTCTTGACTCGGACGCGAATATCACTAACTCTCAGATTGTCTGCCCCCGGGGATTCTCATTGATCGATGTTAATAATTTTCCAATCAAAGATTATAGCCATTTATATACATAAAATTTTGAGTCAATATTAGATAAGAATTGACATCGTTTCTCGCCACAACAGATATTGATCGTTCATTAACGTCTACTGAATGGATACTTCCGCTGAAATAGTTATCCACTCGTACAAAAGCGGAACAGACTGCTTTAACAACGTAACTTACACACCTGAAATTATTTTCATCCGGACAAGAAAAAAATATTGTGAGATTGTTATAAATATTCAAACAGAAAAATTACTACAATTGTTCTTCGACGACATACTAGTAAATCGGTACACTATTCTTGTTTCCAGAAATATCTTCTACAGAATATCTGCAGTTTGAGGTGACACAATAATCTTAACTTGTATACAAATTAGAATTGAAGACTAATAAAAAGATTTTCATTATTTTTGTAGAACAGTAACATGATCATGTCCGAACTTATCATTATCGGGACCGATCTCTTCAGACGTCCTTTAGTGACAACAATTTATACTGGTATATATATATATATATATATATATATATATATATATATATATATATATATATATATATATATAAAGAGGTGTGTGTGTGTGTGTGTGTGTGTGTGTGTTTTACACTAAATGAATTTTTTGTCGTATCGCCACTTTCAGCATGGAAAATACATTCTCATCGATCTAAAAGAATTTAGATCGTTTTCCTTTCAAGATGGTGATACATACCCGGGCACACAGACAAAAAACACGAACATGCCTTATCCATAAATGGCCAGAGTTAAGGCCCTAGGGTCAATATGCCAATATTCAAATATTAAGTTCGGAACTCGTAACTTGTCCGTCAAATTTACTACTTATTGCTTCCCTTTGGGCGAATTATGACCGATAAAAAATCATACATTGATAAGTATTTAATTTTTCTGCTACAAAACGCGAGACAATTATTTTTTTCCTGCAACTTTTGATTTTATAATTGAATTCGACGTGATTGATTATATAGTATCTTGACTAAGTGTTAACAATTGTACTACTTATTGTTAGTGTACTCATCGTTACTTTGTTATCATAAACAACAATGTTGGTATATATAATTACCAGACCATTGATTAGCATGTAAAAATCAATAAGGAAATATTAAATGTATTTTTTCTTTAGAACAAAAATTGTTTTATGTCTAAATGAAAGGTGTAGACGCATTTTCACACACGTGTGCGTATTTTAACACACACACACACACACACACACACACACACACACACACACCAAATTATCACACATCTTTAACAATCAATGAAATGAAACAAAGCACATTGCCACACCTCATAGTAATATTTTTTCATTTTCCAGATCAGATCGGCTATTTTCTGTCGCACGCAATTTTCTACGCCTTCAGGTTTGAATTATTTTTAATATACTCCACCAATTAGCCTAAGATTGGGCTTCCCTTTAGTAGACTGAAAATAGCTATCGATTTTTGCGTCAGAAAAATACATGAATTTCATTGGCTGTTATTATCGATTCATTATCGAAATAACATGGTTTTGTATGTTTATTATCAGAACAGCGTTTCCGATAGTAGACTACAACATACGTCCACGCACGCGACAAGTGCCACTAAACGAGGAATAATAACTGTTAAAGAAGGGAAAAGTCGGGTGTAAACACTCGCCGAAGTACCAGGGAAAAAACAAAGGATAGATTAAAAAATATCACTTTCATTAAAAGATTTTTATAAGGTAAGTGATCGCTAAGAATAATTATTTAATATGTGTAACGAATAACTTAATTATACTAATTTGAATCGTGAATTTTTTTTATTAAAGATATATATATATATATATATATATATATATATATATATATATATATATATATATATATAAAGAGAGAAAGAGAGAGAGAATTTATTTAAAGACCTAGAGATGACTATTATTTAATTACCATTTCTGTCAAGAGCTTTCTTGAGAAACTTTGCTTTTACTCCCCTACAGCTATCACTTTTATTAAATCACAGGATACATAAAAAAGTAAAATGATTTCGTATACGATTGTGTCGAAAATAGTGTGTGTGTGTGTGTGTGTGTGTGTGTGTGTGTGTGTGTGTGTGTGTTACAATCAATGATTTTTTCCTGGTCGCCATCTTTTAGAATGAATATTACAATTTTATCGACCTTTAGGAATTGAACTTTTCATTCTAAATATCTAACAATATATTTCAATGTGCGGCGGCACAAGAGATATAGTAGCTGATAGTCCAGCTCGTTATATTGTATCACGTATAGTATATGTAGTATTCCTCGAGGAATGCGACAGGTGTTAATAGAGAAATTATTATATTTATCCGTTTATCTATTTTGATGAATGTTATTTCCATTTCATACTGGCATGCTGGTGTGTGTGTGTGTGTGTGTGTGTGTGTGTGTGTGTGTGTGTGTGTGTGTCGTTCTTTTGCGTGCTTACACTTTTTAAATTTTAATCAAATAATGTATTCAGTAGTATTGTGTGCTACTTTTGATTGCATTATTTCATAAAAATTCAAAAGTAGCACATGACGATTCATTTAAACAGAAACAGAAAAACAAGTTTGAATTGACAGAATGAATTAACTGTATGCTTTATGACCATAATGACAGTGAGTTTTGTTAAGGATATCCTGAATAGAAATTGTAATTAAATGTTAAACAAACTTTGAAACATGTGTAATGAATTTACTATCACTGGCCACATATACACAGCCATCCATAGATTGAAAATGTTCATATCATTACAAACTGTAAATCACCACAAAATTAATTTATTGAAAATATTATTCTGTTAAAGTTAAGTGTTTTTGTTTAAGATGGTGTTTTTATCTTGAAAAATGTATTTTTCACATTTTTGAATTCGCCAACCCTCCCCCTCCCCAGCTTTTTTTAAATCAAATTTTTTCAAGAAAACAAATGCATTTAGATATAAATATCACTTTTAAATACTTCATAATCTTTTGTTTATCAATTCTTTGCAAATCTTTGACAAAAAATATTAATTTGTATAGTTACTTATGTTGTTAGTAGATATAAAACAAATAGTAGCTAATGTTTTATGATTGTGTCATGTACTTCTTTTAAATTTTAGATCAAAATGTATTTAAAAGTAGCAAATGTCAAACTATTGAATGCATTATTGTAAAAAAATTAAAAGTATGCAAGAAAATTGTGACACCCCCGTTATTAGAGGCCTATCTATTGATCGTGCGTACTTGTAAACTAAACTCCAGTGTGCGGGTCAGTTTTGTTGATAAAATGAAATCAATATCCATTCCTTGAAATGAAGCAGTTCCCATCTCATATATTTTTCTATGTTCTCATTTTGATTGGTTTTCTACTTAGATCATGTTTTTGCGAACCTAAAGTTAATTTTGCATATATGATCAAATTGTGTTTATACACATAAGGGAAAATTAAAATCGCAATGAAACCTATACAAGAGTATATTGGTTTTATGTCTCTGCTTTGTTGTGATTAACCTTGTCAGTGTTTTTAGTAAGATGTAGAAGGCTTTAAACTGGAAATTTTAAAATTGATATTCTCTCTCTCTCTCTCTCTCTCTCTCTCTCTCTCTCTCTCTCTCTCTCTCTCTCTCTCTCTCAGGAATTATGCAAATCAGGTATATTGTGCATTCTAAAACTAACAGAAAACGTCAAATAGTATCTATTTTACTTCAAATTTTGAAATAGTTTGCTACATTTTTACCTCTATTTTTAAAGATGAGCTAAGAGTTTAAAAAAAACATACGAGTGTAAAAAAGTCTGTAAAAAAGTGATCCTTAAAACTTGTTTCTTTTAATTATTTAAAACAACTTTTACTTTTTCTCAGAATGAAAGTAATAGAAAAAAGCTTAAATGAATGGAATTTTAATCTATTCCAGGACATTTGAGTTTATTTTTATGTTACAAGTAGTGATTAAATGGGCTGCTGTGGTGATAACGTAGACCTTTCAAATTTCCAGTACATGTTTTTCATTCCTCAAAGGGTTATTGTCTTCAATGTTAGATTAAACTATTACCCTTGAATGTGCAATAAATTGAGTTACGTCTCGAAAATGCAGCGTTAACTTGATAGTGTTGTAGAGTGGAGTGAGATCGAGTGTATTAAGCAATTTTCCAAAACTTGTCTGAGATCTGGGAAAAAATAAATAAAACACATTTGAAGACCAAATAAAGAAAAAATAATGTAAAAACAGGCACGATAAAGCATGCTTGATACAGAATTTTTTACTAAAACTTATCAATACACTCCAGATCATTTACAAGGTTTTGTATTGGATTTTTCTAGTATGAATTAATAGCTACATGAATGAGATATTTATATATTGCGTAGGTCGAAGTTCCTGTGTAACAAAAGTTCAACTTCATTAAATAGAATTTCTCGGCCTATGATTGAGATCTAAGAGTGTTATATCTGTCAACTACGCAACATTGACACGGTATCAACTAACTGCTATATATAAATGATGGAGTAATGAATATTGGATTTTAAGGTCTCCATGATAAAGTCGATAATACAGGCATTGTTAATGATGAAGATTATCCTTCATTTAGAAGCATATTAACGATCGAAAGTGTATTTATCTCTTGTTTTATTATAACGGATGCGCCTACGATTTAAGTGGCTAAAAAAGAATAATGTTTTGTAATATACATTTCAATTAAAATCCTGTATTAGATTAAATTTCATATGCTCCTCACAAGTTTGTTACTAGTAGAAGCATAAAACAATAATAAGACATGGAATGTTTGGCTCGTTATTCTTTATATTAAAATTTTGTTCTGCAGACGCAGAAGTTATTATGTTTTGATACTTCATTCCCCATACTTTGTTTGACGGAACCGGATGCTGGTCTGGATTTTTTATGAGTGACCCGGATGCAACGACAGAATAACTGTGTCCTTCACCTCATAAAACATGAAATTGAGCTTATTATTATGTTACATGAGAGAGAGAGAGAGAGAGAGAGAGAGAGAGAGAGAGAGAGAGAGAGCAAACACATCTGAAATTTGAAAACGGGGTATGCAAACTATTAAAAGTATTTTAACTAGAACTTGTTATTTTACAGGGTTATTTAAAATATTGCCCTGATAGACAAGTTTAGTTTGAAAATGTCCGCTTTAGCATTGTAGTTAAATCAATGGTCTGACATCGATAACTGGAGTCGAGACATAATTCATTCAAAACTAAAGCCACAATGATTATCTGTGATTGTGAATGATTACTTTAACCTTTTAAAGAATCTCTTAAGCGTATGTTATATATATATATAAATATATATATATATATATATATATATATATATATATATATATATATATATATATATATATATATATATATATATATATATATATATATATATATATATATATATATATGCAGGCCTATATATCACCACACACACACACATACATGTGATCTTGTTCAACATTGATTGTAGCGAGTAAAGTTGACGGCTGTTTGTTAGCTAGCGAATATATACCCTTGATGATTACAGTCACAGTCTGTTTGATTACTAAATAATTCTATAAAGTGATTACTGTCATAGCGTCTGGTTTTATTACTATGGTATAATAAGATTATAAGTGTTGTGAATGCTTAATTACTATAGAGATAATGCACATCGTACATTTGTACTACTTGTATCCTATTGAATAAATGTATTTCTGCATGGTACTAGTATATATATTGTCTGTGTCTATGTTTCTTTAAACGGTTCGCATGATTTTATATATACGTATGTGTGTGTGTGTGTTTTTGTGTGTGGAGAGAGAGAGAGAGAGAGAGAGAGAGAGAGAGAGAGAGAGAGAGAGAGAGAGAGAGAGATGTAAATAGTATTCAGATTAAATTGATTAAAAAAGTGGATATATTATCTTACAACATTCTTTTCAATTCAAAAAATAACAGGTGGTTTTTATGTTATATTTTATAAACAAAAACATGTGATGTATACGTTAACTAATGTACTGGCTGAGAATTGTTATTTAAATAAAAGGTCAAGCAGATAGGTCAATGTTATTTGCCTATACTATATCGTTACAGAAAGTTTTACTATTGGTTACAGTTTAAGAAAAAAGTGAATCTGAACAGGTAGTTCCGGCTTAGTTTTATGTTTGTTTGTTTTTATATTATATCCTTTAAAATATATCTGATCCGACCGCTTTATATATGTTATTAATTTAAACATCATAAACAATATAAACCGGAACTTGTAGATATGTTGCCAAGACAATTGGAAAACTTTTTTTTTCTTTTTGTCAAGTGACTTATGTTTTTATCGTTGAAGTATATACGTTGTATATCAAATTCATATAATTTCAGATTATGAAATCAAAAAATCGAGAGATGGATTTCGAATTTACAGATGATTCTGACCAAATTAACAGTTTCTGGGATATGTCAGGCATGCGCGCAACAGACTACCAGATACGAAAAAGGGTACCGAAAAAAGAGGGACCAGGCTCACCTTCAGATTCTGGGGCGAGTTCAACGACAGAGGACTTAAGTGAAAGAAAGTTAAAAAGTCCAAGGAAATCTGCGAAACGGAGAAAATATTCAAGTGCGCGAGAACGGAATGTACGGCGATTGGAAAGTAACGAAAGAGAAAGGATGAGAATGCATTCCCTAAATGATGCATTCCAAGGTCTGAGAGAGGTCATTCCGCATGTTTCATTAGACAGAAAACTCTCAAAAATTGAAACATTAACGTTAGCAAAGAACTACATCAAGGCATTGACAAACGTGATTTGTGATATCCGAGGGGAATCCCGAGTGTATGATTTACAGTCGACGACGAACGCGGAACAAGATGACAACGAGATTGATGCTAACCAAAATAACAGTTGTGATAATAATAATAATCATAATGAGGACACGGTCGTAGAGAATGATGAGGAAACACTACAAATAGAGGAATCTGTGGATATGCAAAATGAAAGTGATTGTTTGGAATAAACAATCATTGATTCTCGTTAAAGTATGTTTATCATACAGACGACTTTTGACTTTTGATTCCAGCCATTATCATAATATGCCTTCATTACTATACTCAGATAAGACTGAATTAATCAGATCATACATTCCTCTTTTTTTTTTTTTTTTTTTTTTTTTTTTTTTTTTTTTTTTTTTTTTTTTTTTTTTTTGTTCAGAAGTGCTGGATCTACAATTCCGATATAATTGTCACTATTTTTTGACGTAAGAAGTAAGTATATAAAATGGTGACATAACTTTTATTGACTTCTTATTGTTACAGTGTTATCATCTATTTTGGATATATTATATATAATTTATTTTGAGAAATTTGTTGACAATATATTATATTTACACGCAAATCACAGAGAAAACTGATTTATGAAACATTCCATCGCCAAAAAATATTTTTTCGAGTCATCACACATAAGTCATTAAACAGTGTCTGAGAGACATCGTGCATTAACATGTCAGCGTCTAAGATCATGATTATGGAGTCATAACACATAATTGTCTGTCATCATACATTCAGCATCTAAACCCCCTATTAAATAAATACCTTTTATTGTTATAATGATTAACTCGGATATCGTTGATGTTGCCCCAACTAAAGGAAGTAAGAAGATGTGTTATATAAAGCAAGGAAGATATATTATAACAGTTCATTTTTGGTAATATCTAACCGGAACCATTAAGGTCAGATTTCATCATCAATAAAGAGGTTTATGCAAATGCTGCAGGTATGTTTAAAGTGCAAAAGCCAATATAATGTAATTCAAAATCATAAAAGCATATATGTGGTTTCATCTGGTTGAAGATAAGAGCGTTGGTTGCAATGGATTTAATAGCAGTTGCCATGGAAACCTTGAAGTTGAAACTGTAGTATAGTTGTGCATTATTGTTATGATTTATTGGTATAATTATTTATTTAGTTAGTAATTTAGACATTATGTAAAAAAGCTTGTAAATTGACTATTTAGTTTTAATAATTTTTTCTATTTGTTTTCAGAGTATATAACGTAAGCAATTTTTCTGATGGAGATGGTTTTCGTTTTGTATTTTGTGTTCCATTATTAGGCCATTGAATGTAAATAATCATTTGTAATTTCCAAACATGCTTAGATCTTCCTTTCAAAGGGATCATTTTGAAACCAATTCATTTTGAATTCATATCGTTGACAATTCTGTGCAATTCGTAAATCCTTTGAGGTGTACACAACTTTGGGGTCTTTGGCAATAAAATTATTAAGCGCAATAACGTCTATGCAATCTAATTGCAACAGTGTATACATAAAACTATTTCCCTTGACGTTTCAAATTTTCGGAAGTTCAATAAAACGATAACTTTGATGAATTCATCATGACGTCATTTGCTAATAATTATTGTTTTAGAGAATACCAATATGTATAGAATTTCAAGAGTGATATAAAAATTTTCTTATTTATTTAATTAATTGTCAACTACATGAATTTGGATTGGAAATAAAATTGGTCTCAACATGTTACAAAGGTGCTAACCTAAATGAACTATTTTTATATAAAGACAATATACTACTGTAATGTTGTTTTAACAAAATCTAATTATTTATTATCTTTACTTGCCATTTTTGTCCCTGAATGTTTTGGGAGTCAGTTACTTACTCTGAACATTTTACACCTCCATCATGATCAACCATTCAGTTTACATTGATTTGTAGTGATTAGATGATAAATATAGGATTAAATAACTAAGATGATTATACTAAAATAGTTCTCTAATCAGACTGTGCTACAAAATGTTAAATAAAATGAATGATTTATGCAGTCATACAGATGCGTTTCAGGCTGCAATATAAATGTTAGATGTTTGTCAATGTGTTTATATATAAATATATATATATATATATATATATATATATATATATATATATATATATATATATATATATATATATATATATATAAATATATATATATATATTAAAATTATAGACTTATTTAAACTTTTATTTTTAATATTTGACATACAAAATCAATGCATACGTGATAATTAAAGCTGCATTAAGTTTTTCAATTTTCTGAATTTTTTTGATTTTCTAAAAATATATATTTTTAAAAATAGATATCCTCTAACCACGATCCGTGAGATTCATTTTCTGAAATTTCATTTCTTTTAGCTGTAAATAAACGGAATCCTCTGACCGGTTGGTCAATGTTTAACGATGGTAATTATGAGCTTGGAGCATGCGCACGGATGTACGGAAAAACCTAGAATCGAATGTGAAACATGACAATTTGCATTAATTGTCCTTAATTAATATCCAGATGTATTTGGAATGGTGTTATGTATCCCTTACTAAGTCACAAATGACAAATTAAACGAAGTTCTGTGTTTAATTTATCTTATTTCACCGTTTTTAAAGTTGTGTTTAAATGACCCCGGGTTTTGATGACGTAACTATGTTCTAATATTAGATCCCAAATGCTGCATCTCGCTGGGTAATTACGGTAATTTCTGTATTTATTCGAGCTTTTATCGTTGAACCAAATGTAACATTTGTTCATTAGGAACAACATTAATTAGATTAGCACCGGTTTTTTTTTCTTTGGAAACCTAATGCAGCTTTAAATGTCTAAACAAAAGCAGTAACTTAGAGGTTTTTGTTTGGTGTATTCACATTTTTTAAGCTATAAATGTCGTTTTAGATTTTCATATTAAGAGGGAATCACCTGATTGGTAGTTTTGTATTTATTGTAATTTGGTTTCGATTTATATATTTTATTTTTAAAATATTCACTCACTTTTTGTTGTTTTCAAGGGAATCAAAATTAATTCAAAATCAGTTCGAGTGATCCTACAAACAATTTGATCTAAATTGGATTTCAAACTATTATATTTAGAACACATTTGGGTAACTCGCTTTTAAATCGTTATAAAAATCAAATTATTTTTATTTGTAGTTTTCCTGAAATATAAGTTAGTTTAAAATAAAGTTTTAGAACGGATATATATTTAAAACGACGTGTTCTTACAAATGAAATTGAGTCTAAAATACTTTAACATATCAGCATTGAAATCGTTGACTTTGTATATGTAATTTAACCTTTCGGATTCTTATTCACTGAAGCGCATGATCATAGAAATTCCAAAGTTTAGCTATCATACTCATCTCATTATTATCTCTTCTTAAAACAGTTATTAAAGCATTTGTTTTTGAAAAAATATGTCATTTTATACCCAAATACTTCAATCATTTTTACAAAACCACACGTTTTCACTCGTTTATAATTCTAAAGCAATACCGTTTAAACGTCAATGTAATTGTAAAAATCGGAATGGCTTTATAATTTTTCTATCTAAGGATTTTTCTTTAAGTAAAAAATCTATTAAGAACAATGCACGACCGTTTCAATTTATTTGTCGCTTTAAGTGAATCTTTTTATATTCAGACTTATTTTATTTAGAATTTTGTTTCCTTTACGAGATTAGGTATCACGGAATGTATTGATTTTGTATCGCAGTTAATTTATCTGTATCATAGAAGGACCACACGTATCGATAATGTATCAAAGCGAAATGGTCCATACGGATATGACATCACAGCAAAAAAGATCCGTTTCAATATTTTATCACTGCAAAAAGGGTGATATCGATTTTGTATCACAGAAAAAATCATGTCGTTATTATATCACAGCAAAAAGAGACATATCTGTAATGTTTTACAACAGGACGGTTAATATCGATATTTTTTAAATCAAGACGCAAATGTTTAAATATTGGCCACAGTGATAGATAACTCTGTACTGTGTCATTACAAATACCATAGTGACCTTGTCCAAATAGTGCTAGAGAAAGCAAAATCACTAAAAGTTATTCATCTTTCGAGGGATTTTAGACTACAGATCTCTTGTTCGTTGCAAAGCCGAAATCCATATCGAACTATGTTTATATCTGTCTATAATGAACTTACTAAATTTACTAAACAAATACGGTCTAGTAAAAAACTCGGCTAAAAGTAACTTTTAAAAACGTTTTTGAAACTGAAGTTTTAATTTGGATAACTGAAACAAACTTTACAACAAAGAATTTTTACTTTAAGATCTGTCAGTTGTTTCTTACCAATTTATATTATTAATACTCTTGAGTGTGCGTCAAAAACATAAGTGATTGATATGTTCACTGCCAGTCCCACCAGTAAGAATGATTGTAAATGAATTTAATTATTTTGTTACATGGCTTGAATAAAGATCATAAAGGCAGGAAATTGCAGGAATAACATGTTCGTTTTGTCTTTGACAGGAAATTGAAGTAAAGAAATGTTGAAAAGAAAACCCTGGAACGTGTTATGCATTGAATATTGTTATTTCTCGATTCTTCACATAAAAAATAGGTTTGATGGTTTACACAGCAGTATTAGATAAACAATACTAAAATAACACTTTGTTTTTTTTTTTATAACATGTTGTGACGAAATATTCTATAAATTCTCTCTTCTGCTATGAAGGTGTAATATTGTAAAAAGAAAGTTTATTCCCGTTCTTATTGTTAATGACTGCTATCTACATGTAACTGACTAACATTTGTGCAAAAAATCGTTTTTATGAGCGTTATTTTCTCGATTATTATGTCTTTTATGTTTTTTTCTTGACCTAATTGTGTTCTAAAGAAAGTGTCTGATCATAATTATTGCGACTGGTAACTTAATGAATTCCTATTTCTACACGTTGACAAATTATTGAGTTTTTAGGAGTATATTTTATTTATAAAGTAAATTAATTGTGGAAACAGCTTTTTCTTGGTTTACCTATAGTCAAAGTACGTCTTTAATTCTAATTAGAGACCACGGTGTCCAAGTGGTTTAAAGCGCACGCTTACGAAACACAACACTTTTCCACTGCTAGTTTACTTCGAATTTCAAATGGGAGAGATCATATAGTGTAAGGCATTTAGTCAGATCGCTTACCGAAAGGTCTTTATTTATTTATTTATTTATTTTATATCAATAATGAAATAATGGAAAATATTTAACTGATAAAACACAAATGTTCACAGCAGTGAAATACTATATTTTTACCGGTGAAAATATATGTATTTCACTCCGAATTCCTTCACGTGCAATTTAGAGGGGTTTTTAATTAGAGTTACTCCCCTTTTTATTTTGCGAACGGGTGCCCTGTACTTGTTGTCTCGTCACACTTCGGTGTCGCAGGTTTTTCCGAATTGCGTCAACCATTAGACGAGCGAATAACAGTGTACCTTGTCAATGTTGTTTAACAACGTCAACAACGGTCACATCTGTACGTCGACTGCGCAATCCATTGTTTTAATTAACCAAACATGTCAGATATAAAAACAATTCAAACAGTGATATAAAATAAATAGAACATTTAACAGTGAAGTATGAATATGAAATTTATTTTGTCTCGTGAAGTGAGAAAATCAATATTTTCTCACTCCACTCGACAAAATAAATTTCATATTCATACTTCACTGTTAAATATCCTCTATATATGCCTCTGCATTTACAGTGCACGTATGGTCTTATCTTTTTATCTTTTTAGCGTACCATAAAATATGCTTCGACTTTTTCGGTATTACTTTTTACATATTAATCAAATTATATAATGCCTACGTTTACTTATTATCATTATTTATATTATGTTTTTATGTACATGTATAATACATAAATGAGGAGACTTTAGTAAGTCAAAATATATCAAGTTTGTAATAGTCATGTAGAGTTTCACTATTACTACCAGTGATTTAACCTCTAGGTGCGGAATCTGAAATAGTGCCAAAATAAGTAAAAGCAACATATTATGACGTTTCTGGAGGTGGTTTAAGCAAGGATTTTATCTGAAAATTGTGTTGACAATGGCAATAACAAGTCCTTCTTTAATTAGACTTTGTTTAAGAGAAATTTGGTTATTTATAATGTATGTAACAATATTTATGCCGGGAACAGAGCACCTGCTCTGTTCACTTTTGACCTCAATTGATAAACTCTTGAGCTCTCTTATAGTAATTTCGTGACGGGGATATTTTCTCTAGCTGTCTGTTGGATCGTTTTCAACTCGATCCTTTACTCACGATTTATATAATGAATTAACTATTATTAGAAAATGGACTCGTCATTTATTACATTTAAGAGGTTATGTTAACTTGTAAATTAATATATTTGAACGTTATACTCAAAACCTTTTAATAGCCTTTTTGTACGACTTCTTGAAAAAATAATAGTATTTTTTAGACATTTGATATTTATTTAGTATATTGCCGAACTTGCGAGGCTAGGAGTTGTCAAGTTGCTTGCTTTGGCATGAACTTAGGCATTAAAATTTTCCTAGGTACTAACTAAATCAAATCAGAACATGGTGGAGACTAAGCAAGTTGGTTAGCTTTGATTCATCTAAATGTTTTCAGAATATAAAAATATTTATTTCAAAGTAATTGCAAAATGCATAATATCGGGTTCAAGCCTTGTTAGAAATATATTATTAATAACAATGGAACAGATCAGCTACGAACTTTTTTCTGAAGCGATACCAGATTTCAAATGTTTATATATAGTTACACTGCATTAAGAAAAGTGAGTTGCTCTCTGTGAAATCTAAAACAAATTAAATAAATAAAGTTTGACCTACATCGGGTTTTATACGTACCGTCTGTGAACTACCATGATTCGTTGTAATTGTTCTACGTCTCAGTGTATCTGAGGTTAAGGCATTTTCTGTGTATGGACTGTTTGGAGAGTTTCAAGTTTCAGTTATTCTGTAAACGACCAATGGGGACGTATTAACAAACATTATTAGAACAAGAAGTTTTAATGTAGTTTTTGTTTCTCATATCGCGTATTGTTTTCACCAATTATATTTAACAGCATAATATATAACCTGTTTCTGACTTAAATTTCTGATGTTATCCAAAATTTCCCTCGTTTCAGTTTATCATAGTTCTTTTGTTTCAGTTTTCTGATATATTCTCTCTGAACAAAGTTTAAAGGTTTTCAGATAATTTGGCTATTGTCTTGACAATTATGATTGGTTAGACTGTTTATATTTAATCGAAAACGTCTAGAACCTTAGTGTTTTTAATTATAAGTAAGATATGTTTTTCCTTTTTTTGGGTGGGGGGATAAATATATTGAAAAAGTAAAATATTATATATTTACATTTATTTCAGTAAATAGTTTTTTATCCTATATACCATCACATGTACCTCTGACAGACGATATGGGTTAGCTTTAGTGTTTAAATATTATATCAAAATATTATTAAAAAACACATATTAACTCACAACAGTTCTTTTTTTACTCAACGCTAACCAGCAAAATTAAGGGTTTTATAGAGCTGGAGAATTTTGTTTAACACAGACAAACATAATTGGGGGGTTTGAAAGATGGAAATTTTTTTCAACACATACCAGCATAATAGGCCGATATTTAATTATAATTATAATTACATGTGGGTGACAACGGTGAGTAAATTTTCTACCATGTTGGATTTTTTACAAAATGCAAAAATGAATGTAATTTCCTGTTTTTTTTTTTTTTTTTTTTTGTTTTTTTTTTCTAGTATTGGGATGGAATTTCAGGACTGAAAGCAGGGTAGTCTTGAGATCTTCAGCAGTTTTAATGTTTGACAGTTGGTTTTTCACGCGATTTTTTTAACACCAGTCAGACAATTTCAATGATATTAAGGTCAGGAGGTAGCACTGGTATTTTATCAATTTTAAGCCTTTGTCTGAAGACATGAGGTTGAGCATTGTCATCTTGGAAAATACATGTGTATGTGGTTTATCACTGAAATATTTCACAATTACAGACTACAGATGTTCATTTAATAAATAAATGTATTTTAACTGTTTAAATTACAATCAACAAAAGTTAAAATTCCCAAACCGTAAAAAGTAATGCAAGCCATAACTTTCAAGTTCCTCCTATCATGGCGATTAAGGTAGCCAATGCACTGCGGTAAGAAGTATTTCTCATTCCGTTTTCGTCAAACTTTCACAGCTCCATTTCCACTTACAGTTTTAGTCATTTCATCTCTAAACAATAATTTTACTCAGATTTTGTTCAACATTCCACGGCAATTTAGAATACGTCGCACACGATTAACCCGACAGATTCCGAGTTTTTTTTTCAAAATACACTTTTTCTTGTAGTCATATATGTGCAAACTACGCTGGATAGTCCTTTTTGAATCATGCACATGATTTACATTTTAAATTCGTTGGTTAAATTTGTCATGGTATTAGTCCTGTCTCTCCAAAGCAAACGATACAACACTCGGCAACTCCTGTCATCTATCTTTTAATTTTCGATCGGGGACGGTTTTCCACCGATCGTTCCAGTCTGTTGAAATCGCTTCAAAAATCGACAGACGGTAGCATGTTAAACCCAAATCATACTGCATATATCCGATTGTTTCGGAAATTTTAAATCCAAAGAGGCGTAAAATTTATTCACTTTTGTCACCCACCTATTTTATCATTATCTAGTGCACAATTAAAAGACTAATTTTACATAACATTTTTGACCTTGTCTGCTCTAAAACTGATATTAAATCTATAAAACTGATTTTTTATTACACCAAAAATTTTCCGTTTTACAAAGTAAGTTGAAGTTGTAAATTGACAGTAATAAATATATTTTAAATTTTAATTGTAATTTTCAAGTCTGGATTGACAGCACTTAATGAAGATGATAGCATTATCTTGGTGTATGTGTTACCTGTTATTAAGATAAGTGGCATGCTGGGAGAATATAAGTTAAGTGTTTGTCAATCAATTTAAAACCCTGCAAAATGATATTGTTGTAAAACTGTACAAAGCTATTGAAGCAAATATAGGTTAAATATAATATTATGCATTTTCTGTATCAGACAGAATCGGGCAAGGTGAAGCATTTCCTCAAACATGTATATCAAAATCGAGGGGGGGGGGGGCAACTACGATCCATTGATTCAGTTTAAATGCGTAAACATTAAACATGCATTGTATGGATGTACTAAAAATGTAAATAATGAAATCTTATAACCTGGAAAATTCACACTGAAATTAACTAGTAAGAATTAATTGAAAAATGAAAATATGTTTATCCCTATATATTTGCCAGTTGAGTGCTCAAATGCCATAATTCGGTAAACTTTGTACAATTTACAGTGCTACCCGTATTTTTTTTTTTTTTTTTTTTTTTTTTTTTTTTTTTTTTTTTTAATTTGGTATAAATTATGTATAAATTAAGTAATTTTTATGCCAACTGCTACAACTGTTTTAAAAAATACATAATAATGCATTCAAAAGTAGCGTGTGCATTTTTCAAAACAGATAAAAGCACATGGCACAAAAATCGATATTTTCTCTGTTTGAGCAACATAAAATACATAATCTAAGAAATATCTGGAGACGGAAAAGAATGACCGTATCTCTAATCCATATCAAATTATTGATTGTAGACTTAAATGTCAAATAAATATAAATAACATTATTATTATTATTATTATTATTATACATATTGATTTCACTGCTGTGAAGCTGATATATTTTTATATGTGTAAACGCTAAACCGTTATATATATATATATATATATATATATATATATATATATATATATATATATATATATATATATATATATATATATATATAGCTCATATTATATGAAAAAATAACTTTTTTGTTGTTAAATACTTTTAAATTAAAATATATTTAAAAGAGAAAATAAATTTAAATTTTATGCTTTTATACAGTTTTATGTCATGAATTATTGAAATAATGAAATTATATGTTGTTTGTTCACGAATTTGTCAGCAGACTTATCACGGATTTGCTTACTCTGTTCATTTATCTTGTGACGTACGACAGTAATTAACCAGGTTTAGATCAATACTTAACTGATCTAGTAAATCGAAGTTGATTAGCTGAGACAAAAATGTTCACGTAATAACAATACATATGTGATTTCTTCAGTTAAAGTAACTTTAAGATACATACCAGTACTTAACAGCAATTTAAAAAAAAGAAATAAAAGAAACCCGCTAAAGTGCTCGAAATACACATTGTGGCTTCCAAATTTGGACCTTTAGTGAAATCATGATGTTTTTATGCCAGAGACAAGATTTTTAAATATATACTGGTCTAGGTTAAGGTAACAGGAGTATTCGGTTAAAACAATCAACATTTGGCAAGCGAACTGACAAACTTTGTCCATGACTATCCGAGTTAAACTTCAATCTAGGCAGTGAGAGGCGATTAAGAAAGAATACATTGCAGCGCAATTTTAAAATTGTGTTAAATGATGTTTATATATAACAATTGAACTGTTTAAAATCATGTTCATCGTCAATATGAATGCGAAACTTATTAATGCGCGTTAGCAATGAACATCATTTTAAAACAGTTAAATTTTCGTTAAATATTTTTAAAAACATTTTCATCAGTTTTAAGATTCCTTTTTATCACACATGCACATCGGGAGGTGTCCAGTAGACGTAACAGCCATGAAACAAATGCATTTTAGAATGAGAACGTGATTTTCGACCGAAATAAAGTTCACAAGTGACAACACATTTACTAAAGTTTTGTTTATATTCGAATTATTATTATTAAATATTATTAGTTCATATCTGATACTCTCATAAATACATTATGTTAATGAGCGGGTTAATAACCTTAAGTTACCGTCTAACTGGTACATCTGTGTGGCGCCATTCAATTGTGGCAGAACAGAAGTGAGAATTTGCAAAGAAGTTTTGAGTGGAAGTGTTAGTTGCATTAAAATTTGCTGGCTATATGTTGGAACTGCAATTTCTGCATCAGAAACGGAGGAAACTGTAGCAGTGGGATGATTTTCAATGTCCAAGCACGTGGATTTTTTAATCTGCGCCGAGATGTGTGCGCGAAGACAGAGATTTTTTTTTGGAATGTTGACATTTCTGTTGTGTGATCTTAATGGAGATTCACTAACATTATGTGCATAGCTTTGTCATATACCACTTTTTGAATTTAATCATAAAAATACATTCAAAAAGTGGTATATGACAATATTGTCCTATACCACTTTTTGAATGTATTTTTATGATTAAATTCAAAAAGTGGTATATATTGTCATATACTACTTTTTGAATGTATTTTTATGATTCAATTCAAAAAGTGGTATATGACAGCTTCATACTCGGTATCGTTGAAATGTTGGATGGCAGTATCTCTTAAGCAGTGAGGAGTATACAGTGCAAATATCTCTCAAAAATTTAGAAAATGATCCTTTAGCAAGGGGTTTTGTAGTAAACCATGTATCATAGTTGTATGGAGTTGCTAGTGCATCCCTGTTATATTGATTAAAAAGGCATTTAGCTGATTTGCTAGTTTACCGATCAACAAACGAAGCATATGAACCGGACAATTTTCACTGAATGTGACATACATACGTTTCTAAGACATATTTTGGATGGGTGCCAAATCCATTCTGGTGATTTTTCTGCTATATTTTGTGTTTGATATTAACATATTCTCTGGAAAATTCCAAAAGAATCAAATTTCAATTGATGATGAAATTTACAACCCGCGAGACATAAAATTAATTGACAGATTGCACCATTAACATTGTTTCAAAATAAAAGAGTATGTTAATGTAGCGACTTTAAGCTAAATGTCTGTTGATGTTGACAGACCAGTTCTTGTCCGTTCTTTCAGCAGGTCATCTAAAACATCGTTGAATTTTTAATATCTGTCTCTCATTATGTCAATTTTACGGTGATTATCAGCCAGATGTTTATTTATCTCATTTAAATTTTATTTGATTAATTTCGTTGTTTTTATTTTGTACATTTTACGCAATTGAACCGCTTTTGTAAAATCTAAAAAAAGTGCTTTTCAGTCTGTCTCGAATGTAAACAAAAGTGACGTGACAGCCACTTTTGATTGCTTGTGACAATGTATTTCCAGATTGAGTATTGCATTTTATATGTCTTCATACACGGAGTCACGTGGTTTTTGTGATTTATAGTTGTTATGAGCACAAAGGCTCATAAGCTTGCAGAAATGGGAATTTCACAAGGCAAATGAAAAAATATTAATTATGCAGGGCATTTATCTTCTCATTGTTTGTTATACAATTTCGCACAATTTTCAAAAAAAGGACAAAACAGTGAACACCTTTATGTAGGAAATTACGCGATATGTAGTTACAACACTATATGTAGTAAAAATTATAGTAAGGATACGTTTTCTCCGCTATATAGAGTAACGGTTGAATACCCCATTGATGAACAGGTCGTGATGGATTGGTCTTACTAGAAATTTAAAACAAGAAATAATGGAAAGATGAACAAATAAAAAGTCAGATGGTTGTTTTCCCTTCAACCCCGGATTACATAATTGGCTAATTATTTTTTTTTATCATGCCTTGCCTCTGAATTACATTTTTCCCGGCCGGTGTAATGAAGTATTTTAACCCGGGTTGAAAAGTGACCGGGGGAGGGGTCATTTTTCAACGTTGAAAATTGAGACCAGCTGTGTTGAATTACGACACTTCCCTGTTGAAAACTGAACCGGATCGTGGAATTTTGATCAGTAGACCTGGTCTAAATTCAACAGGTTAAAACAGATAATAATAATGAATTGATGTTTGTTTTTTTTCTAGTTGTTGGGTTTTTTGTGGTTTGTCTTGGGGGGGGGGGTTAATGATATAGGTTTCAGTCAATCTGTTTGTCTACCTGTCCCAGCTTAGAGTACTTGCTTTATGTAAATAGCTCCTCTTACTTGTTTAAACCAAGAAGTATGAAACTTTATATATATTGTACATTTGGCTGCATTGTATGATTGTTTTAGATTTCATGGCTAATGAACTTGTCTATCATTCAAAATTGGGCCTATGAAGTGTACTTTCTTGTCTTGTCGGGCATATTTTCGTTGTATGCTGTATTGCACCGTGTTCCTGTTGCAAAGTAGCTGCAAATCTCATTTTTCTATTTAGTCAGTCTACAATTTGTATTAGTAATCATCTGCTTTACGACTTTTGAGCAGTAATTCTGAAGTCTTAAATATGTTGAGGGCGAGGGCGGGTGCATTTAAAATTATCATTCACTATTTTTTATTTTGTTTAGTTTTTTGACTCTCGTAAACCCTTGGATTCATTTCTTAGTGGATATGGAACCCGGAGAATTCTCTCTCTCTCTCTCTCTCTCTCTCTCTCTCTCTCTCTCTCTCTCTCTCTCTCTCTCTCTCTGGGGACTAAATGGCCGGTTCCTTTCAAGAGGAAGTGCGCTCTGCTTTTTAGTTGCCAACATCAAAAGTAGTAGCATCATAAGTCGCACATACTGCGGTTTTCAGCCGTTTTATCAAAGCGAAAGTTTTAGTTCTGAGATCAGATCAGAGAATTTTGTTCTTGACTGAGCAACCCGTCTTTTTAGTTCAAGGTATAATTTTAAAAATATTTAAAACCCTACAATAAATCTATTTTGTTTTAATTAATTCAACAATTTGTCATTTTACATATCGACTTGTTGTACTTTATCTCTTATTATCTCAACAGCATACAGTGTGATATATAGGGTAACTCGGTAGCCAAGTGGTATAAAAAGACGCACTGATCCACCGATAAGGTTAGAATACCAATCGGGACAGATTTTAGTGTGAGAAAGTTTGCAGAAGGTCGATGGTTATTCTTATGGCACTCCGGTTTTTTTCACCATCCCTGAACTGACCTCCTCGATATAAATGAAAGAATCTTGACGGAGGGGGGGGGGTTAAACTCTAATATATAGTGCTCCTAGAAATTATTGAGGAATTCTGATGAAAACCGAATTTCTAAAACTCTTCATTAATCACAATGAATACACCAATAAAGTTATATTTTGTTAGTCCACTATTTCCAGAAATACCAATGTGTTCGAAATATTATCATAAAATATTCTCAATAATTTCTGGGAATACTTCGATTTTTTTTCTCTTAAAAGTGAAATAACTGAAAAAGAAACAAATAGCTTTCTCCACTCAATTTTTTAATTGGTGATCTATTAACAGTGATTTGCATTACAAAAGGTATCTAATGCGCATTCTAAAGATGATTAAGGTAAATTTCAAACTAACGACGGAGAATGGACGGCTGAAAGTGGCGGAGTTTAATACAACCAGCAGAAACAGTAATTCAAATACAAGACAACACTTGAGTACCCGAGACTAATACACAAACGATACGATATCTCAATTGATAAACTTTTGAGCTCTCTTATAGTAATTTCGTGACGGGGATATTTTCTCTAGCTGTCTGTTGGATCGTTTTCAACTCGATCCTTTACTCACGATTTATATAATGAATTAACTATTATTAGAAAATGGACTCGTCATTTATTACATTTAAGAGGTTATGTTAACTTGTAAATTAACATATTTGAACTTTATACTCAAAACCTTTTAATAGCCTTTTTGTACGACTTCTTGAAAAAATAATAGTATTTTTTAGACATTTGATATTTATTTAGTATATTGCCGAACTTGCGAGGCTAGGAGTTGTCAAGTTGCTTGCGTTGGCATGAACTTAGGCATTAAAATTTTCCTAGGTACTAACTAAATCAAATCAGAACATGGTGGAGACTAAGCAAGTTGGTTAGCTTTGATTCATATAAATGTTTTCAGAATTTTCTTTATTTATAGATATAAAAATATTAATTTCAAAGTAATTGCAAAATGCATAATATCGGGTTCAAGCCTTGTTAGAAATATATTATTAATAACAATGGAACAGATCAGCTACGAACTTTTTTCTGAAGCGATACCAGATTTTTAAAATGTTTATACATAGTTACACTGCATTAAGAAAAGTGAGTTGCTCTCTGTGAAATATTAAACAAATTAAATAAATAAAGTTTGACCTACATCGGGTTTAATACGTACTGTCTGTGAACTACCATGATTCGTTGTAATTGTTCTACGTCTCAGTGTATCTGAGGTTAAGGCATTTTCTGTGTATGGACTGTTTGGAGAGTTTCAAGTTTCAGTTATTCTGTGAACGACCAATGGGGACGTATTAACAAGCATTATTAGAACAAGAAGTTTTAATGTAGTTTTTGTTTCTCATATCACGTATTGTTTTCACCAATTATATTTAACAGCATAATATATAACCTGTTTCTGACTTAAATTTCTGATGTTATCCAAAATTTCCCTCGTTTCAGTTTATCATAGTTCTCTTGTTTCAGTTTCTGATATATTCTCTCTGAACAAAATTTAAAGGTTTTCAGATAATTTGGCTATTGTCTTGACAATTATGATTGGTTAGACTGTTTATATTTAATCGAAAACGTCTAGAACCTTAGTGTTTTTAATTATAAGTAAGATATGTTTTTCCTTTTTTTTGGGGGGGGGGAATAAATATATTGAAAAAAGTCAAATATTATATATTTACATTTATTTCAGTAAATAGTTTTTTATCCCATATACCATCACATGTACCTCTGACAGACGATATGGGTTAGCTTTAGTGTTTAAATATGATATCAAAATATTATTAAAAAACACATATTAACTCACAACAGTTTTTTTTTTACTCAACGCTAACCAGCAAAATTAAGGGTTTTATAGAGCTGGAAAATTTTGTTTAACACAGACAATCATAATTAGGGGGTTTGAAAGATGGAAATTTTTTTCAACACATACCAGCATAATAGGCCGATATTTAATTATAATTATAACTACATGTGGGTGACAACGGTGAGTAAATTTTCTACCATGTTGGATTTTTTACAAAATGCAAAAATGAATGTAAATAAAGCATCACTTGCCTGTTTTTTTTCTAGTATTGGGAATTCAGGACTGAAAGCAGGGTAGTCTTGAGATCTTCAGCAGTTTTAATGTTTGACAGTTGGTTTTTCACGCGATTTTTTTAACACCAGTCAGACAATCTCAATGATATTAAGGTCAGGAGGTAGCACTGGTATTTTATCAATTTTAAGCCTTTGTCTGAAGACATGAGGTTGAGCATTGTCATCTTGGAAAATATGTGGTTTATCACTGAAATATTTCACAATTACAGACTACAGATGTTCATTTAATAAATTAATGTATTTTAACTATTTAAATTACAATCAACAAAAGTTAAAATTCCCAAACCGTAAAAAGTAACTGTAAGTTCCTCTTATCATGGCGATTAAGGTAGCCAATGCACTGCGGTAAGAAGTATTTCTCATTCCGTTTTCGTCAAACTTTCACAGCTCCATTTCCACTTACAGTTTTAGTCATTTCATCTCTAAAAAAATAATTTTACTCAGATTTTGTTCAACATTCCACGGCAATTTAGAATACGTCGCACACGATTAACCCGACAGATTCCGAGTTTTTTTTTCAAAATACACTTTTTCTTGTAGTCATATATGTGCAAACTACGCTGGATAGTCCTTTTTGAATCATGCACATGATTTACATTTTAAATTCGTTGGTTAAATTTGTCATGGTATTAGTCCTGTCTCTCCAAAGCAAACGATACAACACTCGGCAACTCCTGTCATCTATCTTTTAATTTTTAATCGGGGACGGTTTTCCACCGATCGTTCCAGTCTGTTGAAATCGCTTCAAAATCGACAGACGGTAGCATGTTAAACCCACATCATACTGCATATATCCGATTGTTTCGGAAATTTTAAATCCAAAGAGGCGTAAAATTTATTCACTTTTGTCACCCACCTATTTTATCATTATCTAGTGCACAATTAACAGACTAATTTTACATAACATTTTTGACCTTGTCTGCTCTAAAACTAATAATAAGTCTATAAAACTGATTTTTTATTACACCAAAAATTTTCCGTTTTACGAAGTAAGTTTAAGTTGTAAATTGACAGTAATGAATATATTTTAAATTTTAATTGTAATTTTCAAGTCTGGATTGACAGCACTTCATGAAGATGATAGCATTATCTTGGTATATGTGTTACCTGTTATTAAGATAAGTGGCATGCTGGGAGAATATAAGTTAAGTGTTTGTCAATCAATTTAAAACCCTGCAAAATGATATTGTTGTAAAACTGTACAAAGCTATTGAAGCAAATATAGGTTAAATATAATATTATGCATTTTCTGTATCAGACAGAATCGGGCAAGGTGAAGCATTTCCTCAAACATGTATATCAAAATCGAGGGGGGGGGGGCAACTACGATCCATTGATTCAGTTTAAATGCGTAAACATTAAACATGCATTGTATGGATGTACTGAAAATGTAAATAATGAAATCTTATAACCTGGAAAATTCACACTGAAATTAACTAGTAAGAATTAATTGAAAAATGAAAATATGTTTATCCTTATATATTTGCCAGTTGAGTGCTCAAATGCCATAATTCGGTAAACTTTGTACAATTTACAGTGCTACCCGTATTTTTTTTTTTTTTTTTTTTTTTTGGTATAAATTAAGTAATTTTTATGCCAACTGCTACATCTGATTTAAAAAATATATAATAATGCATTCAAAAGTAGCGTGTGCATTTTTCAAAAAAGATAAAAGCACATGGAACAAAAATCGATATTTTCTCTGTTTGAGCAACATAAAATACATAATCTAAGAAATATCTGGAGACGGAAAAGTATGACCGTATCTCTAATCCATATCAAATTATTGATTGTAGACTTAAATGTCAAATAAATATAAATAACATTATTATTATTATTATTATACATATTGATTTCACTGCTGTGAAGCTGATATATTTTTATATGTGTAAACGCTAAACCGTTATATATATATATATATATATATATATATATATATATATATATATATATATATATATATATATATATATATATATAGCTCATATTATATGAAAAATTTCTTTTTTGTTGTTAAATACTTTTAAATTAAAATATATTTAAAAGAGAAAATAAATTTAAATTTTATGCTTTTATACAGTTTTATGTCATGAATTATTGAAATAATGAAATTATATGTTGTTTGTTCACGAATTTGTCAGCAGACTTATCACGGATTTGCTTACTCTGTTCATTTATCTTGTGACGTACAACAGCAATTAACCAGGTTTAGATCAATACTTAACTGATCTAGTAAATCGAAGTTGGTTAGCTGAGACAAAAATGTTCACGTAATAACAATACAGATGTGATTTCTTCAGTTAAAGTAACTTTAAGATACATACCAGTACTTAACAGCAATTTAAAAAAAAGAAAATAAAAGAAACCCGCTGAAGTGCTCGAAATACACATTGTGGCTTCCAAATTTGGACCTTTAGTGAAATAATGATGTTTTTATGCCAGAGACAAGATTTTTAAATACATACTGGTCTAGGTTAAGGTAACAGGAGTATTCGGTTAAAACAATCAACATTTGGCAAGCGAACTGACAAACTTTGTCCATGACTATCTGAGTTAAACTTCAATCTAGGCAGTGAGAGGCGATTAAGAAAGAATACATTGCAGTGCAATTTTAAAATTGTGTTAAATGATGTTGATATTTAACTATTGAACTGTTTTAAATCATGTTCATCGTCAATATGAATGCGAAACTTATTAATGCACGTTAGCAATGAACATCATTTTAAAACAGTTAAATTTTCGTTAAATATTTTTAAAAACATTTGAATCAGTTTTAAGATTCCTTTTTATCACACATGCACATCGGGAGGTGTCCAGTAGACGTAACAGCCATGAAACAAATGCATCTTAGAATGAGAACGTGATTTTCGACCGAAATAAAGTTCACAAGTGACAACACATTTACTAAAGTTTTGTTTATATTCGAATTATTATTATTAAATATTATTAGTTCATATCTGATACTCTCATAAATACATTATGTTAATGAGCGGGTTAATAACCTTAAGTTACCGTCTAACTGGTACATCTGTGTGGCGCCATTCAATTGTGGCAGAACAGAAGTGAGAATTTGCAAAAGGTTTTGAGTGGAAGTGTTAGTTGCATTAAAATTTGCTGGCTATATGTTGGAACTGCAATTTCTGCATCAGAAACGGAGGAAACTGTAGCAGTGGGATGATTTTCAATGTCCAAGCACGTGGATTTTTTAATCTGCGCCGAGATGTGTGTGCGAAGACAGAGATTTTTTTTTGGAATGTTGACATTTCTGTTGTGTGATCTAAATGGAGATTCACTAACATTTTGTGCATAGCTTTGTCATATACCACTTTTTGAATTTAATCATAAAAATACATTCAAAAAGTGGTATATGACAATATTGTCATATACCATTTTTTTAATGTATTTTTATGATTAAATTCAAAAAGTGGTATATGACAGCTTCATACTCGGTATCGTTGAAATGTTGGATGGCAGTATCTCTTAAGCAGTGAGGAGTATACAGTGCAAATATCTCTCAAAAATTAGAAAATGATCCTTTAGCAAGGGGTTTTGTAGTAAACCATGTATCATAGTTGTATGGAGTTTCTAGTGCATCCCTGTTATATTGATTAAAAAGGCATTTAGCTGATTTGCCAGTTTACCGATCAACAAACGAAGCATATGAACCGGACAATTTTCACTGAATGTGACATACATACGTTTCTAAGACATATTTTGGATGGGTGCCAAATCCATTCTGGTGATTTTTCTGCTATATTTTGTGTTTGATATTAACATATCTCTGGAAAATTCCAAAAGAATCAAATTTCAATTGATGATGAAATTTACAACCCGCGAGACATAAAATTAATTGACAGATTGCACCATTAACATTGTTTCAAAATAAAAGAGTATGTTAATGTAGCGACTTTAAGCTAAATGTCTGTTGATGTTGACAGACCAGTTCTTGTCCGTTCTTTCAGCAGGTCATCTAAAACATCGTTGAATTTTTAATATCTGTCTCTCATTATGTCAATTTTACGGTGATTATCAGCCAGATGTTTATTTATCTCATTTAAATTTTATTTGATTAATTTCGTTGTTTTTATTCTGTACATTTTACGCAATTGAACCGCTTTTGTAAAATCTGAAAAAAGTGCTTTTCAGTCTGTCTCGAATGTAAACAAAAGTGACGTGACAGCCACTTTTGATTGCTTGTGACAATGTATTTCCAGATTGAGTATTGCATTTTATATGTCTTCATACACGGAGTCACGTGGTTTTTGTGATTTATAGTTGTTATGAGCACAAAGGCTCATAAGCTTGCAGAAATGGGAATTTCACAAGGCAAATGAAAAAATATTAATTATGCAGGGCATTTATCTTCTCATTGTTTGTTATACAATTTCGCACAATTTTCAAAAAAGGGACAAAACAGTGAACACCTTTATGTAGGAAATTACGCGATATGTAGTTACAACACTATATGTAGTAAAAATTATAGTAAGGATACGTTTTCTCCGCTATATAGAGTAACGGTTGAATACCCCATTGATGAACAGGTCGTGATGGATTGGTCTTACTAGAAATTTAAAACAAGAAATAATGGAAAGATGAACAAATAAAAAGTCAGATGGTTGTTTTCCCTTCAACCCCGGATTACATAATTGGCTAATTATTTTTTTTATCATGCCTTGCCTCTGAATTACATTTTTCCCGGCCGGTGTAATGAAGTATTTTAACCCGGGTTGAAAAGTGATCGGGGGGGGGGGGGGGGGGGTCATTTTTCAACGTTGAAAATTGAGACCAGCTGTGTTGAATTACGACACTTCCCTGTTGAAAACTGAACCGGATCGTGGAATTTTGATCAGTAGACCTGGTCTAAATTCAACAGGTTAAAACAGATAATAATGTTTGTTTTTTTCTAGTTGTTGGGTTTTTTGTGGTTTGTCTTGGGGGGGGGGGGGGGTTAATGATATAGGTTTCAGTCAATCTGTTTGTCTACCTGTCCCAGCTTAGAGTACTTGCTTTATGTAAATAGCTCCTCTTACTTGTTTAAACCAAGAAGTATGAAACTTTATATATATTGTACATTTGGCTGCATTGTATGATTGTTTTAGATTTCATGGCTAATGAACTTGTCTATCATTCAAAATTGGGCCTATGAAGTGTACTTTCTTGTCTTGTCGGGCATATTTTCGTTGTATGCTGTATTACACCGTGTTCCTGTTGCAAAGTAGCTGCAAATCTCATTTTTCTATTTAGTCAGTCTACAATCTGTATTAGTAATCATCTGCTTTACGACTTTTGACCAGTAATTCTGAAGTCTTAAATATGTTGAGGGCGAGGGCGGGTGCATTTAAAATTATCATTCACTATTTTTTATTTTGTTTTGTTTTTTGACTCTCGTAAACCCTTGGATTTATTTCTTAGTGGATATGGAACCCGGAGAATTCTCTCTCTCTCTCTCTCTCTCTCTCTCTCTCTCTCTCTCTCTCTCTCTCTCTCTGGGGACTAAACGGCCGGTTCCTTTCAAGAGGAATGCGCTCTGCTTTTTAGTTGCCAACATCAAAAGTAGTAGCATCATAAGTCGCACATACTGCGGTTTTCAGCCGTTTTATCAAAGCGAAAGTTTTAGTTCTGAGATCAGATCAGAGAATTTTGTTCTTGACTGAGCAACCCGTCTTTTTAGTTCAATGTATAATTTTAAAAATATTTAAAACCCTACAATAAATCTATTTTGTTTTAATTAATTCAACAATTTGTCATTTTACATATCGACTTGTTGTACTTTATCTCTTATTATCTCAACAGCATACAGTGTGATATATAGGGTAACTCGGTAGCAAAGTGGTATAAAAAGACGCACTGATCCACCGATAAGGTTAGAATACCAATCGGGACAGATTTTAGTGTGAGAAAGTTTGCAGAAGGTCGATGGTTATTCTTATGGCACTCCGGTTTTTTCCACCATCTCTGAACTGACCTCCTCGATATAAATCAAAGAATCTGGAGGGAGGGGGGGTTAAACTCTAATATATAGTGCTCCTAGAAATTATTGAGGAATTCTGATGAAAACCGAATTTCTAAAACTATTCATTAATCAGAATGAATACACCAATAAAGTTATATTTTGTTAGTCCACTTTTTCCAGAAATACCAATGTGTTCGAAATATTATCATAAAATATTCTCAATAATTTCTGGAAATACTTCGATTTTTTTTCTTAAAAGTGAAATAACTGAAAAAGTAACAAATAGCTTTCTCCACTCAATTTTTTAATTGGTGATCTATTGACAGTGATTTGCATAACAAAAGGTATCGAATGTGCATTCTAAAGATGATTAAGGTAAATTTCAAACTAACGACGGAGAATGGACGGCTGAAAGTGGCGGAGTTAAATACAACCAGCAGAAACAGTAATTTAAATACAAGACAACACTTGAGTACCCGAGACCAATACACAAACGATACGATATAGGCTGAGCGTGCATGTTACAGAATTAATGAATGGTGTGGTTAAACATTTTTATGTTACTTTACAGGAAGCTGTCTCGGGATATGAGTCCTTCTTGTATTAAACATTATCCCTCTGCACAATTAAAATGCATCTAGTTTTCATAAAAATAAAAATGAAACATTTTATGAAATGGTTCGATACCCACTTTGAGATGGTGAGGTTCAATTGCTATTGATTTTTCATCCACTAACCAAACAATAACTTTAACATACTCAAAATTTTAAAATATACAACTTTCAGTAAACAGGTGCGAAAAATAGCATAAATATTTAGAGAAAATAGAACCATTGTAAAATACTTTGATATACCCGAACATATATTGACAAACGAGAGTCAATTGTATTTTGCATTCGGATAATTGTATAATTACCAAATAAATACAGTTGCACGAAAGCCTAATAGACTCGGTTTGAAAACAAATCGCGTAATAAGGCGTAACTTCTCGTGTAATAACGCGTAACATCTCACGTAATAACAGGTGACTTTCGTGTATTAACACACAAATTCCGCGTAAAAACGCATAACGTTAACGTAACTTAAATTTTTTTAATGTTCTTTGTGTTGTCCTTTGTTGAAATATTTAAAATTAAAAATGAGATCGTGTGTTTGTGCTATCAAGTTGATAATATATTTGCTTTGCAAGTTTACATCTGAAAGAGTGGTCTCTAACAGTCGACATAAATCTAACAAGTGATAGCAGAAATATACTGTCATACTGGAATTTAAAAAACTTAACCCATGCCGATCGCTAAGTATCATAAAAGCCGTTGCATGTTGAACAATGTCCAGATCACAGACAGATCAAAACTCTGTAATTTGTGGGGGTCAATATTCAACAGGGTCAATTTTCAACGAAATGAGGTCATAATTTGACGGAAAAAAATTATCAACCTGTTAGAAATGACCCCGGGTATAAATTTCACGAATTTTGGTCTCAATTTTCAACGTTGAAAAAGCACCCCCGGTTCAATATTCAACGTTGAAAAATGAACCCCGGGTCAATTTTCAACCCTGATCAAAATACTTCATTAGACAGGGTCTGACCCAAGACTTGAAAGTGGGTAGCGACTGTTCTTTCGCCAAACACTCGGCATTACGAAATAAAAATAGTTACGGTTCTTTCAGATGGGAACTTTATAAAGAAAAAAAAACGTGGTCTCGTGTCACGGTAGGCGTTGCACGATAAAGAACCCTGCTGTCAAATGCCATAAGCGTAACGCACGGGCCAAATTTCTGTACTTGCGACAATACCTGACGACGCCTCGATATTTAAGTGAAATACTACTTACTCAACTCAATTACATTTATATGAATATGTCATATATGTCACGTTTATTTCTACGTCAACAGCGTAGGACCATGATAAGAAGAAGAACTATGATTTATTATTGATTTTTTTCATTCTCAATATTGAACAAAGAACGCACTTTTTACCAAAGAAGTAAGTAATAGGTTGTCGTGAAGAATTTGATTGAAAAATTCCTACTACTTTATATTTTCTAATAAAATCGTTGAAATTAATGGTCAATGAAATGTGCGATTATTGAAAACATAAAACGAAAAAAATATGTTTAAACAGAAAAATATAAACTTCCTTTTGCACAATTTGTTTTCGACAGTAGACATGATTTAAATTAGTTGTTTTTTGATAGAGCGATTTTATTGAAACGAAACAAACCTTTTTGCATTACAGAAAGTGGTAACAACAAACCGTGACGTGAAATTTTAAAACGATCGTCATGGCAGGCGTCTTGCGCACTAGTTTCAGGATTGGTAAATAAACATTGTTGCCGTCTTGCCCGAATGCTGCCCGCCAATTTTGTTAATACATTGCATTTAGAAGGGGTCACATTTGCACCCAAATTTTCTTTCAATTAGTAAAAATCATTTTACAAAAAATTATCGTCATATATTTAACAATTCAAATGTTTTAAAATAATGTTCATTGTCTATGTCATGTGCAAAATTTTGAATATTTACAAAAAGAAATATTTCTTTTTGTAAAAAATCAAAATTTTGCATATGTCATCTATATGAACGCGAAAACTTTGCAAGCAAACTGAATAACGCGCGCCAATATTACGGTGAATATCAGCCAGGTGTCTATTTATGTTATTACAACTTTATTTGATTAATTTCTTTGATTTTATTTTGTGCACTGAAAAAGCCCTAGATTCAGATATCAATCCGAAAGTTAAATTAAATCTTCAGCGCTTTCGTGTATATAGCTCTATAACAATGTTTAACATTTAAATAATAGATTAAAATATTTCTTTGATAGAAAATACTTTATAAATGCAAGTTTAATTTAAACGCGTAGTGTGGTAAAACTTTCGCTTTGGAATATTTGTGCGTAATGATTTTGATGCGGATGGAAGAGAACTGTTTTGATGAGCGAGAAAGGATGAATTAATGAATGAATGGTAGAAAGAGCCCTAGATTTCCGATATCTCTCCGCAAGATCAATTAAATCTTCGGCGCTTTTGCGTGTATAACTCAATATTTTACATTTAAATACATGTAGTAGCTTGAAACGTTTTCTTTGACTAAAATATTTTATAATTGCAAGTATAATGTGATAAAACCTTCGATTTGGAATATATGTGCGCATTGATCTTAATGCATATGGGTCGAGCGGAAGGAAAACTAACGACTAGTCGAGCAGTTGTTCCCTAGTTACTAGTTGCCAAGCGCCGGGTAAATTACCAAAGTAAATAAATCAGACAAATTAATCAGCGACATTTAAAATCTGGTTAACGAATAAAAATAGAACAGAAATCAATATTTCAAGGATAAATTATAAATATATATTAATTTGGAAATATTATCTTTTCATTTGTATTTTGAATAAACAATATACTGCTGGTATTATGAATAAAATTTAATAGAATATCGTAATTAATTTCGCCGAAATTTGTTAAAGTAATTCCGTATTGAATTCAGTTTTTAGAATACCCGATACACATCCTTCAATTTGCATTAGAAAAAAGAAATAAAATCAGTGGGCTTATGGCCTTTTCTAACAAAGAACGAGCAACTAGATATCCTGGATAATTATTTCTTATTTAAATACTCATTCAGGAGAAAGTTTATTTGTGCTTGAAGTATCATTCAAGTATCATTCACGTGATATTTTATATCATGTTTGTGTAATTGAAATGAAAAAAGGGAACGGGATCCTTTACCACATGAGCAACACTGCCGCCTTTCAAGGCCGGTCTGTAACGTGTATAACAGGCTGCAAATGGGGTGGGATACGTATACTTTATTAACATGTTTGGGAATCGCATGATCATATGTTGCCTTACTTTGATTTACTTCAGTATTTACTTAAAGTTGACCTTTGAACAAGATAAGCTAAATGTCGATTCCTACAATAGAAGCTAAAATTCCTATTACTGTCCCCTCAACTTTCAAGATATGTACAAACCAACTTCCAGAGAGTTACATGTATGTCAGGTTTAAATATTATCCTCCCTTTAGTAACTGAATTTTTCTACTTCCACTTGGCCCTCTCAGGGCAAGGGTATAATCTTCAGTTTGCTTGACTAAGTGGTTATCTATTGGTACCGGTACTCTGATTCCACCACTATTCCCAAATTGACTGCCTTGATAAGGAAAGGAATCTTGATGGACTTTATTGCTTGCTCCACTCCACACTTCTGACATAAGTTCTACGTAAATCTTGTGATAGACAGCAATTACATTAATGTTTGTTCAGTCAATATGGTTTTCATTTCCAGATCTGAGGTTTTTTGGTTTTAGGACAAAATATGTTAGCCATAGGATTTAGCATGCTAGCCTTAATAGCTATAGCTAGATAACTGACTGACTCACCAATAGCCTACAAGATAGAGCATCTCTCTTGTATTGTGAAGTACTAAAATATTCTTAGTTAATGCTCGTTACATTTTCCTTTCTCCTGCCCTTCATTTTAATTTGGGGACCTATCGTACCAAAAACAGATTGATAATCCTAAGAAGTAAAATAAATTTGGTATTAAATGTGGTAATATTTCTCTTCCTGGATTATTACCTTGTCTAATAACAGACTGTCGAAAGCTATACTACACTTATACTGGGTGTTTAAGATCAATATAGACTTATTAATTTATAGATAAGAATACCGGTATATTGACCACATAAATTTTCTACTCTTTTGAATTAACTCACTAACATTTGTAACGCATTTGGTTTGTCTTTAGTTCAAAAATAGAAATATAAGAATCTAGCAATCTAACAGGTTTAAAGGCCTTTGTTGGAAAAATTTTCTGAAGCACCTTTTACCACCTATGTTTGAATCTCACTGGGTACAGGTATTAATCAAGTTTTTTGTCAGCTTGCGCTTGCTAAAGATCAGAAGTTTCCTCAGGGTACTCTATTTCCTCTATGTCTCAGAAACAATCATCTCAATGTAAGTATACAACAAATACCTGCTAAATTTTTCTGAGAGAATTTTGAGTAAGGTGTAAAACACTATTATCTATTATGGACCTCTCCCGAGAGAACCGTTCTCCTATAGTGTTGTCTGGAAAGGTATAGTGACCTCGCCTATCGGCTCGGTCACTATACATCTCTAGACAACACTATAGGGGAACGGTTCTCTCGGGAGAGGTCCATAATAGATTAAGTACATCACATGTCTTTCTTTTCCAATCTGAGCAAGAATTAATTTTCAAATTAACTATTACCGGTAACTTTATTTAACATCACAAAATGCTTTACAGGTCATTCAGATCTTCTGATTTAATATTTTAAACCGGTCCTCAGAAGCCATTTTGTATCCGACGATAACAAAACAGAGCGCCACCTGAACAAAGGGGAGTAATTTGATTTGGTTTGCGGGGGGGGGGGCACACGAGGGACTATACTTGGATGTCGAGGGACTATAAGACCCGTTGCTATGCGTTGCCAAGGACAGACGATTGCTCCATAAAATAGTATTCATGTAGTTATCCAATGATTATTCAACAATATTCCATTTAGGGCGAATTTGTTTGACTGAAACCGGTTTAGGTTTTTGGTTTCGGTTTAAAACCGGTTTCTCAATAAGTTTGAAAACTGGCTTCGGTTTGCTTACTTTAAAACAAATAAACAGTTTGAAAAATAGATTTATCAAGATGGCGTTTTGCAGTGATGATATTGTAACAAAAACAATAATTGCTCTTGAAATGTTGAAGATGATGACAATGTTCTTTTACTGCAACAATTCAAAAACAACACAGCGATATCTATTACCGCATTAATGTCAAAAAGGAGAGAAAAAATCCCTCGTATTCTAAATTATGTCGAAAATATAGTGCAGTATTATAATGAGGAGGATTTTAGAATAAGGTTTAGAATGAATAAAACTGCATTCAGATTACCATTTAATGAACTTTCCGGGTGTAGAGATAAAACAAGGATATCTTTCCAGAAACAGCTATTGATCTTCATAAAATATGTCTCAACTCAAATTCAGGCCATTGCAGATACATTTGGAGTATGTGAAACCACGGTCTTCGTGGCAGTAAAACGTTTATCTGGCATCATCTGCGAAAAAATGATGCCAAGTCACATAAAATGGCCATAAAACTACTGCACTGTATCATTATATTTTCCAGTGTCGCCATCTTTGTCCATTATGAGCAGCGAAAACAAACCTATCAAACCGCACCTCGATGCGGTTTGGTCGGTTTTATGAACCGGTTAAGGTTTTTGACCAAACAAATGGCAAACCGGTTCAGGTTTTAAACTAGTTTAAAACCGGTTACATAAAACAAATAAACAGTTAGGTAAACCGGCTTGAAACTGAAACTAGTTTCAGTGAAACAAATCCGCCCTAGGTATTGCTGTTAGTTGTTATGGGTATAGAAATTTAAGCTACATGATGTCTTTTAGAAAACCTGAAGATTTTTTGTTTCAATATGATACATGTATTTATATAAACATCCCTTCCAAACTCAACTTAAGGTCAGCATAAGCAATTATTTCATGTAATATTTCAACTTCACTTTCGCCAGTATTGAAATGATAACACTACTTATAATAATTATAATTATTATTATTATTATTATTATTATTATTATTATTATTATTATTATTATTATAAATAATTACAATAATAATAATTTAAACTAGAAAAATTAATAAGTAAAATGTCATGATGATGATAATGATGACGATTATTATGATTTATTTGACTTTTGATCATTAACTAATCCCAGACTTACCTTTATTTAAAATTACTGTCTTAACTATATGGATGTTAAAATTATAGATTTTATAATTGTTGATTTGGAATACATCTGCTTCAATCGCCATTGATAGCAATAAAATAATGATGAATGATAGATCATCTATTTTATAAAATAAACTACATGTGTATGGATAGGAAATCATGTTTTTTTTTTTTAATTTAATTCAGATTTTCATACATTTTGATTGTAACTCAGCAGATTTTAGAAAATAAAACTTAAAAATTCATTGAATTTTAGATAAGTATTGTCAAGTGGTACAATTGTTTGGTAAATCTGCTTCAGTATAGCTAAAAAACTGTGGAACTAGTAGTGATTAATATGTCACTCATTAGTACTAAATGCTTTCTTACTCTTTTTTTTGGTGGAAATTACAATTTTAGTAATTTCTTTCCTATGAAATATTTTAATACAGTTGTAAGTGAAAAATTAAATCAAATATTTAAAACTTCCAGAAGGTTTGCAGCCCTTTGGACTATTATTGGTCTAGATTTTAATGCATGATGATTCCATCCTGTCTACACAGTTGTTGTTTGTCATTATCATCAAAACCTTTTGAAACATTCATGAAATGTAATCTTTTAATGGACTTTCGCAATAGTTGAAATAGAAATTATTTGAAAAATTAACATTATTTTTATCAAGACAGTCAGTTTTTGGATGGCGGAGTGAAAGAATCGTGTTTTTGCCCAAGTCAAGATTCATTGACTTATATCAAGATTGTCAATTAAGAAAAATGTGGGGTGCAGTAATGGTGTTTTATATCGCACTCAAAATTTTTCCGTTGTAAAACGACAATCAATTCCCAAATGGTTGAGTCAAGCAATAGTGTTTTACTCAACAGTTAAGCAAGACTGCTACTTTGGTTGAAATATTTATTTCTTAGAAAGTGGAATATCGTAATTGTGTTTTACTCCAAAATGATTTTATTTGTATTTACATCAGACAGTAAGTTCTTGGAAGCTTCAGTAAAGTAATGGTGTTTTACACTCTAGTGTTTTTAGTCAAGAGTTTTTCATTTACTAGTATATTGAGACATCCAGCTTTGAAATGCTGGATTGAAGTTTAAATAATTATGACCCATTTAAGATTAATTCACTAAATGGTATGTTCCAGAATGGTCGAGTGAAATAATGGTTTTTCATGCCAAGGCAAGGTTCTTTCACTTGTATCAAGACTTCCAGTTCAGAGATGGTGGAGTGAAGTCAAAGTGTATACACCTCAGTCAAGATTATTTCACTTGTATCAAGATGATTCTTGAATGGCAAGTCAAGTATTAACTAGTAATTTTAAATGGTAGTAAGTTTTGAAATAGTGGAAAGTAGAAAGGTGTTTTATGCCCGAGTTAAGGGACTTTCATTTAGCTTGTGAGAAAAGTCAGTTTTGAGATGGTGAAGAACACCGGAACACATAAAATATACCGACAAACTGTTTCACACTGGGTTCTACCGAGCAAGATTTGAACCTATGTGTATTAATCTCAGGGACTGAGATTTCCCTGTTACAGATGAGAAAACAAGACTGATTTTCCTCAAGGAAACTGGTTTATTTTTACAGAGACATTTTATTCTTTGATTTACCTCGACTATAAAATTAGAAAACTTGTTGCAAATACAAGAAAAAACAGAGAGAAATTGTGTCCTGTTTAATTTTTAACATGAAATTTTTCTGTTGACCCTCTGAACATTGCAGTTTTTCGTGATCTGTCAATTTAAACCAGTTTGGCCCCCTGACCCCCATAGATAGTCTTTTGTCATATTTTTTATAATGTATTTCAAATGTCCCTGTTATTTTGACAAACAAGAGGCCCATGGGCCTAAATGCTCACCTGAGGATATGTCCAAAATTGTTTGCCAAGCGCAAAGACAATATATTAGGCACAGAAACTTTACAAGTTTTCTCAAGTTAAGAACTGCCACAAAACTTAATCAGAAATACATCCGGTCACATTTCATTTATAATTAGCTTATATAATATACATGAAGTAACTGTAGTACAATGAATAATTTCCAAATCATTAACAAATTTCAGTATACTTATTCAGCTATGCCCTTGACCTTTGAACATATATGAACTTGAACCATATATGATCGTTATGTCAATACCTACAATATTCTAATATACATGCCTATACAAAAAGTTAAAGTTTTCAAGATAGAAAGCAATTTATGTCTTCTTTTGCAGCTGTGACCTTGACCTTTGAATTCATGACCTTGAACCATATATCAAAATGATCGTCATATCAATTCCTACAATATTTTAATATACATGCCCATACAAAAAGTTAATAGTTTTCAAGATAATTAGCATAATTAACGTAATTCACAAATTATGTCATGACCTTGATCTGTGACATTGACCCTTAATTAAAGGTCATTTCAAGAAAAAGTCAAAACTGAAAACCTCATGTCATTATCTGTTCAAATAGTCAAGTTATAACAATTTGAAGCCATTTTACGTAATTTTTTAAATTAAACGCAAAAACGCGAAACCCATTTTTCGACCAAATTTCACGAAATGAACAAACTAAAGGTTTAAGACCCAAGAGAAGCCAAATATCACATCAGATTTTTTCTCCCATCATTGGTTTCGGAGAAGAAGATTTTTTAAGATTTTTGGACCCCTAGGTCACCTTGACCTAGTTATGGTAGCCATGGCAACGCCGTGAACAAAACTGAATTGCACCGGCCCAGATATGCTTCTGACAAAGTATCATTGAAATCTGTTCAGCAGTTTTGGAGGAGAAGTCGAAAATAGGTGTTAACGACGCACACACACACGCACGCACATACACACGTCGCGCAATGCCATAAGCTCACATGACCTTTCGGTCAGGTGAGCTAGAAACGTCTTTTGTATATAGTTCCTCTAGATACTAGACCTACAGACATTTGATGTCCCTGCCAATTCAGTACTTTCGGTACTTTGATTATATATATATATATATATATATATAATTCGGAAAAAAATATCAGGCCCGCTGATTATAATCACACGACTTTGCACTGGCATTGAAGCAAATAATAAGTGATGCGATTAAAGTACTAAAGGAGAACCCTTAACCAACCGTTGCGTTTTTTCTACAACAGGCGGTTTTTACTACATTTAATGACATAAAAACAAAACCATATTTACTATTTGTTTTTTTTTATCACCATGCTGTAGATAATATTAAAAATCATTTATAGTCTGTTTAAAAAAGCATAATTTTAATATTTATTTTGAATTTGTCATATTTGCTCAAATAACCAGTGTTCATACATTGTAGCAGAAAATTCAAAACAAAACTGCAGCTGAATAAATATGAATACACTCATACATACATACATACATAAATACATACACATAGATACATACATACATACATACATACATACATTGTTTAGTTATTTTTTAATTTTTTTCAATGAACTTCAAACAATTAGAATAAAAACAAACTGTAAACTGGATTCGGAGGAAGCGCAATTTTTGTAATTAACCAATAATCCGTGTTTATGTCGACTGTCTATGTATCCTGTATCAGGTTCTTCTTTTTATTTGCATTATTTCATAAAAATCCTAAAGTAGCTCATGTTACCACTCCCATAGCTTGTATGTTAATTTTTTTCATTTGTCGCTTAGTTCGTCCGTAATATTGTTCCATAAGAGTCTAATAAAGATTATGTATACATTTTTTTAACTTAGTTAGTCTTCGTGGAGAATGATGAGAAGAAGTTCATTTTACATTTTATTTTAGCATGGACTTTCATAAAAATCAAAATATGTCGGGAAAATCATAAGATAAACAAAAAATATTAGGTTAGCATTGATAGACTATACAAATCAACCGGTTGCGTATTGAAAGATGATTTAAGACCGCCCTTATGCATCATCAAAATTCACAGAAACTCAATTATAAGATTTGAGGACAGCAACAAATAAGTTTTTTTAAAAAACAACAACCGATTTAAACAAAACCAAGAAAGGCGACTAAGAAAATTGGTTATTTTATGGTATGCAATAAAACGAACCTGTAAATATTACATCAAAATCGACTTAAAATTAATGTGGAAAAAAATAGTTTGATAAAATCGATATCGCTTTTGGTATATAATTCTATAAATTTAAGTTTATTCTACAATGTAAAAAACGTTACCATAAAAGTTAATTTCCCTAGAATGTATTCCTAGGTAACAATATTCAATCACCAGGAATATATTCTGTAACGTTGTTAAAGGTTTTATTGGATTTTTAACAATATTATCGAATATCAATACATTTATATCGAAAACAGAATGGAAACACACTGTAATTTTTTAAGTAGTATAATAATGAACTGGAAAGCGTGCAATATTTAATCAGTTTTGACATTTTTATCAAACGCTTCACACGATTGCCGTAAAACCGGCATGTTTCCTGTTAAATCTGATAAAACGAATTAACTAAATGTATCACTTCGAATATGGCTGTTATATCATAAATAATTAACGAAGTTTTACAAATATCAATGATCAAGTATTTAGAAATGAGAAACATGGTTTATAATTATGGACACAAATACTAAGTAATTAATAATCAAAGTACTGAAAGCACTGAACGGTCAGGGGCATTAAATATATTTAGGTCTAGGTCATAAATAAATATAATAAATATCATATGACAAATGAATAAGTATGGATGTATGGGCGCCAAAATGGTCATAATTGACAGATCAAGGACAATAGCAATATCCAGAGAGTCTCTCTCATTTCTCTCTCTCTCTCTCTCTCTCTCTCTCTCTCTCTCTCTCTCTCTCTCTCTCTCTCTCTCTCTCTCTCTCTCTCTTCTTTTATTTGCAAGGTTCAATTTGCAGGTGTAAACTATTATAAGAGCATGAAATACCATCGTAGAACAATATATTATCATGAAAAATGTCTGAAACCAATAAAGATCACATGTATCAGTCTATCTTATGTAAAATCACACTGTGTGGTCGTTGCATTGAGGTAATGGATAAGGTAAAAAGCTTTTACACAGACCATCAAAGGTTTGTTTCCCATTTTTCATTAGTCTCGGGTTTGTTGTACTAACATGCTCTTGGTCACAGAGAGGTTATTGAAATTTGGTTACAGTAAATGTTCTCAAAATTGAAGCGCTTAAAAGTGATATCACGCAGAAAATAGTGATTTTTGAAATTTCAAATTGCAGCAGCGGGGTAGCAGGGCATGATAGAATGGAAATAAAATTTGATATTTGTAACGATACACAGTATTTGCAATATACAAGATTTAAATCCTTTACCATATTATATTGAGAATTTTCAGTTTCTTAGAAATTAGGGTATTCTAATTATTTAGATATTAATAAAAAGTTATTAGTTATACAATATACAGAAGCCTCAGTTGTGATGTGGTCTAGAGTGCGTTCCTAAAGATTAAAGTGCTCTTTTTGTTTAGGTTCCAATCATATGGTTGAATGTTGTAACGTAACATCAGCAATTCAGCTTTTTGCAACGAAAGGAATTTTCTTATCTCTATGGATTAATTTTAAAAACAAGTTCGTGTATGTGTAACATGAGGTGTGAATGTATGTCTGTTTTGTACTAGCGAACACTCAGGGCAACTTCCCACGGTTCAAGCCCACTAAGTCAGTACACAACAGACAAGCATATCACACTCCTTATCACATTATTCCCACACTTGGTGAAGTTGCCAAAAACCTGTCCTCTAAATGCCTAGCACCAGATGAGGAAGCACTATCTCAAGTTTTAAGTCTTATGTATGAATCAACCGGGGTTTGAAACCCATGACACTCCGACCAATCACATGGCATATGCTCTACCACAACGGCAGTTAAATCCTCTTTTGGAAAATTGCAGAATCGGCAGCTCATCTTAACTCCTCGTTAGATGTATCTCGGCCTCTCATTAGCTATATTTCGCCAGAAGCTAAGTATCTCTCAGCAGCTTTTCGCCAACTCGGTCCCTCGTTAGCCTTATTGACCACTCGACCAATCGTTTGCTAATGCAGTTAAATGGTTTATATCCGTATTTTAGAAGTAATTAAACTGGAATCGTTATTTGATGGGACATGATAATGAAAGTGTCGATGTATGTGAATAATTGGGGCATAAAACATTAGTTCTCTCTACTACTGTTTTTCGCAAGTTTTCTTTTTTCATAGTCAAGGTAAATGAAAGACATAAATGTCTCTGTAAAACTAAACCAATTTCCTTGAAGAAAATCAGTCTTTTCCTGGAGCATCCTTGTTTTCATCTCTGTTCTAGGGAGATTTCAGTGCCTGAAATTTATACACATTCAAATCCTGCTCCGTACATCCCAGATAAAAATTTTTGTTAGTTTGAAAATGGTTTTCAGTTTTTATGTTGACTTTTCCATCTTAAAACTCCAAAAGCTTAATTAAAAAAACCTTGACTCAGGCATAAATCTCCATTTCAGCTCTCCACCATATCAAAACTTCCTATCGTTTAAAATTATTAGCTAATACTTGATTTGCCATTCCAAAATTGTCTAAATACAAGTAAAATAGTCTTGGCTTGGGTGTAAAGCACCTTTTTTTTAAACTCCACTATCTCTGAACTGAAAGTCTTGATACAAGTGAAAGAATCTTGCCTGGGCATGAAACAGCATTATTTCACTTCATTTCTCTAGAATATACCATTTAGAGTTGAGTGAAGCTTTCGAGAACTGTCTGTAAAATGTTTACTTTTTTACCATTGTTGAGTTAAAAGCAATAACTTTACTCCACTATCAAGGAAATGAACATTTCAACCGAAGTAACAGTCTTGCTTTTAAGTTAAAGACTCAAATTTTTGGAGAATCGACTGTCTTTTTAGAAATGAAATTAAAACAAAAATTAAGTGTGATGTAAAACACCATTACTCCATCTCACATTTCCTTAATTTACAATTTTGATATAAGTCAACGAGTCTTGACTGGAGCATAAAACACGATTCTTTCACTTCACTATCCAAGATCTTGATATCAAATAAAATAATGTTAATGTTAATTTTTTAAATAATTTCTATTTCAATTATTGCAGACGTTCATTAAAAATTACATTTAATGAATACTTCAAAAGCTTAGAATTACCCTGCCTGATAATCTAGACAATTTTAAGTCAAAGTTACTGCAACTGGTATAAAGAATATTTCATTTAAAAAAAAATCACTGAAATTTCAATTTCCACTAAAAAGCCTTAGTAACCATTAAGTACTGATGAGTGACTTAGTAATCATTACTAGTTTTACAGTTCTGTCAATACTTAAGAAGATTTACCAAAATGTTATTAGAAATTTTACTACTGTCCAATACTAATCTAAAATTTAATAGATTTTTAACTTTAATTTTCTTAAAATCTGCTGAGTTACAATCAAAATGTCTGAAAAACTGAACTTAGTTTAAAAACTATATGATATTCTATATGTCTACAAATGTAGTTAATTTTATGATATATTGAAACACCCAATTATGCTTTAAAAAAAATGATCTAGCATTCATCATTATTTTATTGGTATCAATTCTGATCGAAGTAGATGTATTCCAAATCCAGAATTTTAAAATTCATAATTTTTAAAATGCATATAGACGGTAATTTTGAAAAAATGTAACTTTGGGATTAGTTCATCATCATCATCATTATTATCATCATCATGACATGTTACTAATTTTTCTAGTTAAAATTATTATTATTACCAATAGAATTAATTTAATTGCAATGGGTTGATTATTTATGTGTGTTGATAATCTATTAAGTCTATATTGATCTTAAACACCCAGTTTAAGTACAGTATAGCTTTCGGTTGCCTGTTATTAGTCACGGTAATAATTCAGGAAGATAAATATAACCACATTTAGGTGCTTAGGATTATGTTGCAATCTGTTTTTGGAAAGATAGGTCCCCAATTAAAATGAAGGACAGGGGAAAGAAAAATGGCACAAGCATTAACTGAGAACATTGTACTAATTTACAATACAAGAGAGATGCTCTAGTAGGCTATTGGTGAGCCAGTCAGTTATCTAGCTATTAAGGCTAACATGTTGAATCCTATGGTTAACATCTGTGCCCACAAACACAAAAATCTCAGTTCTGGAAATGCAAACCCTAATGACTGAACAACGAGTAATTTAATTCCTGTTTATCACAAGACTTACATAGAATCAATGACAAAAGTGAGGCGTGGAGAAAGCATCAGAGCCCATCAAGATTCCTTCCCTTATATCAAGGCAGCCAGGCGGATAGTTGAGAAATCAGAGTACCGGTACCTAGAAAAAAACACCGACCTTAGAACAAATTTAAACCTGTTATGACTGTCAGGAGGTTGGAATGTGCAAATGTTAAATGGGGACAACAATAGCAAGAATTCTGTGTGTTTCTAGTGATGTAGCACAGGCACTTGTTTCACTCAGAAATGGGGACAAGAAAAATTGTCCATAATACTTATAAAATAAAACAAGGTAGCCAACTTTTTATCGTGGGATTTAGCACACGCTCACTTCAAACCGATATTTTTCCCATTTCGGCGGTAACAATTTTAACAAACCTGGTTTCGTTCTGTTCAAAACACTTTTATCTTTTAAGTAATACACGTTTCACATTCTTTTGTAACCCCTAACCAAGATAAATTAATGCTTCTTTTGACTGATCCGTCGACCATGGTCTCATCGACACTTTACAATTTACTTACTTCCTGTTCACTTGGCAGTGAATAATAAGCTCTTATTTGATTGGTCGGTGACTATCGATTACATCACAAGTCGAAAAGCGGAATTTGTAAACAAAGAATTTGACAAGAATGCAGTCGGACATCCTTGAACAGGCCATAAATGGCCATTCGTTGTTAATTTTAGGGCAGAGTGGCACGAGAAAAAATTATATTTGCAAAGAAATAGCGCATAAGCTTAAAGAAAAGCGTGTGAAGGTACGTCTTACAGCCACTACAGGGATAGCGTCCCTTAATATAGGGGGCAATATGTTCATTCATGCAGTGGTATTGGCGATGGTAGATATACAAATGAAAAGCTATTGGACAAACTTCTAAACAATGAACATTTTTCAATGTACATACATCGGAATAAAGCAGGAATTGATGAGTTGGTGTATCTGATAGTGTCTGGAATATAATAATCTTTCAAATCTATAGTGGCATGATCCATTTTCGCTGACACCAAATTCATAGCAGTTAGTTTTAAATAAAGTGCTGATGGTTGACCATTAAATTGAACCTCAGAAAAATGACCAAATGTAACTGAAATAGAGTCTGTGTGAAAGATAAACCAGTTAGAAGGTAACAATTTGTGCACATCTTCAAATGGAATCTCTGTGTTACATACAGATGGTAATAGAGAAATATTTTTGTAACTTTGTAACTTTTTCATTGTGGTTTGACAGCAGACTGTTGTTTTTTTTTTACATTTTTAAATAATACAGTTATTAAATGTGCAACAAGTTTGAGACTTATTTGTTCATGATCCTTGTTTTGGATTATACTGTTTTCTTTCACTTTTTCATAAATACATTGAAGAGATGTGTTTCCATTATCATATGCTAGATGCTCTGATAACCTGAAAGAAAAGGCTCAATAGTTAAAGGAAGCCATTTGTATTATCATCAGGTCAGGGATAATAAATTCTTTGTTTTCTCTTACCCTACCTAGTATACATTTATTAGGTAAAAAGGAAATATGTCACTTTTTATTGTTTCATTATATGTTTCAATAGATAATTCATTTTCGAAATAAACAATGTAATAACATTAGTTTGAATCAGTGTCATTTTGTGTTAAATATTGTTAATATCTGAAAGATTGCTGATGCTACATAAAACACCATTTATCCATCTGTCTTTGTTGGAATGCCATACTACACACATATTTAAAAGTTAGTAAACCCCCCCCCCCTACTAGTTTAACTGCTGTGGGAACTAAATTGGATGGTAAAATGTTCGCTGGCTTTGACCCAAGACTTCAAGTGGGTAGCGAGTGTTCTTTCCCAAAACACTCGGCCTTATGAAATGAAAGTTACAGTTTTATGTCACAGTGGGCTTGGCATGCTAAATAACCCTGCTGTATAAAATGCCATCAGTGCACATAAGCAAAATTTCTGCAACTTTGTTTTTAGCCGGCAATGTCTTGATATAAGTGAAATATCATGACTTGGGCATTAAATACCAATACTCAACCCAACTAGTTAAACCACACCACTATATATATTTTGTTATGTTCAGTGCACATCTTCAGTCATGACTTTCTAACCAATAGTATTATTGCCTCCTTTTTTGTATTTTGTTGTTGTGGTTCTGTTTATAGTTGTTGACTCTGTCTCAGTATAGTGTGACCCAGTGCCATGCAGTGTTAATCTTTGGCATTTTTTGTCAGTGAACAGCACTTTTAAAGTCACCATCAGTGCACACTGGTAAAAAGCAGGTCATAAATACTTGCACCACATAATCTTTTGTATAGATTCATCCTTTTGGATTATAAGAAGATTGATCATCATGAATTGAATGCTGATGCAATGTCAAACACCATTCACTTTCCCCTTCTGGTGTTTTTGCATGCTAGCTTTTACCAATAATACCATTTTATCACATACATATATTTTTTTTGTGATTTAAATATAAAAATGAGTGCTAGTTACTATAAAATGGAGTTTTTCGATAGATACAAACACACTTGTGTCACTTGGTAAGAAAATGGATATTTTTACCCCCATTAATCAGTGAAACAAAAGCCTGTGACCAATAACTAAGTAACACGAGAGCATGCTGATGACACAAGTGTTTATATTGTATTTCCTTCCTTAAATGTTACTAAACGTCAATATAATTGATTGCTTAACAAATTCAGTTTTCCTATAATTATACTTACCAAAAAGTAACTGGAAAATTATTTCTGCCCTCGCACATTTTGGAAATCAATTTCTGCAATATTTTTTTCCAGTTTAAAATTTCCCTCCAAATGTCAGGTTTTAGCTTGTGTACTCGGAAGGCTTCTGGGGTTATCATAGTGAGCATGTAAACCCACGAAAACAGACAAATAATAGAAAACACTTTCAAATTTCAGTTGGATATGTTATTTCTTCATTGTAAAAATATAATCTTTTAAATTATTTCGTGCTTGTAATTTTAGACGACGTATTTTATTTATTTAAAATAATATTAACCGCGGAACAGGAAGTAAGTAAATTGTAAAGTGTCGATGAGACCATGGTCGACGGATCAGTCGAAAGAAGCATTAATTTATCTTGGTTAGGGGTTACAAAAGAATGTGAAACGTGTATTACTTAAAAGATAAAAGTGTTTTGAACAGAACGAAACCAGGTTTGTTAAAATTGTTACCGCCGAAATGGGAAAAATATCAGTTTGAAGTGAGCGTGTGCTAAATCCCACGATAAAAAGTTGGCTACCTTGTTTTATTTTATAAGTATTATGGACAATTTTTCTTGTCCCCATTACTGAGTGAAACAAGTGCCTGCGTGATGTAGTAGTCAAGGAGTCAACCTTTAGCTAATACTGTACAAAGGTCAACTTTAAGTAGACAAAGTAAGGCAACAACTGACAAGGTAAGACGTTTGATGTGTGACCAGGATTCTCCAAGATACCATGCAATTCCCAAAAATGTTAATGATTCATACGTGTCCCACCTCATTTGCAGCCTGGTATACACGTGGCAGACCAGTCTTTAAAAATGGCCGGGTTCGCAAATGTGGTTCAGGATCTCGTCAGTATTAGAAAGGTCGAGTTCGGTTTTTCACTTTCATGTTACAGAAATAGGATACATTTGTATAAAATATTACCTGAATTATACAAATATACAAAGCATAAACTTTTTCTTGAATGGATATTTAAATCAGAAATAACAAGTAATAATGTAATGATGGATGCATCATTACAAATAAGTCCCTCAAACGAATAAAAGTCAAACCCTGTATTAAGAATTTTCAATTTTATCGGTTTCAATGGCAACGGTCGCCATTTTAAAAATTCTAAGACCATCTGGAGATGACTATCAACCATCCTTTGAAGTTTGGTTAAAATTGGATCAACGGTCTCCGCGAGATCGGTCGGACAAGTTCATGTCAAGAAGAAGAGGAAGAATAATAACAATAATAACGAGTAATGATGTAAAAATGGATGCATCATTACAAATAAGTCGCCAAAATGAATGAAAGTCAAACCTTGTATTCAGAATTCCAAGCATTTAGAATTCTTTATCACAGAAAGGAGTGAATTGAGAAATTGTGTGAAATACTACTAAAGTTATAAGGCAAAATAACTCAAATATCAAAAGTAGACCAAATAATAAATGGGCATTTGATGCGGTCCATTGGTGTTAGGATATGTACTAAATTTCAAAACTCTGTCTTTAATGATCATCAAGTTATAAGGCAAATCACTCAACCATGAAAAGAAGGTCAAATAAAAAGACAGCATTTGAAACGGCCTAATAAAGTAAGGACTTGTACTAAGTTTCAAAATTATAACTTTAATGATTAGGCAACAATTAAAAATATCTTTGTTTCCCCTTGCCCTACCCTTAATTCTGATATTGGGTAGGCAGGTAGGCTTTTTTTTCCCTCATAGTTTTCTTTTCTGGTCAGGAAACAATCTTCACCTGTCACCTTTTGTGTTTACTAGTACATTTTCATCACTACGGCGTTTGTATCGCATTGAATTATAACTGTATAAGCGTCTTGACAACTAAGAAGGTTGACGACGAAATCGTGAAAAGGAAAGAGAAACGAGCCGAAATCTATTAGCACAGAATCGCGAAAAAAAAAACACATGATTTTTTAATAAATTTTTTTCAATCGGCGGGATTTTTTACGGTCGGTCGCGCAAGGGGAAACAAACTTTATTTTTATTTTGACCTTATCAAGTTAGAAGGCAAATCACTCAACCATGAAAAGCAGGTCAAATAATAATGCCGCACTTGAAGCGGTCAATTGTAATCAGGATATGTACCAAGTTTCAAATCTTCACCTAATTTTTAGTTTTTTTTTCTTTTCAGCTAATCAGATTGCTGCATTCTGCCATGTGATCAGTTACTATGGAAACAATAGCAAAATTCAAAAGTATTTTATTTACCAACCATCCGGCGGAGTTTGGTTAAGATTGAACAAACGGTCTCCGCAAAATATGTCGGACAAGTTCACAGCAAGAAGAAGAAGAGGAATAAAAATAATAAGAAGAAGAAAAAGAAGAAGAAACAGTGCAAAAACAATAAGTCGCCGAACTTATTTTTCGCCAAACAAATTTTCTGGCTACGTGATACAATGGTCCGTATAGCACATGTGCGATACAACATTGCGTATCACCATAGTAGCCAGTAACTACTTTTTGGGGAATTCTCTTTTCCGACAACAATAACATTATGTCATTTGTTACGTTAGAAGTTTTCCTGTGTGACGTCACCGTTCAGTTGGGTGAATTTTTCTCAAGTTGGGAGAAACCGGGACGATTTTAAAAACAATTTTGTAAAATCAATGTTTGTTTTTTTTAATTTTTACCTGTGTTTACGAAAGTAGTAAAATGTTAAAATGTTAATGTCAGATATCAGTTTTTCAAATCAGATAAAAAAATCAACATAAAATAGCGATTGTAAATTTATTGGCAGGTGAAGTCAGAAAGAAAGTTTTCCATTCATTTTGGAAGGGTGTGTGGTAAATACAAAACCACACGTATGCAAAGCGCATTCGTGTAACGTATCCGTCCGCACAATAAACTCGTGCGACAAGCTACAGACGTTGGACAAAAGTATTCGCACGATAACGTAAAAGGACGTCATTTCAGCGACCTTGCAATTTTCATCAACACCGGTTCAAATAATTTAGGTCAATTGTTATCGGAAGACATGACATCGTGGCACACGATTTTTGTTCAGGAATTTAAAAAAAAACTAAATCAACAAAACTGAGAAAAGTATCAATGTATGGAATACACTTACCTTAATATTTGGTGATGTACCCACGGGCTCTGCGTACCCTGGCTAAACGTTCCGGCAAGGTGTGATATAAATTTTGAATATATTCAGCTGTGAAAGATGTCCATATATTGAAAATGTGATTATAAAGGTCATCATTGGAATGAATAAGATGAGACACAAGTTTGATATTGTTCTTAATTTTCAACCAAACGTTTTCAATTGGATTAATATCTCGTGATTGTGCCGGCCATTCAAAGGACTGTATATTATTTTCTTCTTTGAATGCATTTGTTATACGAGAACGATGGACGGGGGCATTGTCATCCATAAACGAAAAATCTGTATTTGGAACGCGTCTAGCAATAACAGTCCATAAATTTTCTTCTAAAATGTCTATATATTTTGTGGAAGTAATAGTACCGTTGACTCTTGAAAGCGTACCGACGCCATTATAAGTAATGCACCCCATATCATAACGCTATATTTTTTCTGAAAACCTGGAGAAATGCAAGAAGGTAACCATGCCTCGTCACTTTTTCGCCATAAATAAACCTTATTATTATCTCCCAACACAATCTGAGACTCATCTGAAAATATGACATTTTTCCATTGATTTTCAACTGTCCACACACAGCCTTCTTTCAAAACACCATCGTACACGCTTCACACGGTTACACACACGGATTCTTATTTTCCTTTTACATGCACATCGTCTGTACTTATTTTTTCTCAAACACCTCCAAACTGTTTTTTCTGATATATTTAAGTTATTTTTTTCATTAAATTCATTTGTGACATCGGACAAAATGGAATTTCTATTCATTCTTACTTGCCATATTAACTGCTTTATGAATGAAATTTGAAAAAAAAAAAAAACCCTAGATTCAGATATCAATCCGCCAGTCCAATTAAATCCTGGGTGCTTTTGCATGTATAGCTCTATTGAAATCTTTAACATTTCAATAATTGTTTGAAACGGTTTTTTTTTTTTTTTTTTTTTTTTTTTTTTTTTTTTTTTTTTTTTTTTTTTCAATAAATTTATAATTGCAAGTTTAAGTTAAACGCAAAATGTGATAAAACTTTTGCTTTGGAATATTTGTGCGCATTAATCTTAATGCAGGTTGTAGATAATTATTTTAATGAGCGGCAAATAATGACTTTATAAATGAATGCTAAAAGGAGCTCTAGATCTCCGAGCTTTTGTGTGTATTACTCAATTTTTAACATTTAATTAATAGTTTAAACAGTTTTCTTGGTCAGAAAATACTTTAAAATTGCAAGTTTAATTTAAATGCATAATGTTATAAAACTTACGCTTTGAAATAACTGGGGTGCATTGATCTTAGTGCAGGTGGGTCGAGCGGTAGGAACGCTAACGAGTAGTCGAGTAGGTGATCACTCGTTAGCAAGTACTTACCATAGTAAATAAATCAAATTAATTAAACAGCGACATTTAAAATCTGGTTTTAAATGTAAATGAGTTAACGAATAACATAGAAAAAGAAATCAATGATTCAAGGTTAAATTATAGATATATTTTTTTGAAATTATTATATTTTTCATTTGTATTTTGAATATACAATATGCCGTTGATATTATGAATAAAATTTTATAGATAAATTAAACAGCGACATTTAAAATCTGGTTTAAATGTAGATATATATAACACAAATACCTGTAAAAAAAATTATTTATGTGTCATATGTGCACATTTCAGAAAATCATTCCTCATCAGTGGCGCTAGGGCCGAAAAGTTTGATTTAAAAAACATAAGGCAAATAGTTGAAACTTAATAAGTTAATTCTTAAGTTCCAAAACTATATGAATCTAAATCCAGCCAAGGAATGCTTTAGCTGATTTAACGAAAAAAATAGAAAAAGAAATCAATAATTCAAGGATGAATTATAAATATATTATTTTAAAATTTTTTTTTTTCATTTGTATTTTGAATAAACAATATGCCGCTGATATAATGAATAAAATTTTGTAGACATCGTAATTAATTTCGCCGAAATTTGTTAAAGTAATTCCGTATTGAATTCAGTTTTTAGAATACCCGATACACGTCCTTAAATTTGCATTAGAAAAAAAGAAATTGAAACAGTGTGCATATGGCCTTTTCTAACCAAAGAACGAACAACTAAATATCCTGGATAATTATTTCTGATTTAAAACCCATTCAGGAGAAAGTTTATTTCTACTTGAAGTATCATTCAGGTATCATTCACGTGATATTTTATATTATATTTGTGTAATTGAAATGAAAAAACGGGAACGGGATCCTTTACCACATGAGTAACACTGCCGCCTTTCAAGGCCGGTCTGCAACGTGTATAAAAGGCTGCAAATGGGGTGGAATACGTATAATTTATTAACATTTTTAGGAATCGCATGGCACCGTAGAGAATCCTTGTCACACATCAAACTTCATACCATTTCAGGTTTACTTAAGGTGGACCTTTGTACAAGATGAGCTAAAGGTTGATTCCCAGACAACTACATCGCTAGAAACAAACAGTATTGTTCCTATTACTGTCCCCTTCAACTTTCAAGGATAGCACATATCCACCCCCAGACAGTTATGACAGGTTTAAATTTTATCCTCACTTTAGTAACTGAATTTCTCTGCGTCCACTTCCATTGCCCTCTCATGGCCAGGGTGTAATCCTCAGTTTGCTTGACTAAGGTCAGTGGTTTTCTCTAGATACTGGTACTCTGAATACTCCGCTATCCCCAAACAGACTGCCTTGATATAAGAGGAGGAATCTTGATGGACTTTATTGTTGAGATTCAATATAAAGTTAATTTGTCTATTGACAACCTTAGTATTCTAGTTTCTTTAATACCAGCGTGATAAATGTTATAGGACCTTAAACTGTATTAAATGATATAAAAATATAAGTATCTTAAAATATTTTAATAAAATACTTTTAATAAAAACGACTACACGTCCTTTTTTCAAAAGCAATTTATACTTAAATAGATTATTCAAATTACATAGAAATAAAGCTTCAATATGTTTATATATTTTCATTTGCACGTAAAATTCCCATTACTCCAAGCTTGAGAGCTTTTGCATAAATCACAAGAAGAGAACCGCTAAGCGAGGCAATTTACGCCCGTCAATGTCAATAGTGAAAGCAAAAATTATAGGAGGAGGTAAAATGCAATTGGAAATGAAGGGCGTATAAAAACCACGTGTATGAATACATTTGTTTACATTCAAGACAAGGCTGAAAGCGAATTTAAGAGATTTTACAACAACGGTTCAATTGTTAAAATTGCACATAGTCAAATTAAATTACAATATAGATTATACAATCAAACATTGTCGACCTTTAATAAAAATTTCTGTAAATCTCCGTCTTCGCTTACACATCCCTGCGTAGGTTCGAAACCCACGTATTTGGCAATTGAAAAACATCCCACTCCCACTGCTTCGTTTTAGACGTACAAATTGCAGTTTCATCATATAGCTTGCATTTTTTCAATGTAACAGTTTCACTCCAAACTTATCTGCAAATTCTAACTTATGTTTTTACACGTTCAACTTCAGTAATTTAAACGGCGCTAAACGGTAAGATTATTTATCCGCACTATTTTTGGTTTGAATACTAATATTTTTTTAATACATTGACAGTTTTTGATCGTTTTTAATTAATTTTACGTAATTTTTAGACAATTTTTAAAATAAAATAATAATTTGAATTTCAACAAAATAAATGCGTTGTTATTTGTAGATTATATTTCGGTCGAAAATCATATTCTCGGTCTAAAACGCACGTTCTTTGTAGCTGTTGCGTCTACTGGACTCTATCTGTGCATGTTTTATCGAAGAGAATAATTTAAGTTTTGAAATTAATAAATTATTTTTTTTAACATCTTAATGAAAATAAAACAATTGAACTGTTAAAAAGTGATGTTCATAGTCCATATGGATGCAAAACTTTACGGAGAATAAGTGCAAGAACCATCATAAATCGCTCAAAACGCCCAGACTCCATTCTAAAGCAGCGCCATCGTGATGCACGTCTTGTTTGGTGCAGGGAACATTTAGACGCAACTGATAAATCTAGGTTCCATTTAGACAGCAGTTATGATCGATAAAGGGTGTATCGTCGTGTCGGAGAACGTTACCAAGACACTTATAATGTGCAACGTCGTCCAGTCGGTGGAGGAAATGTAATAGTCTGGGACTATATGCCGGATAAATGGTAGAACTTTTTTTAGGTCATTGACTGGTGCACCTTATCGCGATCAAATATTTTGAATTGAAGAAGTTCCGTTTGTTTAACAATATAACGTTACGCTCCAAAAGATTCTGCGTGGAATAATTTTTTATGGAAATTCTGAAAAAAAATTGAGTGTTAATTTAAAATAATTTGTTCTACTTAACTTTTTGTCATGCACAGTAATTTTTTTTGCTAGTATATTTCTAATAATGTAAACCCAATAGCTAACCATCTCCAATTTTAAATGATAGCATCATCTAGTCGCTATAACAAAAGCACCGCCATACGGAGGAAAAATACGCCCGTCACTATATGTCCGTCAGGGGACCTACGTTATCTCAAAACATTTGCTCAAAAACTTAAAAGTAGTTCGATACACAAGCAAAGAAGCTAATTAATGGACAGACAGACAAATGGTATACCTTAATATGTCAAGTAATGGACATATAAAAACTGTAGAGGGAGTTCAATACACAAGCAATGTGTAGTTCAAAAATTCAAGATAGATATTTTTTGATCTGAAAAAAATCTTCCACTGCATCCTCAAGTCGTAAGTATATATTTGTAAAGTTTTAAAACATTTGTTCAAAAATTGTAGAAAGAGTTCAATGAACAAGGAATGTGTAGTATTAAAATCCAAGATGGCCGACAGTGGCCATTTTTTTTATTGGAAAAAAAATCGTCTACAGCATCCTCAAGTCATAAGTTACACACCTGTAAAGTTTCAAAACATTTGCTCAAAAACTGTAAAAGAAGTTCAATGGGCAAGCAATGTGTAGTAAAAAAAAACAATACAGCTTTAAAACTGTGGAAGTAGATAAATGGACAAGTAAAATAGAATGGACAGACAGACAGATGAACGGTATAGTTTAAATCGCCTTTAAACGAGTTATTATCTTGTTTAAACAAGAAAGTATCTCGTTTAAACGAGAAAGTATCTCGTTTAAACGACTTAGTATCTCGTTTAAACGAGACAATAATTTTTTTTCTAGTGTATGAAATGGCACTAACACGCTTCCGTGGTTTTAAGATTATTTGATGGAAAAGATTTGTATTTTTTGTGTTAAATACTGTTAATGGCTAATATAATTTAATGTTTTTTTTTTGTTTTTCTTTTTACAAATATGAGCACTTTGTTCTGATAGTCCTACTATATTTATTTTTAGATCTGATGAATCTAAACAGACTATAGGATGATTATCGAATCATTGTGAAAATCGTTTTTGTTTTACGAAAAAGTGCCATATAAAGTCAGGATGGTATTGTGCATGTTATACGTAGGTGTTTTTGTAATCTGTCTCAAATAAACAATTACATGTATCTTAAAAGAGACGAAATTTACCAGTAGACATTTAGATAGACATGAATTTGACAGTATTATTCTAAATCATCATAGACATTTTTGATCAGTTATTTTTAGAAACAATACAAACATTACATGTTTTTTGTTCAGTAAATATTGCGTGTCAGTTTTACGGCTTCATAAATATTCTGAATATCCATTATACTGTTGTCAGTTTTGTTTGACAGATCTTTGTAAAACTTCATAATAAATACATCATGAAAAAATCGATTTTTTCTTCTTGGAATTTAATGACATATTACCGTATAAAATCATAATAATCATAATCACGAAGGCAGTTTTGAGCTGTGGTTTTGATTTTAAACATTTTTCATTCAAAATATCTTTTTTATCTTTAATGATATTATAGCAATATTTTTTCAATATTCCTTTTTTAAGCAGTAGAATATTTAACTACTGTAACGTTTTATGCTTAAACTGCTCAACTTGCAAGGCTACATCGGCAACTTGTCATAGTTTATCAAACTAAAAACTATAGATAATACATTATTTGATTTGAATATTGATAAAGGTTCTGATAAAATCTCTATTTTTCATAGTTTCATATTTTCCTTTCTATTTACTTTTTTATCATGTATCTTTTCATTTTTTGGTCATGGACTTTGTCCCTGAACCTTAGCAGTCACAAGGGTGAATTTTAAATGATTTTTTGAAAAATCCCTTGATTCAGATATCATCCGCAAGTTCAATTAAATCCTCGATGCTTTTGCGTGTATTGCTCTATTACAATATTTTACATTTCAATAATTGTTTGAAACGTTTTTTGTCAAAAAATACTTTATAATTGCAAGTTTTATTTCAACTCATAATGTGATAAAGCTTTCGCTTTAGAATGTTTGTGCGCATTAATCTTAAAACAGATTGTAGAGAACTATTTTCATGAGCGGAAAAGAATGATTTTGTGAATAAATTTTGGAAAAGTCCTAGATCTCCGATATGAATTCGCAAGTTCAATAAAATCTTCGGCGCTTTTGGTATATAGCTTTATTGCAGTATTTTAAATTTAAATAATCGTTTGAAACGTTTTCTTTATCAGAGAATGCTTTATAATTGAGTTATGTGAAAGAATCTTGAATGGGGCATAATAATTAAAAATTCACTAAACCTTTTCAAAGCTGACTGTCTCAATACACTAGTAAATTAAAAAATTTTGACTGGAGACACCGAAGTGCAAAACATAATTACTTCCTTGAAGCTTCCAAGAACTGTCTGTCTGATATAAATAAAGAACTTAACTTTAAAATCATTTACAGCCGTTTTAATTTTTGAAATTTATTTGAAACTAAGGTCTTCTCCCTCGTGCAAAGCATTCCTTAGCTGGATTTGGATTCATATGATTTTGGAACGTTAGATTAATTATTTTGCAACTGTTTGGCTTATGTTTTTTATCTATCAAACTTTTGGCCCCTTGTGTCACCGATCATCAAAAAAATTTAGCAGGTATTTGTTATATATTTGGAGTAAAACACAATTACTTTACTTCACTCTCTAAGAAATGAACATCTCAACCAAAGTACCAGTCTTGGTTTTCTGTTTAGTAAAACACTATTACATGACTCAACCATCGGGAAATTGACTCCTTTGACAATGAAAAAAAATTGCTGAGTAACAATCAAAATTTATGAAAAACTGAAGTTAAAAAACTGGTTAACGGGGCTTGATAGCTGGCCAGGTAGCTGAGTCGGTAGAGCATCCCGCTAGTATTTGGAAAGTCCTGGGTTCAAGTCACGGTTTGGCCGCTGCATTTTTTACCTTTTCTGGTACAGAATTAATGCAGAGGTGTGGAGTGGAGTGGAGTGGAGTAAGCAATAATAACAATGTTATTCTCACTTCCACATTATTGGTTTTAATCTAGGTCTTGTAAAGTTCCGCAGCTGATATAAATCGCTCAGTAAATTTGATGTAATGATTTTGTTTTCCCAAATAGACATAAGAAAACGTTGAAAATAAACAATGATTTTTTTTTTACATTATCAATTTGTATTTCACTACTATATTTTAATTTTTAATTGCAAATATCTATTGTTTACTGAGAGAGAGAGAGGGGGGGGGGAGGTGGGGGGTTGGGGTTCTGGGAAACAGTAAAACCCTCAATAATATTTCCCATCTCTTATTTATATTGTCTACTAAGATAATACAACTCAATGATTTACGTTTCTGGGTAAAAAATAATACAAAAAGGCTGTAAAATGGGCCAGAATGATATATATTGTTGAACTCTGGTTGCACAAAATGAAAGGTAGACTAAGAAATTAAATATTTAGTTCAGAAAATATACCATTTCGCAAAATTTTCAGCCGTCTTAATTTTTGATATTTATTTAAAGCTAAGGTCTGTTTCCTCATGCAAAGCATTCCTTAGCTGGATTTGGATTCATATAATTTTGGAACTTTAGATTCATTATTTTTTAACTGTTTGGCTTATGTTTTTTATCTATCAAACTTTTCGGCCCCTAGTGTCACTGATGAGGAATGATTTTCCGAAATGTGCACATATGGCACATCAAAATTTAACAGCTATTTGTTATATATATTTACTATCCCTGAGCGGCTACAGCTGCTGTTGGAGTAAAACTCCCTAAAGGTACCCATAACTCAGTAGGCAGTACTTTGTGCTGTCAGAAAATATACCATTTAGTAAAATTTCAACTGTCTTAATTTTTAAAAAATTTTCAAAACTAAAGTCTGTTCCCTCATGCAAAGCATTCCTTTGCTTGATTTGGATTCATATAATTTTGGAAATTTGGATTCATTATTTTTCAACTGTTTGGCTTATGTGTTTTATCTATCAAACTTTTGGCCCCTAGTGTCACTGACGAGAAATGATTTTCCGAAATGTGCACATATGGCACATCAAAATTTAACTGGTATTTGTTATATATTAAGTGGGAGTCCAAAGTCCGGGATTTTATAATCAGTGTTTAATTTTTTTTATAAGGGATAACTAGCTCGTAATCCTCGATTTGCTCACGTATACTATCGCAAATCTGGTTTTATTCGCGACGCGTTAGCGGAACCACTAGTTTTAGATCTTTACCCAATATTATCATTGGCCGCGATTTTCGACTTCGACATCTGCAGTTTTTTTTTTGTTTTTTTCCTCCTCTACAGGTATTTTCAAATAAGCCATATTTTAGTTCACGGAGGTTTTCTCGTCCACGGCAAGAAGAGTTTACGGTAAAGTCGACTTTACGCTGAAGGGATTGCAGACTCCCATTTGACAGAACACCTGATTGTCGAAGGTTTATTATTTTAGGGTCACTAATTGAAAGGTTATGTTTATTTTCATCATGACCCTATTTTTAAGAACTTTCAACATAGCTTTACACATTTGGTTTGACTTGTGGCATGTTTTATCTTTCAATATGGAATATGTATTTAAATGGCGGACTCCTGATATGCCTATTTATTGCAGCTCTTATTCGAACAAAATAGCTGTAATAGTTGCCATCAGAATTTCCAATTTTTGCATAAAATTGGCGAAGAATTGTATCACTTGCTTAATGATTTATATTCAAATTCTGTGCGATGAACTTTTTGTGTAATCATTCTCCAAAACAAGAATTTTTATTTTTATGACCAAAAATAAATCAGAAAAAGCGGTTATATGAATACAAATTATTTTGTTGTTTTAATTTTACAATAAAGCTTATTTTTCAAACATTTTTTAAATGTTGATTTTTTATTTAAAGTCTGTTACTCTTTAATTAGTCTCTAGGTCTATCACACTTTTCTTAAGTAAACGTCTTGATTTCAGTCTTTTCTTTTCTAAAATGTGAAAACACGCAAATGCTGTAATTAAAATCTTTATTATGTCTGAGATACTCTGGTTACTCAAATTTTTAAACACCAGCCTTTATGTTTCTACGTTAAATATTTTTGTTCCTTATTCCTAACTCTTTCTCATACCAAAAAGATGTGAAAGAATATTTCTTATGCTAATTAAGTTTTCTTTCATCGACACATACACGTCTTGGAATCATAGCACACCAGTTACAAGCCACAAGAACATCCTATCCAAAATTTTGTGAAAAACTTCTGCGTTTGTTTTATATTGAAATATATAAATCGACTTGTAATTTGTTTGAAAGTACGCGTTAGACTTTACTTATTATCGCTCCTGTACATATTGTCGGAGATAACGATGATGATGATGATTATGATTGCATATTCACAAAAAGACAAATTAAATCAAATATAAAATATGACGTTTAAGTTTCAACCAATAGATACTGTAAGATACTGCAGTTTAACTATGCAATGAGTATTATAATATTTGCATGACTTAATCATGGTGCTCTCTCTCTCTCTCTCTCTCTCTCTCTCTCTCTCTCTCTCTCTCTCTCTCTCTCTCTCTCTCAACTTTAGTCACACGCTACGCTCGAAATACTTTAATTCCTGCATATATTTAGGACATTCATGAAAAAGACAATGCCCATTGTAAAGTGTAAAAATGACTATAATCAATATAGTATCCTCAATACATAGCGAGAGAGCTTGGTCGGAACGCCGATAGGGAGTATTTCAGAAAAGAAGATCTGTACGACACATGATTTTTTTACCTACATCGATATATTCTTTTTATGCTTAAACCTACTGCCCTAATAGTCTAGTCAATCTATGAAAAAATAGGGTCACACCTCAAAGTAATTGCAACAGAAAATATTTTTATGTGATTGTTTTTAGGAATTGTGTTTTTATTCACCATAAAAAATCTACCAATTTCAATCCAGTGGAATTTGGGTTTTTTGCCAATTGAAGTTACCATAGAGAAGGGAGATAACTCTGTATTGTGATCCTAAATTTTACACAAAAATTTTCAAAAACTTAAAGTTTTCTCTGATACTATATGAAGAACAACCTAGAAATTAGATGGAAATTTATACATAGACTAAAAATAGATAATTTAAGACAATATGGAATGTGATATATAAATAGAATGTAAAAAAAAATTAAACTATTTTGTTGAAAGAATTTTTGCAAAACGGTGATTAAGGGCATGTTGATGAGATGGAAAAAAGATTTGTTCACCTCAAATATACTTTATTATACACAAAAATGATAAAATAAGTATATCTCAGGTTAAAAACATAACTTTTCTATACTTCTACTTCATTACTTTGAGTATTCTGTTATTAATTCCTCATTACTATAGAAACATAAGATTGTGAAAGACTAAAAATAAAATGCAACTGAATGAAAATGGGCCAATAATTTCACTTTAAATGAAATCAGAAATGTGGAATATACATATGGAATCAATTGTGATTGATTTATTCTAGGGTCTTTACTTTACGTTTTGTTAAAATAGCAAAAACATATGATAATTAATCTAAAACTCATGTTTTACAGGAGTTATCTCCCTTGTCTATAGAAATCTCCGTAAGAAATTAAATCTTCTCAAAAACTTGTTTTCTCTTGTCAGATTTTGGAAGACTTTTTACTATAAACATTTCATGTATTTGAGAGCATATTAGTAACAAAATTTGTTCTGTTGCAATTAGTTCGAGGTCAAACTGTAGATTGACTAGACTATTGATCCACACCATAATGCTAAATCTACACTTTAATATAGTCAGCCTTTCTGGTAAGCGTGAACGTTCTATAATTAATGCCCAATCTAGAATACTTGATGCAGCTGGACATTTGATACTTCTCTGGCGTAAAGCCGAAAAAATAAAAAACAAAGAAAAGGGTATAAACCCAAAGAATGTAAATAATATTGTCCAAAGGTCATTAGTTCTGGTAGGTAATGCAAATTATGTTTATATGTCTGATAGACGGAAGTCTATATTAAATAAGGGTTTTACCTGGGGATTGTGACGTGTTAGATGATGGAACTGCCAAAAAAGCTCTGATTAAATCTGGTGATAAAATTTTTGGTCGGATTTTTAATAGTAAAGACAACCGAGATATAAACTCTCTTACTGATATCCCATCTTAATATTCTAGAACAACTTACAAAGGTAAAACTTATTCAAATAGGTGTCTATTTCTTTCAGGCAGTCTCAGCTTTTTTCGGTCAGGACCCTCAAACAATCAAGCTCAGTTTGGGGGCCGAGGCTCAACATATAGAGAGGCAGATGTCAGAATACTATCATCAGAGGCAGTTTCAACCAAGTACCTTTCAAAAGGGAGAGACATTAGATTCGGTAAGATATCTCTTAGTTCAAAATACAAACCATTTCAAAAACATTCCTGTGTCGGGCCGCACTCGCTATTTTTATCAAAACTGTAATTTCCTAGCGTCCGACCGATGGACACAATTCGAGGTCATGCTTTAGACTTTATTCTTCTCCCTCCAATAGGCCCGACAAACATGTCTCTACATTATCGTCTAAAATCGGACGCTTCTCGTTTAGTCGAAGGGGAGATAGGCAACATGCTAGAAAAAAGGGCTATAACCATAGTCGACCCTGAACCCGAAGGGTGGACAAGTCCTCTGTTCCTTGTTTTAAAAGAAGGGCGGGGAGGGGGGGGCTAAGACAAGTCATTAACTTGAAAGAGTTAAATTCATATCTACAGTTTCACCATTTCAAAATGGAGGGGATCCACTTAGTTCGAGACTTGGTCCAAAATGGGAATTGGTTAGTGAAACTTGATCGTAAAGACGCATATTTCACAATACCTGTTCAAAAAGATCATCGCAAGTACCTGGTTTTGTCTATGGAGTTCAGGTGTTCGAAATGAATTGCCTTCCGTTCGGAGTCTCGATACCTCCGTATGTATTTACGAAGGTGATGAAAGTTCAAATTTCGTTTCTCCGGAAGCTAGGAATCCGTTTAATAGTATATCTGGACGAGCTTCTTATTATGAATCAATCCAAAAAGGGCTTAGACACCAAATACAATAAACAGCTGCGCCTGGAGCGCATGATACGCCCGTCAGATATTTAAACTTTTTTTAATGTCTTAAACAACTTGACATTTAGCTGAAACATATTTTTTAAAAACAAAAGTAGCAAATTTATTTCTCAATGTTTAGTCACAAAACTATTTGATTATAGGACAAATATAACACAAAAGTTTCATAAAAAAGTTCAAATGATTTTTGAGTTACAACATGCAAAAATATGCCTAAAATTTGACAATTATAGGCCAATAACTCTACAACAAGAAAACATAAGAATCTCAAAAATAAAAGGGAGCTCTCTGCCATGGATACGAATATAACACAAAAGTTTCATTTAAATTGTTCAAAGCATTTTCAATTTAAACTTTATTTCTTTTACAACGATTTAGAAACAAGTTGTGCAACTTATATTAATCTAGCTCGTTGGCCCGAACTGTAGCGCGCGTGAGGTCTTAATGTGGGAGGAAAACCGGAGAACCCGGAGAAAAACCCACGTGCTCAAGCAGGTGACCTCATACCTTATTCACGACGCTGGGAATCGAACCCCGGTCGCATTGGTGATAGGCGGGAGCGCTAACCACTGCGCCACTTGAATACCCTTGAATTGTTCAAAGCATTTTGAGTTATTACACAACATGCAAACAAATGCCTTAAATATGACAATGAAAGTCCCATAACTCCGCAGTGACTAAAAAAGAGGAATCTCAAAAATAAAAGGGAGCTCTCTGCCATGGATACCAATATTACACAAAAGTTTCATCAAATTGTTCAAAGCATTTTTGAGTTATTGTACAACATGCAAAAAATGGCTAAAATTTGACAATTAAAGGCCAATAACTCCGCAACGAGAAAACATACGAATCTCAAAAACGAAAGGGAGCTTTCTGCCTTAGATACATACATTTCACAAAAGTTTCATTAAAATTGCTCAAAGCATTCTTGAGTTAGTGTACGACGTGTGGACATACGGACGGACGGACTGCGTCATACCATTAAAAACACAATATCGTTATTGGCCTCGGCTTTTTTAAAAATTACAAAAAAAAAATCCTTTCTTATCCCTTCACAGGAATTAAAATTTCTGGGTTTTGTAATGAATACATTGGATTTGTCCCTATCCATTTCTCCCAGGAAAATTTAAAAAATCCGAAAACTTTGCAAAACTGTTATTCGGCAATCCAGAATTTCACTAGACATTGCGTTTGCACAGGGCTCAATCGCTGGGTAAGTCACCGCTAATGCTGGCAATCTACAAGATAAAAAAGAATTGAGTGTTAGTAGTAGCAATGATTGATGTACTTGAATGAAGATAAATGTATAATAACTTCTGGAAATTATTGTTTATGCACAGATGCTATATAGTAATGATGCTTTTACACGCAGAATTGTCAAATTATTCTTTAAATTATCTAAAGACTGACCGGGCCATGAAAAATTAGGTCACAATGACCTCCTTTGTATTGAAACACATTAACATCTGAAGCTGAAGTTTCACCAAAATTGTCCTAGTAAACTTTTAACTGTCATACGTTTCATAGGGAAGTTTCATTACATTCTATCACAAGGTGTTTCAGAAATGCTTTTTACAAAAGTTCATTCAATATCTCTAAAAGTAACAAAGAAAATCATTGGACCATTAAAATAAGGTCACAATGTCCGAGTTGTGGTGCAACATGTAGAGCATCTAAAATTGTATCTATAAAACAAATTTCATCGAGATAATAATAATAAAGGGTAAATCAATAAGTCACCCCAACTATGTTAGAGGTGACTTAATTGCGCAAACTGTCAGAGGTAATAGGGAACCTCACTGCCACGATTCAGGCAATACTACCTGCTCCTCTGCATAACCGATATTTACAGATGGTGAAAAATCAAGCTCTAAGACAGGGGTTGAGTTACAACTGCTTCGTGAAACTGTCACCATATGTGTTAAAAGAATAACATGGTTGGTAGAAAATCTAGGAAAGGTAAACAAAAGGTCCTTCGATGTACTCTATGGGAGACAAGTCTTATCACTAGGTCAATGGGAGCTTTGAACCTGCAGTGTTATATCTTATTTGATTTCTGAAGTATGATTTAAGATTTTATGAGGGGGCGAAGCGCCCGCTCTGAAATATTGATTATAAAAGGAAATCGAATAATATATAACACTGCAGGTTAAAAGCTCCCATATTTAAATCTAATATGTTTTCTCACTTGTGTTATACTCATTTTTCAGACGAAAATCAAGTAAAAGACGGAAAGGGAGAAACTTATTCTGACTGTGTAATTTTTAGTGGATCATTAGTGCAGTTTAGAGGGACATGTGTGCTATTCATGGGGCATTTTGAAATTTCTTTAATTTTTATATCTGTACAAGATTTAATATAAGATGTAGAATTGTGAATGTGTTTTTATTTATTTCAAAATTGAAAGCATTTACTTTCTCGATGGACTATTCCATTTTTTGCCTGGGATTGTGAGCTTTTAACAGCTGTTTTAATAAAGCTAATATTGAAGGTCATTGCAGTGTTATGTCTTATTCGATTTCCACGTATAATCAATATTTCATAGCGGGCGCTTCGTGCCCTCATAAAATCTTAAATAATGTGGTATCAATATGTATATTATACATGTTTGTATATTTATAAACATTATAAGTTCTGTATATTTATGAAAATGCTGCCTAAACATTAAAGCGCATACCAGGCTACATGCAATATGTCTTATTTCTAATGTGTTATAGTAGCATAAAGTAGACGAAAAAAGTACAACCGAACAGGTATAAGTACTTTGATTATTTAAAAATACACAATGTATCCGTCTGGATTCGGTTGCTATCGCATGAATGCGTGTCAAGAATTCACTACGATTTACAACTATTTATTTCGAATGCTTCACGTACGTTAGGAATCAGTTAAGAATATGCCAAATGCGTTTGCGAATAATTTACGAATAAAAATGAATTCGTGACAAATTTTTGGATTGTCCTCCAGCTATAAAAAAGGCCCTCCCTCACCCCTTCTTGGACATCAGTTAAAAAATGGATGTTCAACATATGGCAATTCACGTTCCTCGATTGGGTTAAGAATATCTAAGAATGCCTACGATTTGAATAAGATTCAGTTAAGAAAAACGATAATGCACTACGCTTTTGTTACGAACGAGCTACAATTTTTTTTTAAATTCGGAATTCGTGGCCATAATTTTGAACAGCTCAAATCTTTTGCCACGAATTCCCGATTCCTCAAGAATTGCAAGAACTGATTACGGATCAGATAGGAACTGATAACGAATCAACTACGAATCCAAAAATCTATCAATTCGTGGCGATTCGTGGGATTCTTAGTCTGTGGAATAGTAGCATTAACTAACAGTTATACCGATAACTATTTTGGCAACGTATGTTTAATCTCAATTTTAAAACGCATGATCCAACAACATCAAACTAAGCACATACAATAAATTTTTTATTTTATGTGGACGGAGAATAGAGGATATGGGCCTAGGGAATGGAATGGTAATGATGTTTTACGCCTCAAGATTCTTACACTTACTTTGAGGCAGTCAGTTCTAGAATGGCACACCGCCCGGAGAAAACTAACGACCTTCGGCCAAGGGAAGCTTTCATTCTGCCAAATCTTTTTGAAATATTATTTTGTAACCAATAATTTTCCAGTGATAGTTTCTTATATTGTATTAAATTACCGAAGTAATTAAAATGTTTAACAGTGATCTTGATAAAAAATAATAAGGTCATTAACCCCTACAATTTCAATTACTTTAAAATTAATAGATATGTAGCTCTTTTTGTTTTCTATATATTTGTTCCATTCTCCTTTTCCTACGTCAGTTAAACATCAATCGAAACATAATTTAAAGTAAAAGGTCCAAAATGTTAAAGACGCATTTTGTTACCGGCGACACATTGTGTCGATATGTGATGTATATTTTGTTACCCATTCTGCAGGAAAAATAAAAGGCTCTCAACTAGGTACATATTGTCACTGGCGACAATATGTATCGATAGACGACGATGTGTACCGTCACACACGCGCTTCATCTATACAATTAATGAATGTGTTACCGGACAAAATTTAATGTTTTTTATATTTCATAATTTTAAGGAAATATCGTGTTTTCAAAAACGAATTTTGAAAAGTGAGATACTGATCTATTTTAAAAAGAAATTATCCAGTATTTATTGGATTAAATTCTAGACATTATAAATTGTTTAATTTTGAATTTTTGTTAACATTTGTATTTTATCGGGTTAATATTTTTGTGTGGAAATTAGATAACAATTTGATTTGTTAATAATTTTAGAAAACATGGTAGATTCCCTTATGTAATTTAAGATGTCCGGTAAATAATTTTATTTGTTTTACATTAGTGTTTGAAACTGTTCACATTGAATTCATACATTCCATGTAGGATTAAATGGCTTTATTTTTGGTTTCTCAAATGTCACTTTGACACTTCTGTTTGATCAGCGACCTAGGCTTAATTACGTGATTACCTAATGGAGAGGGGTTGTACTTGTCAGTTCGTAAGATTACCAAGCGCACGTGGTTTCACCGGGCGTTAGTCACTCAACGACCATGACATCCATTGGTCAAGGTTAGTCGGGGGGGGGGGGAGTAGTCGAAAAGACCCTCCCACTGACTTAATACCTAATCCGGTTTAAAATGTGATGTTCCCGGCAGAGAGACATCTTGTGCCGGTGTAACGAAGAATATTGACCCGGGTTGAAAATTGACCCGGGGTTAATTTTTCAACGTTGAATATTGACCCGCAGGTGCTTTTTCAACGTTGAAAACTGAGACCAAAAGTCGTGAAATTTATACCCGGGGTCATTTTTCAACGGTTTGATATTTTTTTTAATTGCTGAAGACCTCAACACGTGGAAAATTTACCCAAACTACAAATTATTTTTGTTTATATCTCTTTCATTGAAATTTACTCTATCTACTCTATGATCTATATCTACTGTCATGTTGCAAATTTTGAATTTACTGGATGTTTGTAAATACAAATAAAATGTTACGACACTACTTATCAAAAATTAAAATTAAAAGTTAATTTTCCCAGAATAATAAGTAAAATTTCGTCTGAGATCACCCAATGTCCAGCAATACACGGTTAACTTATTTTCATGTTTGAGGCCACATGATGTCAATAACAACGACAGTGTTTTTAATTTTACGGCATTTATTGGTTTTGATTTTCGCGTTTTAATAATGATTCTTTATCAAATAAAATAAAATTTATGGGATTTTTGGACCCGCACATGGCACGTCTATTAGGATTTGCAGCGTAATTTTTGCTCATCGAATGAATTCATGGATCTTTGTAACTGATTTTTTTCTTTTATATGCAGAAAGCCGCTTTGAATACCCCTCCCTTCCTCTGAGTCAAATGATTGTCCCCTAATTAAAATCAACTTGTCAGTATAAATAACAAGTCGATATACGAGTCCAACATACATGCATTTTAACTGGTAAAATAGTAGATATTCTCGAAAATATATATCTGACAGCATTATTAATGACAGGGGTCATAATTATCCGACTAGACAACATCATGACATTCAATTCATTCGACTTAAAAAAGTTTAATAGACTTGCCACATAGCAATATAATATTCTAAAATTATTTTGTCCGATTAAAAGCAGGGTTATCTGTTTGTGTTAGATTTTTTCATACCCCCCCCCCCCCCAAAAAAAAAAAAAAAAAAAAAAAAAGAATAACCAACAAAACCTCCAAACAAACAAAATCACAAAAATGCCCCCACCCAATAGCACAAAATGACCAAAACAAAGCACATTAAACGAACCAACACCACCACCCCCACACCCTTAAATAAAACATGACTTATATATCAATCAATATCAATATATATCAATCGCATCTAACATTTCTGAATAATAAATCATTGAATTTTAGGATTATAAAAAAAAAATAGAGGAATTGACTGAATTTTTTTATTGAAAAAATCATGATTTATGATCTAAGTTCATTGATATTTACTTTTATAATGTTGAATTTTGAACCGGTTTCCGATCAAAATTAAACGATGCGGTTTAATCTTCAACGGACTAGGGTCTAAATTCAACATCTTCGGTCTCATTATTCAACGTTGAAAAATGAACCCCCGGGTCAATTTTCAACCCGGGTCATAATTCTTCGTTACACCGGGACAGCTTTCTCGAACAAGGAACAGTGTACATGAGCGATGAAAGGCGTTGTGATCCGCTAGCGCATTCTATATCAACTGATAACCGAATGATAGGCTTAATGAGAGACCCAGAGAGAGATAAAAAAAAATGTAACAGTACAGCAAGACAGAACAAGATAATACAATAACGATAATGACCACTGATTCTGAAATCCCTGACTTTGGACGAGTTTGAAGTAGTAGTGTAGTGAGATGAAGCACTATTAAAAGTCACAAACTATCAAACCAATAGACCATAAATACAAAATTCAAAATCTAAAAACAACTTTTTTGCCAAACAATTGATTATATAATTTGTACTTGTATTCAAAACCATAGCTAAAATAAAAAATACTTTGTTGTGCCAAACATTTGATTATATACTTGTATTCAAAACCATAGTTAGAATTAAAAAAAAACTTTGTTTTGCAAAACAATTGATTATATACTTGTATTCAAAACCATAGTTAAAATAGTAAATCGGGGGAATTGTAGGAGATTGATAAGCAATGAGCAATAAAAAACAGATAAAGTATCATGTAAGCAACATGTACGGAATCTGAAGAGCTTCATGCGGAAAATATAGCTAATGAGACCGAGTATGATAGTGATGATAATCATTCTGTTAGTGTTAGTCAAATCTATTGTAATGAACACAATAATCTGATCCGTTAGATTTTGGTTGGTTCGTTTGCTGGCTGTAGTGTTGTTTAACGTCGCATCAGCGATTATTCATTTGGCTATTCCCGACGAGTGCAACATTATTTATCTCTCAGGATTAATCCAAGAACAAGTTTGTGTATGTGTAAAATATGCGAATGTGTATTATGGACTGCCCTGTACTAGCGTGCAATCTTGACGAATTTTCCTTAAAGTGCTAGCACAATGAGTCAGTTTACCACAGGCATGCATATCATTCTCCCAGTCAGATTATCTTGGTACCTGTCAACCCGTCGATATCATTACAAGCGCGAGGGAGCAATATCTCAAATATTAAAGTCCTATAAATGACCCAGCCAGAAATTGTCTATTATAATTATTCATATCAAGGAAAATTGTTTATAGATAATCTTTGAAGAAAAAATGAGAAAAAAATATAACTTCTTGTGGTGTTGAAATTTTTATCAACCAAAATCTCATATCACCAACTAACAGGAAAGTATATGATTAGCAGTCAAATATATATATTTATTTTTATAAATTTGTTTTACAATTTGTTTTGCGTTCAGACTTAGTCATAACTTTGTATTTTGGGTATCTAATTGACTGGTTACATATACCTGAAGATTTATTTTTGACAGAATTGCGCATGTGGCACAATAAGCCAAAAAGTCTAGTGTAAGTAACAGTGTTGACATAATGTTAAGAGCCGGTCCCACTGCACTTACGGATGCAAAGAGGATATAAATTGTGAAAATATTGCTATCCGTTGAAAAACGCCATGCATCCGTTGTGTACCAATTGCTTATGTGCTTTATACGCTCTATCCATCGAGCATCCGTCCATAGCGATTTTATCAAAGCAAAAACTTTTGAGCTGCACAAAACTTTAAGAACGGATAAATTTTCCGTGATGTACGTATACGATGTAAATCTGCAAAATATACGAGCAACAAAGACTCTATGTCCGTTAACATCCGTTAAACGTCCGCTGTATTCCCTCCGCATCCTCTAAGTATCTCCGCAACTAACAGCTGAAAACGGAATGAGGGAAGATAGATAATGTACATGGAACGTCTATACATCGTTAAAAGCACGGAAATAGAGAGGATGTACGCACAGGCATCTCGCATATAAAGTATTTAAAACAGACATAGCGATTGTATCTGGGATGTATTTCGTATATTTATGGTGTCTGGAGTTGTCATCCACTTCCATCCGCTTTTATCCGCTATGCTTCCGATGAACATCCGTTAAACATCCGTTTAACATTCGCCATTTTTTCTATTTCTGGAGCGTATGAACACGGATGGAGCCAACCTCTTAATTTTGCTCGTCCGCTGTGTCCATTTTGCATAGGTTTTTTGTCCATCAGCCAGTGGGACCGGTTCTTAACGAGGATGGTACTTTAAGTGTGACTGGTTCAGCTGTAATCGTTTTTGCTTCCGATTTTAAAGCTATAAAGGGAATACAGCAATGCCGATACATTCCTTAGATTCAGACACAAACCTGTAATTAACAGGATGTAACTTATAATTTGCAAAGAATAAGTCTCAAAAAGCCGAGCGATCCGCCTATAGGAAAAATGCCAAGAAACAAGGGGACACCTGTGGGAGACCTCTATATCCAACATCGACTTGAGGCCAAATGCAAATTAATTTTAGCCTAACGTACCTATATAAAACATAACGTAATAAAGGCATCTCAAAATTGGTACTATAAAAAAAAATGAAAATGTGTCATTTGTCATTTTCTCACTATTATTACCCGTTATTCTGAAGAGCAAGATTCTCAATAATTGATTTTCGCCTGTGAACTAATGCGGCGCCTATATTGCAATGATAATACACGTAGTTCCGTGTTACATGCTTTATGATGTTGCTTTGTATACCTTAAACTTGTATAAGAAATGCACATGTATTGACCAGTGGCCTGATGATGTTAGATATATACGACATGTTTTAAAACTATTTTAATAATATGCTCAGATGAGCAGTTTTAATTGGTTTATTTGTTGATAAAGCACTTACACTGCGTTTTCATGAGAAAAAATATTGTTAAAATGAAAAATAAAATACTATAAAATATATAAAAAACAAATAAACAAGAGGCCCATGGGCCTTAACGCTCACCTGAGGATATGTCCAAAATTGTTTGCAAAGCGCAAAAGACAATATATTAGGTACAGAAACTTATCAAGTTTTCTCAAGTTAAGAACTCCCACAAAGCTTAATCAGAAATATATCCAGTCACATTTCATTTATAAGTAGCATATATAATATGCATGAAGTTACTGTAATGCAATGAATAATTTCCAAATAATTAACAAATTTTAGTAAACTTATACAGCTAGGTCCTTGACCTTTGAACATATATGACATTGAACCATATATGATCACCATGTCAATACCTACAATATTCTAATATACATGCCTATACAAAAAGTTAAAGTTTTCAAGATAATAAGCAATTTATGTCTTCTTTTGCAGCTGTGACCTTCACCTTTGAACACATGACCTTGAACCATATATCAAAATGATCATTGCTGCAATACCTACAATATTCTAATATAAATGCCTATACAAAAAGTTAACAGTTTTCAAGATAATTAGCAATTAAAGTCTTATTTTGCAGCTGTGACCTTGACCTTTGAACATATGACCTTGAACCATATATCAAAATGATCACCATATCAATTCCTATAATATTTTAATATACATACCTAAACAAAAATTTAACAGTTTTCAAGATGATTAGCAATTTATGTCTTCTTCTGCATCTGTGACCTTGACCTTTGATCATATTACCTTGAACTATATATCAAAATGATCATTGTCACAATACCTATCAAATATATATCATATATCAAAATGATCACCATATCAATTCCTACAATATTCTTATATACATGCCTTTACAAAAAGTTAATAGTTTTCAGGATAATTAGCAATTTATGTCTTCTTTTGTAGCTGTGACCTTGATCTTTAAACACATAACCTTAACCCATATATCAAAATGATCGTCATGTAAATACCTACAATATTATAATATATATGCTTATACAAAAAGTTAACAGTTTTCAAGATAATTAACAATTTAAGTCTTCTTTTTCAGCTGTGACCTTGACCTTTGAACATATGACCTTGAACCATATATCAAAATGATCGTTGTCACAATACCTACAATATTACATGCCTATACAAAAAGTTAAAAGTTTTCAAGATAATTAGCAATTTAGGTCTTCTTTTGCAGCTGTGACCTTGACCTTTGAACATATGACCTTGAACCATATAGCAAAATGATCGCCATATCAATTTCTGAAATATTTTAATATACATACCTAAACAAAAATTTAAGTTTTCAAGATGATTAGCAATTTATGTCTTCTTCTGCATCTGTGACCTTGACCTTTGATCATATTACCTTGAACCATATATCAAAATGATCATTGTCACAATACCTACAATATTCTGTTATACATGCCTATACAAAAAGATTATAGTTTTCAAGCTATTGCACAATTTTGGTATTTAAAAGCCAAAAATAACATTTCAGGGGCAAAAACTCCTACATGGATTATCATATAGGTACGAAACTTGGTACCTTTTTAAATTTTGTCTTGCTGAACATTTTAACAATGATTTGATTTCATGAATCTCTTAATATTTGCCTAAAACTGCATAAATCACAAATTAGGTCATGACCTTGATTTGTGACCTTGACCCTAATTTGAAGGTCCTTTCAAGAAAAGTCAAAACTGAAAACCTTATGTCATTATCTGTTCAAATAGTCAAGTTATAACAATTTGAAGCCATTTTACAAAATTTTTAAATTAAACGCAAAAACGCGTAACCCATTTTTCGACCAAATTTCACGAAATGAACAAAGTATAGGCTTAAGTCCCTAGAGAAGCCAAATATCACATCAGATTTTTTCTCCCATCATCGGTTTTAGAGAAGAAGATTTTTTTAAGATTTTTGGACCCCTAGGTCACCTTGACCTAGTTTTGGTAGCCATGGCAAAGCCATGAACAAATCTGAATTGCACCGGCCCATATATGCTTCTGACCAATTATCATTGAAATCTGTCCAGCAGTTTTGGAGGAGAAGTCGAAAATAGATGTTAACGACGCACGCACGCACATACAGACGCCGCGCCATGCCATAAGCTCACATGACCTTTCGGTTGGGTGAGCTAAAAACAGACGACATATAAGATTCGATCAAAAAACTTTGGGGTTATCATTCCCTACGTTATACCACAAAGCTATCGTAAATGATATGGAAATCGTTTGCTAGCTAATATCAAGTATGTATATTGTTTGGGGCGATTAAGGGGTAATGTGTTTTATCTTTATCTCCAAATTTCAATGTCAGCGAATCCCTCTCCATCAACCAAACTTTGCAAAACAGAAGATAAAATATAGAAGTTTTAGTAGTCAAATTATCTTTGATGGAGAGGAATGCGCTTTATGTGTATTAATTGAAAAACACGGTTATTTCTATCAAATTTTTCGTATTTGTATGGAAGTATACGGAATATGTTTAAACACATAATGTAATGTTTTATCAAATTAATAATATTCAAAACCGTTTGTTCTGGTACTCTCTTTTTTATGCTTACAGTGTAAATATTATTGTGACAAATTTTAAATTTTGAATTCTATAGGCGGATGCCTCGGCTTTTTGAGAATCATCCTTTTTTACGCAAAATATATTATAATTGTTTAAATTGAAATGGCAAGGATTTTATAATGAGACGACATTTAAAACAAGAGGCCCATGGGCCTTAACGCTCACCTAAGAAAATATCCAAAAACTTACAAAGAACTGAAATACAAAAAGTTCACAAAATTCCTCAAGTTTGGAAAATCCTCCAATAATTAATAAGAAATGTCTAGTCACATTTCATTTATAATAGCTCATATGCACCATTTAACTATAGTACAATAGATAATTTCCAAATCATATACCATATGATTATGCAGCCATGATTTTGACCTTTGAACATGTGAACTTGAACCTTATATCAAAATGGTCTTAATATCAATACATACAATATTCTAATATATATTCCTATACAAAAAGTTAATAGTTTTCAAGATAATTAGCAATTTAAGTCTTCTTTTGCATAGTGACCTTGTACCATATATCAAAATGATTGTCGTCGCAATACCTACAATATTCTTATATACATGCCTATACAAAAAATTAATAGTTTTCAAGATAATTAGCAATTTTAGTCTTCTTTTGCAGCTGTGACCTTGACCTTTCAACATATGACCTTGTACCATATATGAAAATGATCATTGTTGCAATACCTACAATATTCTAATATACATGCCTATACAAAAAGTTCATAGTTTTCAAGATAATTAGCAATTTAAGTCTTCTTTTGCAGCTGTGACCTTGACCTTTGAACAAATGACCTTGTACCATATATCAAAATGATTGTCATGTCAATACCTACAATATTCTAATATACATGCCTATACAAAAAGTTAACAGTTTTCAAGATAATTCACAATTTCTGTACATGTATGCAGCTATGACCATGACTTTTCAACATATGACCTTGAACCATATATCTAAATGATTTTCATATCAACACCTACAATATTCTTATATACATGCCTATACAAAAAGCTTAAAGTTTTCAAGCTATTGCACAATTTTAGTATTCATAAGCCAAAAATAAAATTTCGGGCAACAACTCATACATGGATTATCATATAGATACGAAACTTGGTACCTTTTTCAATTTTGTCATGGGGAACATTTTAACAATGTTTTGAATTAAAATTTGCAAGAAAATTGCCTAAAACTGCATAAATCACAAATTAGGTCATGATCATGATTTGTGACCTTGACCCTATTTTAAAGGTCATTTCAAGAAAAAGTCAAAACTGAAAGCCCAATGTCAATATCTGTTCAAATAGTCAAGTTGTAACAATTTTAAGCCATTTTACGGAATTTTTAAAATTAAACGCAAAAAAGCGTAACCCATTTTTCGACTAAATTTCACAAAATGAACAAACTATAGGCTTAAGACCCTAGAGAAGCCAAATATCACATCAGATTTTTTTCTCTCATCATTGGTTTTAGAGAAGAAGATTTTTTTAAGATTTTTGGACCCCTAGGTCACCTTGACCTAGTTTTGGTAGCCATGGCAATGCCATGAACAAATCTGAATTGCACCGGCCCATATATGCTTCTGACCAAGTATCATTGAAATCTGCCCAGCAGTTTTGGAGGGGAAGTCGAAAATAGGTGTTAACGACGCACGCACGCACATACACACGCCGCGCCATGCCATAAGCTCACATGACCTTTCGGTCAGGTGAGCTAAAAACGAGATAATAATAATAATTTGAATAATAATAATAATAATAATAATTTATGGATATTTATAGATAAAATGTAACATACGGTTTGCATATAATTAAAACTACACAAACGATGTCTTCAGGTTCTATTTATTGACGGATGTTTGTTTAATAAATAATACAAAAAAGTCTAAAAATACAGAAAATGGGAACATTCATAAATATTTAGTAAATGTTTCGATAAAATAAATTAAATTACAAAAAAGATATGCCGCGAATAATTATAAAAATTCAAAAACGGGAAAAATAAATTAAGTTTTTCTTACCATATGTTCCAATTATAAAAAAAAAAACAAGTGTTGTTACATTGATGATTCGTTGTTTAATGAGATTAGTAAAGAGTTTCATGCAAAAAGAAAAGTTGTGAGCAATACCAGAATGCAACGGATTTCGTGCGTGATTATAGAACCGTGAAAAACTTATATAAGTAAACAAATACACATGGACATAGATACGTCACAACACAATACGCATGTTCACTAAACACAACGTCACACTAACAATACACAAAACGTACATAAAACAAAGATTTACAGACTACGGACGGAAAACGGAATATATGACAATATGTCTGCGTTACATATTCTCCCCCCCCTTCATGAAATGTCTCCTGGCATTTCCTTTACCTTCTAACCTTATAATATGTGTTTGATATATTATAGACATACAAGTCTCATTATATTATAATTCTTTACAGAATATTGTTAATTTTATTATCATGATCATGATTTTTACTCTCTATAGATTTTTCACGATTTTTTTTTCCAAGCGAGGGGTAGACTTTCAAAATGGCGACTTTCGTCCCTTGTGTTTTTTAATGTTATATATTTCGGAATTTTTTTAAGTTTGTTAAAAATGGATTTCAGGCAAAGTTATCGATATATACGAACTTGTATCAACCTCGCATGTAATAAAAACACAAATAAATAATCTTTAAAACAAAATTACAAAAATCCTGACACCAAGCCCCTGTGCTATTTCTAGATGTTACCGGTCTGACTCTTGATCGAGTACATGCTGGTTTATTTGGTTTGGTCTCACTGGCTTCGTTGGCTGAGGAATATGACGGGAGTGCATTAACTGGTAGAAGCATATTCCGATGTAGTGTACGTAATGGACCTTTAGCAGATTCCAGTTTAATTTCGTACACCGGAATATCTTAATTTGGAATTTTTGTTACCAAGTAAGGAAATTTCTCCAACTTATCAGCCAGTTTTTGTTTGCCTTAAAGACCAACATTTCTGACCAAAACCCTGTCACCGACCTCAAGCTTTGACTCATTGACCTTGCCATAATAACGAGTTTTATTACGCAAAGCTAATTTTGCAGTCTCGTCTGGTGCATTCTTATAAGCATAATGAAGTCGATTTTTAAGTTTATTTGCATAGGAATCATGATCGTGTGTACCGATTTCCTCGACATTTGGTCCTAGGTAAGCATCAACAGATAACCGAGGGTGCCACCCAAACATTAGAAAATGTGGGGAGTAGCCCGTGGTCTCATTCTTTGTCGCGTTATATGCTTGTACAAGAGGGGCTACATACGCTTTCCAGTTACTCTTTTGATCATCTTCAAGAGTACCAAGCATTTTAATAGGGTTTGGTTAAATCTTTCAACCAAACCATTGCCCATGGGATGGTAAGGGGTCGTTCTACTTTTATTCACATTAGCTAGTTTGCAAAGTTCTTTTATTACACGGCTTTCAAAATTTCGACCTTGATCACTGTGAATGGTTTCAGGAAAGCTATAATGAACAACGAACTGTTCATATAGTGCCTTAGCCGTTGTACTGGCAATCTGATTCCGACAGGGAATTGCTTGAGCGTACCGGGTAAAATGGTCGGTTATTACTAATATGTGTTCATATCCCCCTTTAGATCTCTCAAGGGATAAGAAATCCATACAAGTTGTGCTCTAGATGTTTCAATGGGAACTAATTCTGCAGTAGGTCGATATGGTGTTTTACGTCGTACACATCTACCACAGTGGTTAACTATACTATCAACATCTCTTCCAAGACCAGGCCAATAGAATCTTTGTTTAGCCAACCACAACGTTTTCTCTTTACCTTGATTACCAACGTCATCGTGTACACCTTTAAGTGCCAATTTTTTATATGACTCGGGTAACACCAACTGGTTTACTTCTTCACCATCTACAAGAGAAGTGCGAAACAAGACATTGTTTACAAATTTGTAACGATGCCATTCACGCAAATATTTTTGTACTGCCTTGTTCTCCCCTCTAAGTGCCGCATCACCTCGGGGACGAATACCGGTACGCAGCAGGTGAGCTACTCTTTTAATGACACTGTCTTGTTCCTGTTCTGATCTCCAGTTTATATTATTAGTATTCCAGACTATTAACTCATTACCAGCCGAATGAGAAGGAAGAGTCTGGGACACACAAGCTACCAGAGGAACAGAAGACAAAGAAGACTCGCAATATTGCCTTTACAGCATCATTAAATAGCTGGGGTTTGCGTGATAATCCATCACCATCAGCATTTAAATTACCTGCTCTGTAACAAAGCGAAAAATCATAACTGGCCAAAGCCGCTACCAAACGATGACTTGTGGCATCAAGCTTTGCTTTGCTCAAAATGTATGTGAGTGGGTTGTTGTCCGTAACTACCTTAAAGTTTTGGCCATACAGATAATCGTGAAATTTATCTGTAATTAACCATTTTAAGGCCAAAAATTCGAGTTTATGAGCAGGATAGTTACGCTTACTTGGTCGAAGGACCCTACTTGCATACGCAATAACTCTATCCACACCACCAGAGCTACTAGCATCAGTATGAAGAGTGAAGGGAAGATTATAATTAGCATAAGCAAGTATAGGAGGCTCAGTTAGTTTGGTTTAAATGCTATCAAATGCCTCTTGTTGGCTTGAACTCCACAACCACTGGGATGGTTTGATTTTAGACTTTTTACTACCTTTTTGAGTTGAATATCCTTTCAACATATCGTTTAAAGGTTGAACTATCTTGGAGTATTTTTTTATGAAACGTCTATAGTAACCACAAAAGCCTAAAAATTGGCGCAGTTCTTTGACATTTTTGGGCTCTGGCCAATTTATAACCGCTGAAGTTTTCTCGGGACCCGTTGAGATACCCTCTCCTGAAATTACATGACCAAGATATGTAATAGAAGTCATAAATAGTTCACATTTGCTTGCTTTTAGCTTTAAACCATGATCGGCAAGCCCAGAGAACACGGCATCTAGTCTCTCAAAATGTGTAGACACAGAATCTGAAAATATTAATAGATCATCCAGAAATATAAGTACTTCCAGCAACAGCTTTTCCCCCATGCACTTTTCCATGATACGCTGAAATGTAGCCGGCGAATTGGTCAAACCCATGGCCAAGCGATTGCACTCATAAAACCCGAGGTTGCCGACAGAAAACGCAGTTCGGTCTTCTTCCTCTATCTCGACCTGCCAGTAGCCACATTTCAGGTCAAGTTTGGAAAAATATTTGGCATCAGTAAGAGTGTCAATAATATCATTGAATCGAGGAAGCATATACACATCTCGACGGATTTTAGAATGGGGTTCGCCGCGGCATTTATCCTACAGGTGGCGTTGGTGTACAAGCGGTTCCGAGGGAAGCCAAGATGGCGGCAAAATACGAAGTTTGGGCGGTGCCGGAATTAAAGTGGAGTTAATTAAACGGAATGCGTCAACGTCCGGACGAAAAGCAGATCTGATAGAGAGGTATATTATTTTTAAAACAGTTTTTAACATCAATAAAATTTAAACCGACGTATATTGATCCTATCGAGTGTTTATATTATCCGTACTGTATGGATACAGTGAATTGGGACTACTAGTCGGTCTAAAAAAAAACAAATGACATTGTTATCAACATTCTAATATATATTTCAAAATATTGTACATGACTAATATACTGATATATATATATATATATATGTACATTCGAAATAGTTCATTATCCAAACACACACATACCACTCCCAAACTGTCAATGATGATCCAATGAAAAACTCATGAGAGTTATCTTCTTTTCACTATAGATTAAAGGCATATGACAGAAACCTAAATTTCAAAGGACCAGAAATTATTTTGCCTCAAACTTCGGACATTGGTTTGCCAACATCAGGGTTTCAGCAGTTGTTGTCGCAGCACAAAATTTTGCTGCCAATGATAACAAAATCACAGATTGAAGGTAAAATACATGTACATGTATATATCCTCCTGTCGCCAATATTCGTGGTACTAGCAGTTCGTTGCTAAATTTAATGGTTAATCGTAAGTAAATATTAAAAAATTCAATCCCGTTTAACATTTCTTACACTTTGCTTTAAAATGAAGAAATATTTAGTTGTTTTCATTTGAATATAAGGGAAAACATCGTTTGTACACTCTCGGCAGACGCCATTTTGAAAAAAACGTGACCAAATTCGTGGGAAGTCTCTCGGATCACGAGATTTCTTCTGGTTAGGGCTTACAACACTGATTGTTTCAAAAAATTATATTTTTAATAGTCTAGTTTAGATTAACAAAGCAAAATTTTGGATTATTATTGATTACACAATTATTACAAGGATTAAAAATGATAAGGCATTTCCGGTATGACATGCGGAATTCACGTCATTTTACATCATATTATATAGTGAAAAATGCATGAATTTTACTAAATATAGCGTAAGAGACACACAATTTTGATGACACTCAAAACAAGTATTACTTGACACAAAAGTTTCAGATGTTGATCGGGTAAATAGGCCAGACTCTCTTCTTCCAGACGACATAGTTTACATCGTTATTTATTTTACTTGTGATTAAAAATAAAGATATAAATTCAAGAATAATTTGGCAATAGTGAAATCTGTCAAAAATTAAAACTTTTGATATTTTTATATTTTCTTACTAGTTTAGGACATATTTAAAAATTTTTTTAACTAAGTATGGAAAGTTTAACATTTTGGGCGCCTATTTGCACTTTGACTGTGTGCAGTGATGTACTTCCTGTAAATGATATCCGGTGTAAACAATCTGCCACGAATTTGACCCTACCACGAATTTAGGCGTCTAAAGGATATTTATTTATTAATGTAAAGTAATAAGTATATTTATTCACATTACATAATTCCTTTTATACAGAAAAAAATCCATTTTATGCATGACTAGAAGATCATAAAGTAAATAATGTATGTGTAACAGGAGGGAGGAAAACACCTAAAACACATTCCTCACCGATTGCCCAGGCTGAGGATTGAACCCCGCCCTTCCGGGTGATAAGCGAGCGCTCTACCACGAGGCTAAAAGATCCGGACCAGATAGTCTGGCAGTAAATAACTGTTATACTTACTATATACACCAACCACTGCGGTAGGTCAGTTGGAAGAGTGCTTGCTCTGAAAGTGGAAGGTCGTGGGTTCGACCCCGGCCGGGTCTGACCCAAGACTTGAAAGTGGTTAGTGGCTGTTCTTTCGCCAAGCTCTTGGCAGTCACGGTTCTTTCAGATGGGAACTTAAAATAAATGAGGTCCCGTGTCATAGCAGGCATGACGTGATAAAGAACCCTGCTATATAATGCCATCAGTGCAACCCACAGGCAAAATTTCTGCACTTACGCCTATAGCTGGAGACGTCTCGATATAAGTGAAAATATTTTTGACTGGGACGTTAAAAACCATTATTCAACTCAACTACTATATACACCAACACCACGACTACCTCAGTTCCGCCACATATGCATCCTCAAACAAAAATTTTAATATTGACTCTAAAAGCCTAACATTGAATGAATTCATAAATGTGATGTAATGACAGAATTCATACAAACCATTGTAAATTCTTATTGGTCAACTGCAAATTTCTTTTTCAAGGCTACTTCCATTATAGAATGGCTGAAGACCATGACGCTACAAATGATGTCAAGGCAATGGACAAAGGGTCTAAGATGTTTGCTGCGAATCGCATACTAGCATGCTCTATACATTATACAGCAAATGATATATATCTAAGTGGTATTGTTGGTGCAGCAATGAAAAACAGGGTATTAATAATTTAAATACAATTAAAATAATATTTGTTCATAAGCCATGTATCTTCATCTTATTGTAACTTTCTTTAAACTAGCCAAACATAAAAAAAACTCAAATTATACATATCAGCACCAGTAGAATAATTGATTTAATAAATTTTTATAATTTCTAAAAGCTGCTCTATTTGTTAAAATACAGTGACACTAAGTTTTCCATATATTTCAACAAAATTTCAATAATAATGTCACAACCAACTTGAACACAGATATTTACAGCTTTGAAGAATATGTGGATAACAGCTTTTTTCAGAAGTGCTAGATTGCTTTTAAAACAGTATTTATTCAATATTTTCAGGTGACATATAATTAATTGATTAATGGTATTAATAATTTAAATACAATTAAAATAATATTATAAAATCAAAATTGACAAGTCAGGGGAACCAAAAGCTTCACAGTGTGAATGCCCTGGGGGAAAAGGACCACATGGTACATGTAAACATGTGGCTGCTGTTTTTCTCATGCCGGAACACTTTGTGGCAACCGATAATGTTTGCATTGAGAAGAGCTGCACAGAAAACCTACAAACTTTTCAAGAACCAAAGTCAAATATTGGTAAAGCATCTTTTTTATACTTTCTGGAGAGATATAGCAAGCTAGTTTTTATAAAATATGTAAAAAGAGATTTGTCTTAATAATCATGATGTTATACTTGGTAAGAAGAATCACACAGTAAATACTATCCTTTGCTTAGATAAACTACATGTACCTCATACAAGCTTAAAAAAAAGTCTATTTCATGTTTAAATCCTTTTCTAAAATATGTAACAAGTTTTATACAGTCAGAGAAATATATATATATTATGAATGGCAAATACAAAGACTTTCAAACAAAATGGTCAAATTTTTCTCAAATGTAAAAAAAATTTAAAAATGTGGAATAAATGTGTGAGTGGAAGGTGTCCTTGTTTCTCTTATTAAGTTTCTGTAAACAAAAACTTGAGAAGAGTTTTAAAAAAAGCCAGACACAACATGAAAGATACTGCCTATAAAGTTTAGGTAACACATTGCCAACTTTGAATACAAAGGTCAGAAAGGTTGTGGGTTTGAACCCAAGAAAAACTTCACTATACAATGTGTATATTGTTATTAACTTTGGCTTAATAATTTGTACATGCTAAACCATATTCATTATTAATAAAACTCCGCTTTTCAAGGTTTGTAGCCACATTGAACATAATTTTACAATTTATTCTATTGACATTATTTTACTGAGAGTTGACCTAATGTACAATGTCAGTCTCTGCTCAAAATCTTATTTTAAAAAGTCTGCACACTCCATAAAATTTTCAATTTTACCTCAAACTGAAAATTTTCTATGTCCAATAACTCCACCTTTTTATCCTTATAAGGTTTGATTGATAACTGGTAATGCAGATGACATCACAAATGTCATAACTAAATTATAATAACAACAGAAAATAGAGTTGAACACTTATGAACTGTGAACATGTGACCATTCCAAGCCATGTTTACTGGCATTACCTGAGGGACATTTTCAAAACATTTTAAAGAGTAAAATAAGAAATAGTTTTTCTTTCAAATTTCAATTGCTTGCTTGAAAATTCAGTTAATGTTGAAAAAATCATATCCATATTTAAGTTGTTAAAACTTGATAAAGAAATTTTTTAACAACTAAATCTTTTATTTCATTTCCTTGGCAAGTCATAATTTAAGACAACCCCTCTGAAGACAGAAAATATTATGCATTTAAGAACACACTGAATGCACTCCAAAATTCAAAAAATAAACTAAAGCAATGTTTATTTAGATATGTTAATCAAGCTATTTTGCTTTGATTGTAAAAAATTTAAATATTGATTCTAGTATAAACTATATAACATTGAGGTGGTAGTTATGCAAATTTTACTGACTTCTCACTATAATTAATGAATAATTTAACAGACTATGCCTTATAAGGATAAAAAGGTGGAGTTGTTTGACATAGAAAATTTTCAGTTTGAGGTAAAATTGAAATTTTATGGAGTGTGCAGACTTTTTAAAATAAGATTTTGAGCAGAGACTGACATTGTACATTAGGTCACCTCTCAGTAAAATAATGTCAATAGAATAAATTGTAAAAATTATGTTCAATGTGGCTACAAACCTTGAAAAACGGAGTTTTATTAATAATGAATATGGTTTAGTCACTAGATTCAACAGTGGATTCAACATTCGCCTTGTAGTCCAGGTCTTGCACAAATGTGGGTTTGCACCTCAACTGGCCTCGTATGTGACAAGGTGTTTTCCACCTGTCATTGACTTTTAATGGTTGGCTCAATGTCAGTATATTGTGACCAGGTGGTACAAGTATGTCTCTGTCAAATTGTGTCAGTGTACCAGTACTATAAAGACGGCATCAGTCTGCACTGGTCAAGCAATCATGGAAGTTCATAATATGACAGAAAAACTGTTAAAGTTATGTTAAACAATAAAAAACAAACATAAAAACTTTTAGATTCTATCTTGTTGGTGATTCAGACTATTGTTTTGTGTCTCATTTATGATTGCAGGTGTCTAAGAATTCTGCTGCAGACACTGAAATTCAAACCTGTTCTCAAAATAGGAGCAGGAAATGGTTTAATGAGAGAAGGTGGAGACTAACAGCATCAAGATTTGGAGAAATTACAAAAATAACAACTCGAAGAAATAAAGAAAAATTGTGTGAATCTCTTTTGACAAAGACTAACCTAACAAAGCCAATGTTACACGGGAGACAATATGAAACCAAGGCAATTTTGAAATTTGAATCACTGTATCAAGTTAAAACAAAAAAATGTGGAATTTTTATAATGCCAGAAAAATCTTTTCTTGGTGCATCTCCAGATGCAATTATTGATGAAAATCATTAAGTGGAAGTTAAATGCCCATTTACTGGACGTAATAATATTATTAAACCAGGGAAACTGTTTCCTTACCTCAAGTATGATAATGGGAAAATTACATAAAAATCTACAAGTAATTATTATGCTCAAATCCAGGGCCAACTTTTAATAGAAAAAGAAAGTATTGTTATTTTGTAATTTACACGTTCTGTGACTTATTTGTTGAGAAAATATCCATTGATCATGAATTACTGTCAATTCTCCCTTCTCCCAAAACTTGAACTATTTTTCCATAAATATCTAAAGCCTTACATAGCTTTGCATATTTAGGAGTGATTGATTGTATGAAATTACCTGGACACTGTATGACATAAACAGTCTGAATAGCAAATGAAAATGTCAAACAATTGTTGTGTCAGCCCTGTGAGCAGAAGGTTGTGGGTTCCATCACCAGCTGCCACATATCTAAGTCGTTAAAATTAGAAGTTTCCACTGTCCAGCTTGGCATTTAGCATTAATGGATCAAAGACAACGACTGTCTTACCTAGTGTCAGGAAAATGGACTAGGAGGGATAGTAGTTAAGGTTGCAGCTACCGCCTTGGTGTACTAGCACCTTAAAGTTGTCCTTAGTAGGCTCAAGGCATTGCAGTCCTAGATACCCAGAGCACCCCTTACAGCAGAAACTAAAATGAATGCAAAAGTAGACTATCAAAAAGTGTTTATGTCATGACATGAAGACAATACTGTAGAACCTAGGTAAAAAGCAACAATCAATCAACTTAATTGTTACAAACTCATGCATTTTTATTCACAATGGCATTTCTGAAGTTAGCAATTGAAAAACAGATGAAAATAATTCTATCACCCAAGTGGACTTTACTTGATTGGAGAGAAGTTGTCAGAATTTTAAATGTTTTACTTAATCCAATAACCCTTTCTACATTAACTCTCTTGGAAGATATTCTTCTATCCCTTACAACTTGCTCTGGTTCTAATTGCTTTTCCTTTAAGCATACTTGGTGTATTAACCTGCACATCATAAGTAGCAAAAAGGTCTTGTACCATGATGCCCCTATCTGCCATATTGCTATCTTGCCTTTCAAACATTTCAGAAGCATTATTCAGCAAAGAGGACTTTTCGATTATTGCCAATCACTTGCAAATCCTGCATATGAGTCGCTTATAAATGAGACAGCGCCCCTTGGTGTACACCCCATCATTGTTTTAATGGTGTTCTTATGTTTGTAGCTTGACCATGTCATACTCTGACCTTCGACATGGGACGGTTTTTTAATTGGAATTTCAGTTGCATCAAGAATGACCCTTGTTTTGCCAAATTTACATCTAAAATCCTCAGGCATGTGCCGGTCAATAATTTGTCTTGAAGGCCAGATATCAATTTCCTTCAACTGATGGTAAAGAAACTTTATCCATGTAATAATTACTTTTGAAACACTGGTCTCACTAATTTCAAACATAAGGCTTAGCTCATAATCTTTTTTAGTTTGACGCAGTTTAATTCGAGTCATGAATAACTGATCTGCTGGTGATAAAACAAGACACTTGTTCTTGAGTTGGTTTACTGCTGGCCAAAAGATATGATAGAAAAACATGAATTGACTATAATCATCAAAGCTGGTGTAATACTGAATAGCTTTACTGTCATGTATGAAATTTTCAACAGAAAATTTACCAAGAAGTGTGCACTGTACTGCTGTATCTTGTACATGAGGAGACGTATCAGTGTTTTCTGTGCTAGAAATACTGGTAGGGACTTCAACTTCATCAGATTCTATAGTCACTTCCATCTGAACATTCTCGATTTCTTGTATTGAGAATGACTGGTCTTTTCTTTTTCGTTTTGTGGCAGTCTGAGGTCTAAAGCTGAAAATTGTAGGGTGTAATGTTGCCGGATTCCGGTCCATACGGTTTCGTTTTGACTGTTAGTTTTTGTTTTCGTCATCCGATTTCAAGTATTGTGCTGTTGTGACGCGGTACCTCTAGATATGCCGGTCGATGTGATGTGGTGCTCCAGAAAGTAACGATTCCTGAGAAAAAGAAAACCGGAAGCTGCCTTCGGAATCATCTGGTGTGTGACCATCAAGCGGATAGCATGTATTAGGAAGGTTACTTGTATTTAGGACCCATTTAACTATGTCTAGTATTGCCCCGGTTTTATTTTAGGTATAATTTTACTGTAATATGTATTGTTAATGCCACCAGACACTTTATTTGCGACGGGGAAAATGGTTTGAAGATTTTTTGGAGGAAAAACTTCTGGAATTTTGTTCAAACTCCAAATCATGTGCACGCACGAGCGGAAGTTGAACTTTGCAAGTTACAGTTTAAGTATTACCTGAAATAATTTTATGCTAAATAAAATAAGAACTTTTAGTTCTCAGGAATTTTATTTAAGTACGGGATAAGGAAAAATACTAGTTTTTCGTAGTTTCGTTGTCCGACAAATTAGGGAAGGTAGGCCTACGAACGTGTATTGAAATAATTCATTGTCAGACAATTTACCTGTCATGAGATGTTGTCATTGTCTAACATACATGGTTAAATGTTTATTATGAGATGATTTCATCGTCCGATAGGGTTATTTGTCATGAGGTGATTTTATTGTCCAACACGCTATGTCATGAAACGATTCTACGCCAGATAGGTTTCATTGTCAGACATGGTGTTGTCATGAAATGATATAGTTTCATTGTCAGATAATTCTTATGTCATGAAATGAGCCTATGTTATTTATTATTAAGTCAATTATGACTTAAGTCAGTGTAGTTGATGGAACAAAATACTGATGTACTTTTCCAGTATTAGTGAAATATTGCAGTTACCTATCAATATCAAATAACAGTTTATAGTATTTAAACTGTTCATTGCCAGATCACTTTATTAACCTTCAGAAGTTTAAAGTTTAGGGTGTTTTATTTATCTCAAATTTTATTGAATTATAGACAATTGTATTTTGTAATAAAGACTGTAGTCCAGTTGTATATAAAATACTAAACCAAAATGAAGGTTAATATTAATACAGCGTCTGCTGAGGAATTAATGACTATCAAGGGAATTGGTGAAAAAAGAGCAAATGCTATTGTTGAGTTTAGGAGTGTTTACAAGTTTGTAAACAAGTTGGCCTTAAGTTTGTTGTTGGAGGGAAAGTTAACGGAGGAAGTTTTATCTCAAATAGATTTTACTGTCCCCGTTACTCCTGAACCTGAGGTTGAACCCTTGCCAGGTGCTACTGCTGCACCTATACTTAAGCGAGAAATCGAACCTGAGACTCCTAAAACTCCTAAGCCACGAGTAACTGAACAGTTAATGACACCTAGTTACTTTTCTGAGCCCAAAGTTTTAGTTAAACCTGTATTTGGGGCCCAGGGTGAACTACGTACACCACGTAGATCTGTGGCTGAAAATTGTTTGCTATGCCAATACCAGACTCTAGTCCTATGACAGCTGCTATAGACAGGGAAATTGAGGAAACCCGCTTGGCTATGAATAACATGTTAGCTATGTCACAAGAACCTGGTGCTTTGTATGAATATTTGCCAGAAAGTCCTGCCATTTATAGTGATCGGGGGGGGCTAGACCCAAGCATATTCAGAGCATGCATAAGGTGGATGGTGCTTCTAGGTCTAAGATGAGGAATGTGGCTACACCCAATTCTGGGGATAGACCTTTAACATTTAGATCTATGGATGGGTCGAGGTCACCGTCACCTGATTCATATAGCTCTAAACCCCAGCATCACCAGTCAAGACATAACTTAAAAAGAGGTGATCCCAAGTCCATGCCAAAAAGTTTGAAGTATAATGGCAAAACAACTTGGTTAAGTTTTAAAAAGAAGTTTGAGAGCTATAGGGAGGTACAAGGGTGGACAGATATGGAGAGTATGGATTACTTAAATTGGTGCTTGGAGGATGTGGCCCTTGATTATTTTACAGTAATTACTGAGGGGGAAGATTTTACTTACTCTCAGATCATGCTTAAATTAGAAAGTAGATTTGGGGTTAAGTATCTTCCTGAAACGGCCCAGTTAAGATTCCAACAAGCTAACCAATTGCCTAATGAAACATTGGAAGAGTGGTCAGACAGAGTTATGACTCTGGCAACAGAAGCCTTTAAAGATTTGCCAGAATTTTATAAAGCTCGTGAAGTGGTTGCAAAGTTTTGTCAGGGCTGTAGTGACAAGGAAGCAGGGAAGCATGCTTATCTTAAGCAAGCTAGCAGTGTCCAGGAAGCCATCAATATCATTCGTAAATTCCAATATGTTTCGGCGATATTGGATGGAAAAAAAAACTGTAGTTAGGAAGGGCCGTGACGAAGCTGCCACTGTAAATAAAGTAAGTGAGTCACTTACTGAGGCCAGGGTAGAAAAACTTATAGCTAATGCTATAGAAAAATTGGCTTCAAAATTATTACCTGAGCAAAGTAAAACAGAAAATGCTAACATTACTCGTTGTTACTTTTGTAAGAAGAAGGGACATTTAAAAAGGGACTGTTTACGGTTCCAGAAATGGAAAAAAAGAGAAGGCTGCTGAAGGGGATTTAAACTCCAAAGGGCTGGGAAATTAGACCACGAATCTCAGCTCAAACATGGTCCAAATAGTGGTCATAAGTTAGATCCCCATGAGGTACCGAGCAAGGCCCTTACCAAATGTGACAATGAAGAGGGTATTAGAACTTTTAGATCTAGTTTTGGTACTTTTTGTGCCAGTGACAACCCACAGGCAGATAATAGAACTTTTTGTTCTAATAATAATGTTAGCAATGAAAAGGTAATAAAATTGGGCAATAGAACTTTTTGTTCTAATTCTGGTGCTTTTTGTGCCAGTGACACCCAATCAGGTAAGACTGTACAAATGGAAGCCAATCATGATGAGACCACCTTATTTACTTCCAATGTTCAGAAGGAAACAAACCAGAATGAGCTCGACATAGCTAGCCAGAAAGTTGAAGTTGCTGAGACTTTTTGTTCTCAGGTTGGGACTTTTTGTTCTGAACCAGCAACTTCAATTGACACTGAAGCTAAGCGGATCCAGGATACCTTTCCTTTTAGTGAGGGTGAGACATTTTGTTCTCAGGCTGGAACTTTTTGTTCTAAACAACCCTCATCAGGTAAAAAAGAGGTTATTGAGACTTTTTGTCCTCAATCAACTTCTGAAATAAGTTCTACTTTATCTAAGAAGAAAAGGAAAGGTAAGAAAAAAAAAAAGTCAGGTAGACTAGCAGCTGTATTTGAAAATTCCTCAGCAAGTATGAGTCTCCAGCAGGTAAACAGTGAAGCTGCCGGAACTTTTTGTTCTGGTCCAGTTTCATGCAAAGTCAAAAGTATAGATATGGCCAGTCAGACTCCCAATGAGACTTTTTGTTCTCAAATGGAGGCTTTTTGCATTCCATTGGGAGTTGAAGGTCAGAAAGGTAAGACCATTGAAAGCAGTGTTCTGAGCAAGACTTTTTGTCTTCAATCAGATGACAGTTTATGTGAAAGTAAAAGAGCAGATGTTGAGACTTTTTGTTCTCCATCTAACAAAGAGGAAACAAGCAAAAAAGTTTCTAGTTTTGCTAAAGATGATATTTTATATCATTCTGAGGTTAAACAGGAAACTAAATTTCCAGATAATAAACAAGACGAAGAAATATGTACTTCCAGTCCAAGTGTTCATCTTGTTTGTGCAGGATCATCATTTGTTGACATTAAAGTTGGTGATAGGAATGTTAAGGCTAGAATTGATTCAGGGGCAGAAATTACAATATTGTCTGCTGATGTGTACAACAGTTTAACAATGAGACCGTCTGTTATTGAGAATGTTGTGTTGAAATTAGCTGATAAGGATAATACCCTTAATGGTTTTATCATTAAGCCTATTTCATTACAGTTAGGTTCTCAAATTTTTCATGAGCGGTTGTATGTTGCTCCCATCAGTGATGACATGTTGCTGGGTCATGATTTGTTGCATCATTTGGGTATACTTCTTGATATGCATTCTAATCAGTTGATTTTAAATGGCGAGAGTATTCCAGTTTCAACATGCTTCAAGGATAGTTCACCCAAGATTGCCCGTGTGTCACTTCTACATAAAGTGGTTATTCCTCCTAACTCAGTTGTCAGGGTTCCCTGCCAAATGGATGTAAGGCTTGGTGATTATTATTTGGAAACTGGAGTTCAGTTGCATAAGCGTGATATTTTGGTACCACATACTTTGCATTCAGCCAATGAAGCTCCAGTTGTTTGTCTTGTTAATCCTACCATGTATTATAAAACTCTTAAAAGGAAGGAAGTAGTTGCTAATGCTTTTGAGGTTGACAAAATCCTGGACCAACCTCAGAATACTGTTGGTTTATCAGACTTTTCTTTGAACTCAGTTGGAGTTGATTGTGTTGATAGGTTACCCAGTCATGTTCAGGGCTTGTTTGAGGCTTCAATACAGCACTTGCAAGTGGATCAGCAAAAACAATTAGCAAATTTTTAATACAGTTATTCTGATGTTTTTGCTCAAAATGACTTTGATTTGGGTAATTTTACTGCAATTGAGCACTCAATAGATAAAGGGTCTGCTAGGCCAATTAAGCAACGTATGAGAAGGACACCTGCTTGTTTTGTCGGGGAGGAGGAGGCTCATCTTAAGAAAATGTTAGATGCTGGTGTTATTAGGGAATCAGTCTCTGAATGGGCATCATCCCCAGTTTTAATATGGAAGCGAGATGGCTCAGTGAGGTGGTGCATAGATTACAGGGCTTTGAATGACGTAACAGTTAAGGATACTTTTCCATTGCCATTGGTCGAAGATTGCTAAGATACTTCGGAGGGAAATGTTTGGTTTTCTAAGTTAGATGCCAATTCTGCCTATTGGAAAGTTAAGGTCAAGGAGGAAGATCGCAAGAAAACAGCATTTCTCACCAAGTATGGTTTATACGAGCATGTTCGAATGGGTTTTGGTCTAACTAATGCTCCTGCTACTTTTTCCAGGGTGATTAGTCTTATTTTAAGAGGTCTGACTTGGAAAACAGTGTTGGCATTTTTAGACGATATTTTGGTAATGGGAAAAGATTTTAAGGATCACCTTAACAATCTGTCTGAAGTTTTGGGAAGGTTTAGAATACATGGCCTTAAGTTGAAACCTAGAAAATGTAGCTTGTTTCAGAAAGAGGTTGAATTTCTAGGGAGGATTGTGAGTGGTAACAGTTTAAATATGTCCGAAAAGGATATAGAAACAGTTACTAGCTGGCCAGCACCACGGTCTTCTAAGGATGTTGAACGGTTTCTGGGTTTTGCTAAATACCATAGGTCATTTATTAAAAACTTTGCCGAAAAAGCACAAGCCTTGTATGGGCTTACTGGTAAGAATAAGTTCAAATGGGGAAAGGATGAACAGAAGTCCTTTGAAATGTTAAAGTTGGCATTGACTTCGCCCCCAGTATTATCCTAACCAAATAATAGGGATCCATTTATCTTGGATGTGGACGCTTCTGATACTGCCTTAGGAGCAGAACTTCTGCAAATACAGAATGGAGAGGAAAAAGTTATATCATTTTGTAGCTTTTCCTTGACACCAGAACAGAAGCGTTATTGCACCACTAGAAAGGAACTTCTTGCAATAGTACGGTTTACATGACAGTATAGGTATTATCTTCTTGGAAGGATTTTTACAATCAGGACAGATCATTCCAGCCTAACATGGTTGCTGCGGTTTAAGGAACCTCAAGGTCAACTGGCACGATGGATGGAAGAATTTTGCCAGTACCATATGGTTATAAAACATCGTGCTGGTAGCAAGCATGGCAACGCAGATGCATTGTCACGGTTACCAGATCCATTGACACCATGCTTAGACTATATATATGGAATTAAGCCTACAGATTTACCCTGTGGTGGGTGTCATTATTGTGTAAGAGCACATAACCAATGGGCCAAATTTATTGACGAAGTAGATGAGGCTATTGGACTTGCACAACAGATTGGTAGATCAAGAGGAGGTTCTGCTGCAGAAGTGGATACTAAGGTTGTCCAAGAAGAAGTATCTAATGAAAAGTGTAATAGAAAACAGATTGGTTCAGTTAAGGATGGTACAGGTCTTTTTGATCTAAGTTCGGTTCATTTTGAATCTTGCTATGTACCAGAATCAGATGTGAGTCTTTTTGACTCAAGTTCTGATAATCGGGGTCTTTTTGATCCTGGTAGAGTTCCAGATGGGAGTCTTTTGGACTCAAAGTTTGACAATCAGGGTCTTTTTGATCCTGTAAAGCAACCACGTCTAGAACAATCTCTACTTGAACATGCCTTGAGTATAGATGTAGTTGGATTGCAGGGAACTGAGAGCCATTTTGATATTGTAACATCAGGTTCACAATCCAGTTATATACGTACTTGTGCCGTAAAAACTTGTAAAAACAGTACAGTAACCACTCCGGCATGTTGGGGATTTACATTTAAAGAATTACAGGAAGAGCAAGCTAAAGATAAGAATTTACTGTTTTTAATGGACTGGCTTTATAATAAAAAGGTACCAAGTGATGGGGATTTGTTTATTGCAAGTACTGAAGCAAAGTCTTATTGTTAAACAAGGAAAGCTTTAAACTCATTGATGGTGCAATATTCCGAAAACGTTTGGAGGATGGCGATTTAGATGTATTGCTGGTAATCCCAAAAAGTTTAAAAGAAACGGTTTTGTTATTGCACCGAGAACACCTGATGGGAACGAACATTGTCTTATGATGGTGGATCAGTTTACCAAGTGGGTCGAGTGTTTTCCATTACCCAGTCAAAAAGCTGAAGTAACTGCGAAAGCAGCGATAGATAACTTCTTTTCGCGATTCGGTTTTCCTTTCCAGTTATTTTCAGATCAAGGGAGGAATTTTGATGGAAAACTATTTGAAGCAATTTGTAAAGCTTTAAAGATCCACAAAAGTCGAACGACACCATATAGACCCTCGGCCAACGGGCAAGTTGAGCGGTTTAATAGGACACTAATGGATGCCGTCAGATGTTTTATCGGTAAATCTCAAAATCAGTGGGATAAAATTATTCAGCAAATCGCAATGGCACTGAGAGCTTCGGTTAACCGTAGTACAGGATATACTCCCAATATGTTACTGTTAGGTAGGGAGGTTAATATGCAGGCACATCTCATATTCCGGTTGCCTAAAGGAAAGGAAGTGGAAGATTATGGCGAGTATGTAATTGGATTACTGAAAAATATAAACAAAGCTCACGACATAGCACGTGGAACCCTCAAAACATCGTTAAATCGAATGAAACGGGACTACGACTTCAAAGTTTTACTTAGACCGTATAAAGAAGGGGACATTGTTTATATTTTGGATACTACAGTAGCAAAAGGCAAATCACGGAAATTAAGCTCGCCATGGAAGGGACCTGCTATAATTGTAGAAAAGATTTCAGCCTATTTGTACAGAGTAAAATTGAAGAATTCCGTTTTCGTGGCCAACCATGATCGGTTAGCACCCTGCAGAGATCGAAACTTACCTACTTGGATTAGGCAACACCAAGGATCTGCAAATCAGGGTTTGCCATCTAAGGATGATGACGCAAATGAGGTTTATTGTTTGTGTTGTAAACCTTGGGATGGTAGATTTATGATACAGTGTGATTTTTGTGACACATGGTATCATGGATTATGTGTTAATATTACAGCCACGGATGCCCTAGACATTGACAAATATAAATGTTGTCAATGTAAAAATCGCTGATATTTTACTTTGTTTTACAGAAACGAAATCTTTCAACTTTAAGAATTCCAATAATGGCAGGAAGACAGAACCGTGGTGGAGAGAGTACTGGAACAAGGAACTTCATGAGGGATGTGGAACGTTGTTTCGCTAAGGACCAGCTTATGGAACCGGCAAGGGATTTTATCTCCAAATTATATCTATGCCCGGAGATGAAGGACAAATCTGAAGATTTTCTGAAGACTTTGTCCAAGATGGTCAGTATAGCTAATGCGGAACAGAGTTCCAAGCGTTCAGAACACGGAAAGCGTTGGCTTAAAGAGGCAGCAAGGACTTTAAATGATCTCCAGTTGGCGTCATTTGATTGGATCTGTGCCAATGTATTCCAGCTTCCTAAACCAAAAAGAAAGACATCGTCCGAGTATAATCCTGAAGCCGGTACCAAGGATATCCGTTACTCTGAGGAGGACCGAGCTAAAGGACATGTTGATATTTTGTCTTTAGATATCTTGCCTGAGGAAGAGGAACAGGTTTTTACTCAGTCCAAACCAACATCTATGGAGGTGGATCCTGTTCCTGTGATCCAGGAGGGTTCTAGGAAGTCAGGAGGATTGGCCAGTGAAGTTCATGTGGTTAAGTCGGCATGTAAGACTACTTCCGGGTCTGGTTTATCGTCGGAAAAGAGACAGGAATCGGCTGCAGCAACAAGTACCATTACTTCCAGTGAAGCGCCTGAGGGAGGTTTACTAATTAGATCTAGTTCCTCGGGTAGTAGGAAAACATTTTGTTCTTCTGAAGGTCCTGGATATGTTGCAGCTGAGAGACCTCAGTCTTACTCTAGATTGGCAGAACATAGACCAACGGAGACCAGTGTTCGACATGTTCAGCTTGATAGTCAACCAGAGATTAAAACAACTAAGCGGAGGATGGAGACTGTCCCCAATACCACTTCTAAGAAGAGGAAACAAAAACAACATTTCTGCTGGGTTCCTGGGTGCACTTCTGATAATTCATATGTCAAAGTGCATGCTTACGAACATCATGTACCAGGGATTTTCAGGGAGACGTTGCCGGGGGATGATCTTCAAGTTGTCCGGAGTAGGGAACGTGCTTTGAGGACTGCAGGGAGTTATTTATTCGGCAGACCAGCTTCGTTGGAAGATTTGCTGGACTTGTTCGCTCTATGGAGTTGATGGATACCAGCTCTTCTGTCAACGATAAGCAACGGGAAGCCATGTTAGCCTTCTGTAGAGATCAGAAGTTACCTGTTCCAGATAATTTTTATCTTCAGCCAGTTAACTCACCAGCTGCCTTGATCCATTGGAAGATTGTCTATGCGCTAGCAGCTTGTATGAACTCTCAACAACGGGAGGAATGGAAACTACATTTTCCAGTTTCTATGTCAGAGTCCAAGTTGTGTTTTGATGCACATTTCCATTTAGACCGGACTCTGAGACACAACCATCTGTCATTTGAAAGTTGGGATAAGATTGTTGACATGAATCCAGAGTTGAGAGGGAATATGGAACTGGTCGGGATGGTTGCAGTTGTCTGTGATCCAGACACATATCCAACCAAGAGATATCTACATGATCTCCCAAGACATATGTTTATTTCGGCCGGATTTCATCCTAAGCATGCTAGCTGTGGTCAACGAAAGATGGAAAAAGCTATAGAGTCCTTGAAAACGCTTTTGTTACATCCACATGTGAAAGCGCTGGGAGAAATTGGTCTTGACCATTCTGAAGATTGTCATCGCTGGCCAGCCCAGATGATTCTGTTGAAGAAGCTTCTGCCTTTGTTAAGGGACAACCAAGTACTAGTGTTGCACTGCCGGGGAATGGTTGATGATTGTGGAACTGAAGTTTACTGCCTTCTTCTTAGTATTTTACGAAGACAAGTTCGCCGTTGTCAGCCAATCCATCTTCACTGTTTCACTGGAAACCAGTATGTCCTGAAGAAGTGGTTAGAGGCTTTTCCGGAAAGTTATTTTGGATTTACCAGCATGATATCGACATTTGATCAAGATCAAAAAGAAGCTTTATGCAGCATTCCGAGTGATCGACTTCTGCTAGAGACTGATGCTCCATATTTTGCACCCAGTGGGTCCAGTGGCTCTAAACCAGAAGATTTGCTCGCTGTCACATCATCTATAGCGAGGTATCGTGGATCAACAGTGGAGCAAGTTCTTCACATGACAGCTAACAATGGAAGACAGTTGTATGTAGGAGTAGATGGCGCTGAAGCTGCATAGGCTGATACTTATATGTTCCAGTATATGAACTTTTTATTCATATGTTCCAGTATATGAACTTTTTGTTCATATGTTCCAGTATATGAACTTTTTGTTCATATGTTCCAGTACTCAACGGTTCCAATACACAAACTTTATGTTCATGAATACTCTATGGCATAGAACTTTTTGTTCTAGGAACATGGGGCTTTTTGTCACATGTTTCATCTGGTGGAAAATTATTAAGACTTTTTGTCTTAGTTTCCTGGTGCTTTTTGTGCCAAGAAACATTGCATTTTTGGGCTTGTTGTCCAGAAATAAGCATCACATAATACATTTCAGAAGAAGGTACGTGGTTCCAACTGGTGAAGTCAACACTATCCAGAACTGAATGGAGTCCGGGCCTTCAAAAATAAAGTGGGGAAGAGTGTTGTGACGCGGTACCTCCAGATATGCCGGTCGATGTGATGTGGTGCTCCAGAAAGTAACGATTCCTGAGAACAAGAAAACAGGAAGCTGCCTTCGGAATCATCTGGTGTGTGACCATCAAGCGGATAGCACGTATTAGGAAGGTAACTTGTATTTAGGACCCGTTTAACTATGTCTAGTATTGCCCCGGTTTTATTTTAGGTATAATTTTACTGTAATATGTATTGTTAATACCACCGGACACTTTAGTGCGTTGTGATGTCTCCAGATGAAACTGTCAGTTTTCCGGCAAGTTAGACGCCTCAAAGAGTGAGTTTTATATGCAGTAGATTATCAAAATAATGAACATTTTTCTAATTATTAAAAACTATGAAGTGTTATTGTGATTCCTATAATTATCGTTTATTTGCTGTAAAAGTATCTGTTTATTTACTTTTTATTTCGCACGCTTTTTGACATGTACATTTTTGTCCCCCGCCGCAACGCGGAGCAGGGACATAGAAATGCCGGGCGTCCGTCCACAGGCGCTTGTTTCGATATTTTCAAAAAATAAAACCCCTTGACCCTAACATAAGACAAGGTGTTCAACTTTTGCTATCCTAATTTTTGACCTACCTTGGTTCGGTCGTTTTTTTTATATTTATTGGTGGACAATAAAAATAATAAATGAATATCTCTCAAACCTTCATTCATTCCTCTACAAAATGGTGCATATCGGAACTGCCGTCATTGTCTCTAAACTATATAACACGAGTAAAACGGAGACCGTCCCTGGTATCAATCGCCATTTCACACTTAGAATGGCAATCGTCATCCCGTGCTGAATCACGACAAACGATCTGATTGGTCAATCTGTTCTATCTTAAAACAAATCCGGGAATCTTTACTTTCACTTTTGAACTATGGACCAATCAAAAAGGATTTTCATTAGATTTATACCAAATGTTTATACCTATATTACCTTGGTCAAGTTCGAAATTCATCATTGGTCGTTACTTTTTGTTGGAGTTATGGGACTTTGTGACCTTGTAAGCACTCTCATGCCTACAAATTTTGACGGATTTACATGAAATTTATACCAAATGTTTATACCACTAATACCTTGGTCAAGTTCCTAAATCAGCCTTGGTCGATACTTTTTGTTGGAGTTATGGGACTTTGACCACAATAATTACTTCATTATATCAAAAATTGACTTTGAAAGTGCTTTCATGCCTACAATCAGGCAACTCATTTTCATGGGAACAATCTTGACCAGATATTGACAACAGATGACGAGGCATCATCTTGTGTTTTTCCTGTTCCCTTTTCTGACCATTTTCTTACATGTATATCTCTGCAATAAGGTATGTGATTTAATACAGTATGTAAACCAGAGTATGAAACTTGAATATGATTTTTAAACAAAAACTGTACAGTGATATTGTCTCGTACATTTTAGATAAACTTATATATGTTAATAGGTATTTGTTTGATTTTAGATTGTAGTATTTTTGATATATTTGCGACAGGAAAAATAGAAAAAAAAATGGGTGGTTGGGGTAAAAAAATGTTCCTCCCAACACATTTAATTCTGGAACAGCCCTGAATGTTTGAAAATATTGCAATTTCATATACAGTATACTGCTTGACCGGCAGGGGACCCAGAAATTTTATTCTTGTTAAATAATAAACAGTTGAATTTTTGTTGGACAGTTTAATTTGGTATATTCGGTGTTTTGGATATGGCATAGTATAATGTGTGGAATTGGTTTTTCTTGAACTTTTGCATTTGTAATGAGAATTTGTTTTTATTTGTATTTTGAATTTCAGGTTTCATTTTATTTCATTTAAGGTCATATTTTATGCTGTATTTATGTCATATTTTATGCTATGTTATTTGCATTGTGATTTTTGTATTTGTAGTTTCTCACCCTCTGTATTAACCGAAGACACTTTCATGGAGTGCTGTAGGATGTGAGGATGCCTTACAAATACTGCATTGGATGGTGGCTTTACAATTTTTAGCTCGATGTTTCTTAGGACCACAACATTTAATACATATACCATTAGCCATGATAAACTTCTTTCTGTCCTGCATAGATTTCAGACGAAAACCATTGAAAGTGAAGGGTGGATACACTGCAGCTTGACGTTTCTTATACTTTGTAGCTTCAACTGTCCATTTCTCTTGAAGGTTAGGTGGTAGTTTAGCAACTAGCAAGTTGAATCCAGTGGGCGAGCCGAAATATCCAAACATCACAGCATACTGGGGTTGTCTTTTTATAGAATTGATCTTGGAAGCCAAATCTGCTAAATTATACAGCCTTTTGTAATCATGGTTGCTAATCCTAGGAAATGTAGCAATATTTCGTTTAAGACTACTCTCTATTAACTCTGGAGATCCGAACCGTTCTTCAAGTCGTTCCCAAACTAACTTTAGTGCTGTCACTGGATCTGCAGCATTACATTTGCGAATGGTGGCTGCTTGTCTTGATGAGTCTGTGCCAAGCCAACAAATCAGTAAGTCAAGCTCTTCTGATTGTAGCATCAAGCTCAGTCATTATAGATTTAAAAGTTAATTTCCATGCTAGATAAAAACTGGGATTATCATCATACTTTGTAATTCTAGATAATATGAGATCTTTCTTCAGAAGGAACTTGGTTATGTCTGCAATTGGTTCACTTTTTCTGTCATCTGAAGACTGTCTGTTGTCATAATGACTGCTGGAACAATTAAAATTGTTGTCAAGATGTGTAGATCTGGCAGTATCAAAACATAGAGCAGGCTTTTCAGACATAAAAGGTGAAGCAAGGAGATTCAATTGAGACTGCACTTCTGTGTGACCTTGAGGTGTTGAATCTAGCCGGAAATGTGCTTTAGGCAGTTGTAATTGAGATGACGAAAAACGTGGCTTGAAAGCAGACTGAACAGTAGTAGTCTGTGTAGGAAAATGCTGGCGGGGAAACTCACGTTGTTCAGATGTAGATATATAGGTGTGTCTTACGTCAGGTTCCAAGTTAATAGTATGTTGACTAGATGTCTGAACTGGCTCAGTTTCAACTTGCAGCTGTTGAGAAGCTATGTTTACATCCACACTCGATAAAGGTAAAGCTCTCTTAGGATGAGTGGTCACATCAGGGTTGTTTATATTGTCCTCAAAGCTATTTGTCACTTCTAGATCAGGATCTCTCATGCATGAAATAGGATCAGGCAGACTATCAACATATTCTTTGGTTCTGGCATGCTTCTTACAGATGTAACTGAACCAAGTTCTAATTTAACTGCAGTACTCTGGATGGCATCAATCTCGGCTTGTTTAATCTCGATATCTTGCTGAAGTTTCAGAGCCTGCAACCTAGATTCAAGAGCTACTTTCTGTTGAATAATATCAGCTTCTGCATCCAAAAACTTTTTCCTGATAACAGTAGCATCGAGCTCAGCTTGTTTGCGCTCCACAACACTGGATTTTTTGGATAAAGAAGATGAAGATCTTGTAGAATGGCCATCTTTGCTCTTAGATGGTGGGTTAAGCAGTAAGTTTAATCTTTTGAATGCCATGTCAACTTTACAATCAACTGTTTCTTTTATAAGATTGTGTGCTGCTTCTTCACCATAACTTTCTGTGGTCCGCACTGTCCTCAAGTATTCAATAAAATTAGCTGATAATTCATAGTATGCCCTGTAGTATGAATCAATCAAATTGTGCACTGACACAAGCACATTTGAATCAGTCTTAACTTCATCAATATGTGAGATGCCTGCATTGAGATCATTCTTAACCTCACACAGCTGGCTGGCATACTTACTGACTCAAGACTGGAACTCCTTCCTGGCAGGACTGGTCAATATGTGTTGTCGTGTTGAACTGGATGCTGTTGACAGAAACTGTGCCTTAAAGCTGCCAACACTTATAGAATGTGCTGAGCTGCCTACAACAGAGAGGAAATCCCATCACGTCACATTGCTGAGCAATATATTCACCTGCAGGATATTGTGGATTCCATTCCTGATCTCATTGCTGATGCTGATATTGAAATCCTTATAGGGAGAGATTTGATTGCTGACCAGCGTTATTGTGATGGCAGAGTTCCTTATGCACAGAAACTTCCACTTGGCTGGGTTATCATCGGTTCAGTTTGCTTAGATAAGCTCCATGTATCTAACCATATTTCAGTCAACAAAACATGCTTATTAGGAAATGGCTGTCCCTCCTTGTTTGAGCCTTGTGACAGTAAATCTGTTTTTACAAAGATGTTATCAACAGAATTAGACGAGAAGATCGCTATTTCAATTGATGACCAGAGATTTTTAGACACCATGGATATGGGTTTCAAAAAAGATCCAGATGGAAGGTGGACAGTGCCATTACCATTTCGTTTCAGCAGACCTCCATTGCCCGACAACAAACACCAGGCTGTAACCCGTGTTGAATCACTTGACCGTAGCTTACGCCATAATCCTGTCAAGATGGAACATGTATCACAGTTCATGACTAAAATTTTTGACAGAGGCCATGCAGAAATAGCACCCTTTATTCCAGAAAACAAAGAGAGATGGTACTTGCCTATGTTCGGAGTTTACCATAGTAAGAAGAAAGACTCAATTTGCATGGTTTTTGACTCATCAGCAAGCTACAAAGGTGTATCTTTGAATGAAGTTTTACTCAAGGGTCCAGATGTTTACAACAACCTCCAAGGTATCCTGTTAAGATTTCGCCATGAAAAAGTTGCATTAACAGCTGATATAGAGCAAATGTTCCATAACTTCAGAGTGCATGCAGAACATAGGGACTATCTTCGCTTTCTTTGGCATCCTGATAATGATCTTTCTAAACCCTTAGTTGAATACCGGATGACTGTTTTTGGTAATCGCCCATCTCCAGCTGTGGCTACTTATGGTCTTCGTCGCTCTGTGGAGGACAGTGATTCAGATGTGAGAGATTTTGTTTGTAACAACTTTTATGTGGATGACGGACTAATTAGCTGTCCCAGTGATGAGAATGCTGTTGATTTGATGAAAAGAACACAGAGTGCTTTGAAGGAAGGGGGACAACTTCGACTACATAAGATAGCATCCAACTCAAAAACAGTCATGTTGCAGTTCAAAAGACATGATCTTGCTACTGATTTGAAGAATCTCAACATAGGACAAGATGATCTACCAATCCAAAGAAGCCTTGGTTTATACTGGAATATTAATGATGACGCTTTTCTCTTTAAGATTGATGTGGATTCTAAACCATTCACCCGTAGAGGAGTCCTTTCCACTATAAACAGTTTATTTGATCCACTTGGCTTTGCTAGTCCAGTTATAATACAAGGAAAAATGCTGCTTCGAGAAATGATGTCAGATAAGAAAATGGATTGGGATGAACCACTTGACACCACATTTCTGCATAGATGGACTACCTGGGTGGAATCACTTCACTTCCTTGAAAAGTTTAGTATTCCTCGTATGTACAGCATGCACTCTGTTATAAATGCTTCTCGAGTATAAGTCCACATTTTTGCTGATGCCTCCAAAGATGCCATAGCTGCTGTAGCTTATTTAAAGCTTTGGTAAGACGAGATGTCCAGTGATACCAGTTTTCTGTTTGGAAAGGCTTAAGTAGCTCCTTCACATAGGCACACAATACCTTGTTTGGAGTTATGTTTTGCTGTATTAGCTGTAGAAATTGCGGAGTTTATCAAGGAGCAGCTTGGATTAGATAATAATGACTTTTGGTTCTACACAGACAGCCTGATTGCCTTGGGTTACATAGTCAGTGATGTCAGAAGATTTTATGTTTATGTTGCTTATCGAGTCAATAGAATTCGATCTTTTAATGGACCAGACCATTGGCGCCATGTACCAACTGATCAAAATCCCGCAGATTTAGCTACACGTTCTTTCCAAGCACAGACTCTTCAAAACAGTATGTGGATCAATGGACCAAATATACTTCATCAAAATATGCCAAATAGTCAAGTTGATGAATACCCTGTGATGTCACCAGATACAGATAAAGAGGTTAGGCCCACAATTAATGTCAACAAGATCCAATCTCGCTTCGAGATGTTTTCTAAATGGTCAAGTCTTGTGAATGCTATATTGATACTACAACATGTCGTGAAATCTAAAAAGGTTTCATGTGAACACTCAAACAGCTGATGGCATTACTGCAGTAAATCCATGGATGCACATTCTTCTGATCAAGCCAAGACTTTGATATTAAAGGTAGCACAAGAAAATGCATTTGCAGAAGAGATCAGTTGTATATCTAGAGGTCTTTCTATTCCAAAAAATAGCAGTATCATTTCGCTGTCACCATTTCTGGACTCAAATGGTCTACTACGTATTGGTGGAAGACTTGCAGCAGCTGTGAATTTAGTTAACTTGAATGTACACCCTATTATTATACCTAAGAAAAGCCACATTGCAGTGTTACTTATACGTCATTGCCACTATGCTGTTTTCCATCAAGGCCGCCATTTCACTGAAGGAAAAGTACGAACAGAAGGATACTGGATAATAGGTGCTAAGCGTCTTATTTGTTCTGAAATTTATCATTGTGTGACTTGTCGCAAACTAAGAGGTTCATTTTGTGGACAAAAGATGGCTAGTCTCCCAGAAGATCGACTCACACCAGGACCACCTTTCACATTTGTAGGTGTTGATACATTTGGACCGTTGGAAGTAACTGCCAGACGCACACGAGGAGGAGTTGCCAGAAATAAACGTTGGGCCATATTATTCAGTTGCTTAGTCTCTAGAGGTATCCACATTGAGGTAGTAGAGGAACTCAGCACTTCATCTTTCATCAATGCCCTCAGACGTTTTCTTGCCATTAGAGGTCCTGTTCGCCAGTTTCGCTCCGACCGAGGAACCAATTTTGTGGGAGCTGTTAACGAATTAAAAATGCTGCACCAGTTTGTTGAAGATGGACCAGTTCAAAAGTTTCTTAGTGAAAACAGTTCCTTGTGGCTCTTCAATCCACCTTATGCTTCCCATTTTGGTGGATCCTGGGAACGTATGATTGGTGTTGTTCGCAGGTTATTGGATGGTGTTCTTCTTAAAAATAATATCAAGACTTTGACCCATGACACACTTTCTACATTTCTTGCAGAAGTATGTGCTATTGTTAATTCAAGACCTTTAACACCTGTAACTGAAGATGCTGAAAATACTATTATCTTAACACCAAATATGATACTTACTCATAAGACACAAAACCTTCCAGAATCCATTCCAATGTTGGAACTGAAGGAGATGTTTAGATCACAATGGCGACATGTTCAGGTTCTTGCCAATATGTTTTGGAAAAGATGGGAGAGAGATTATATTTCTTCACTTCAACCGCGGCATAAGTGGATGTCAGATCAGCCAGATTTGAAAGTAGGTGACGTGGTGTTAATGAAAGATGCACACTTGTGAAGATATGTGTATAATCAAAGACTTAAAGTAAGCACTCGGAGACAGTGTACATTTAGAGACTTTCTACATTTTTAGCTCAACTGGCTAAAGCCAGATGAGCTTATGGCATGATGCGCGCGTGCGTGTGTGCGTCCGTCCATCCGTTAACAGCAAAAACTCAGAGACTACTGGGCCAATTTTAGCAAAACTTTGCAGGAATGATCCCTAGAAGAAGTAGATGAAAATTTGTACAATTGGTTTCCATGGCAACCAAAAGTAGGTCACAGCGACCTAGAATGTAAACAAGAGGCCCAATAGGGCCTGTGATGCTCAACTGGCTGCATATGTAAGACAATGTTTATTTTTGTTTGTAATGCTGTTTAATGTTCAACTCAAGAATATTTCACTTATACGGAGACTGTCAGTTTTGGAAATGATGGAGGACACTGGAGTATCGAAGAAAACCACAACCAAGCAGCAAGTTAACTGACTAACTTTCAAAGATGAAGTGCTAGCGCCACTTGGCATTAATGCACAATGTCAGGGGTGAAAGGTGCTGTGATTTGTAACATCGAATTCTTAAAACCACTCGGCCATTGTGGCGCCTGTAAGACAATGTAATGTGGTTACCATAATTGGTTCATCAGCTTAAGCTTGGGTCAATAAAAGTTTTCTCAGAAAAAACATTATATATTTTGAATCCTACACAGTATACTTTCTATATTTAAAATTTTAGCTCAATTTGTGGAAAAAAAGATCAACAATGGTAATTTTTTTTTCTTTTCTATTTTTAGTTATGACGGCCATCTTGGATGTCAGGCCAGGTTGCCTGGTACAACCTTTAGTCAGGCCGACATTTGGACTTTCCACACAAAATTTCATTCAAATTGGCCCAGTAGTTTCAGAAGAGAAGATTTTCAAAGATTTCGCTAAATATTACACCTTGAAAATCAGATCAACAAAAAATTTCCCACAAAACCGGTTAAATATGTTGAATCCCTCACAATACTTTGTATATTTCAAATTTGAGCTTAATTGGTTGAAAAATGGATCCACAATGGCAATTTTAGTGTTTTTTCTATTTATAGTAACAGCAGCCATCTTGAGTGTTGGACAAGATTGTCTGGTACAAACTTTAGTCAGACCAACCTTCCACATCAAATTTGGTTCAAATTGCCCCAGTGGTTTCAGAGGAGAAGATTTTCAAAGAATTGATTTAATATTACACATCATTTGCATAATTCGTAAAAATCGGGTCAACGAAAAATTTCTCAGAAAAACCCGTTATATATGTTAAATGCCCTGCTATCTACTCTCTACATTTCAAATTTGAACAAAAACGGTTAAACAAGAGGCCCAATAGGGCCTGTGATGCTCAACTGGCTGCATATGTAAGACAGTGTTTGTTTTTGATTGAAATGCTGTTTAACGTTCAACTCAAGAATATTTCACTTATATGGAGACTGTCAATTTTGGAAATGGTGGAGGACACTGGATTATAGGAGAAAACCACGACCAAGCAGCAAGTTAACTGACAAACTTTCAAAGATGAAGTGCTAGCCCACTTGGCATTAATGCACAATGTCAGGGGTGAAAGGTGCTGTGATTCGTACCATCGAATGTTTAAGACCACACAGCCACTGTGGCCCTGTAAGACAATGTGATGTGGTTACCATAATTGGTTCATCAGCTTAAGATGGGAAATAAATTGAGCTTATGACCATTTTTGCTTCAATGAAGCCTACTTTGCAACACACACATGCAGGCATGCTTCACTATGCCATAAACTCAGCTGGGTTTAGCCAGTTGAGCTTAGAATGGATCCACAATGGCTATTATATATATATATATCTAGTAACAACAGACATCTTAGACTGGTTCAAACTTTTTTTAGGCAGATGTAGGAACCTTCCACAGGCAGTTTGGTTCCAATTTGCCCAGTGATTTTAGAGGAAAAGATTTTTACTAAATATTACACCTAATTTGCATATTTCTTGAAAATTGGGTCAATAAAAATTTTCTCAGAAAGAATATTATATATTTTGAATCCCATACAGTATACTTTCTATATTTAAAATTTGAGCTCAATTGGTGGAAAAAAAGATCAACAATGGTCTATTTTTTTTCTTTCTATTTTTAGTTATGACAGCCATCTTGGATGTCAGGCCGGGTTGCCTGGTATCACCTTTAGTCAGGCTGACATTTGGACCTTCCACACAAAATTTCATTCCACTTGGCCCAGTTGTTTCAGAGGAGAAGATTTTCAAAGATTTCACTAAATATTACACCTTAAGCATAATTCGTAAAAATCAGGGTCAACGAAAAATTTCTCATAAAAACCCGTTACATATATTGAATGCCCCACTATCTACTCTCTACATTTCAAATTTGAACAAAAACGGTTAAAAAATGACTCAGTAATGGCTATTTATGTGTTTTTGCTATTTATAGTAACAGCGGCCATCTTGGATGTCGGGCGGGGTCGCCTGGTACAAACTTTGGTCCACCCCACCTAGGGACCTTCCACACCAAATTTGGTTCCAATTGGCCCAGTGGTTTCAGAGGAGAAGATTTTCAAAGAATTGATTAAATATTACACCTCATTTGCATAATTCGTAAAAATCGGGTCAACGAAAAATTTCTCATAAAAACCCGTTACATATGTTGAATGCCCCGCTATCTACTCTCTACATTTCAAATTTGAACAAAAACGGTTAAAAAATGACTCAGCAATGGCTATTTATGTGTTTTTGCTATTTATAGTAACAGCGGCCATCTTGGATGTCGGGCGGGGTCGCCTGGTACAAACTTTGGTCTACCCCACCTAGGGACCTTCCACACCAAATTTGGTTCCAATTGGCCCAGTGGTTTCAGAGGAGAAGATTTTCAAAGAATTGATTAAATATTACACCTCATTTGCATAATTCGTAAAAATCGGTCAACGAAAAATTTCTCATAAAAACCCGTTACATATGTTGAATGCCCCGCTATCTACTCTCTACATTTCAAATTTGAACAAAAACGGTTAAAAAATGACTCAGCAATGGCTATTTATGTGTTTTTGCTATTTATAGTAACAGCGGCCATCTTGGATGTCGGGCGGGGTCGCCTGGTACAAACTTTGGTCTACCCCACCTAGGGACCTTCCACACCAAATTTGGTTCCAATTGGCCCAGTGGTTTCAGAGGAGAAGATTTTCAAAGAATTGATTAAATATTACACCTCATTTGCATAATTCGTAAAAATCGGGTCAACGAAAAATTTCTCATAAAAACCCGTTACATATGTTGAATGCCCCGCTATCTACTCTCTACATTTCAAATTTGAACAAAAACGGTTAAAAAATGACTCAGCAATGGCTATTTATGTGTTTTTGCTATTTATAGTAACAGCGGCCATCTTGGATGTCGGGCGGGGTCGCCTGGTACAAACTTTGGTCTACCCCACCTAGGGACCTTCCACACCAAATTTGGTTCCAATTGGCCCAGTGGTTTCAGAGGAGAAGATTTTCAAAGAATTGATTAAATATTACACCTCATTTGCATAATTCGTAAAAATCGGGTCAACGAAAAATTTCTCATAAAAACCCGTTACATATGTTGAATGCCCCGCTATCTACTCTCTACATTTCAAATTTGAACAAAAACGGTTAAAAAATGACTCAGCAATGGCTATTTATGTGTTTTTGCTATTTATAGTAACAGCGGCCATCTTGGATGTCGGGCGGGGTCGCCTGGTACAAACTTTGGTCTACCCCACCTAGGGACCTTCCACACCAAATTTGGTTCCAATTGGCCCAGTGGTTTCAGAGGAGAAGATTTTCAAAGAATTGATTAAATATTACACCTCATTTGCATAATTCGTAAAAATCGGGTCAACGAAAAATTTCTCATAAAAACCCGTTACATATGTTGAATGCCCCGCTATCTACTCTCTACATTTCAAATTTGAACAAAAACGGTTAAAAAATGACTCAGCAATGGCTATTTATGTGTTTTTGCTATTTATAGTAACAGCGGCCATCTTGGATGTCGGGCGGGGTCGCCTGGTACAAACTTTAGGTCTACCCCACCTAGGGACCTTCCACACCAAATTTGGTTCCAATTGGCCCAGTGGTTTCAGAGGAGAAGATTTTCAAAGAATTGATTAAATATTACACCTCATTTGCATAATTCGTAAAAATCGGGTCAACGAAAAATTTCTCAGAAAAACCCGTTACATATGTTGAATGCCCCGCTATCTACTCTCTACATTTCAAATTTGAACAAAAACGGTTAAAAAATGACTCAGCAATGGCTATTTATGTGTTTTTGCTATTTATAGTAACAGCGGCCATCTTGGATGTCGGGCGGGGTCGCCTGGTACAAACTTTGGTCTACCCCACCTAGGGACCTTCCACACCAAATTTGGTTCCAATTGGCCCAGTGGTTTCAGAGGAGAAGATTTTCAAAGAATTGATTAAATATTACACCTCATTTGCATAATTCGTAAAAATCGGGTCAACGAAAAATTTCTCATAAAAACCCGTTACATATGTTGAATGCCCCGCTATCTACTCTCTACATTTCAAATTTGAACAAAAACGGTTAAAAAATGACTCAGCAATGGCTATTTATGTGTTTTTGCTATTTATAGTAACAGCGGCCATCTTGGATGTCGGGCGGGGTCGCCTGGTACAAACTTTAGGTCTACCCCACCTAGGGACCTTCCACACCAAATTTGGTTCCAATTGGCCCAGTGGTTTCAGAGGAGAAGATTTTCAAAGAATTGATTAAATATTACACCTCATTTGCATAATTCGTAAAAATCGGGTCAACGAAAAATTTCTCAGAAAAACCCGTTACATATGTTGAATGCCCCGCTATCTACTCTCTACATTTCAAATTTGAACAAAAACGGTTAAAAAATGACTCAGCAATGGCTATTTATGTGTTTTTGCTATTTATAGTAACAGCGGCCATCTTGGATGTCGGGCGGGGTCGCCTGGTACAAACTTTAGGTCTACCCACCTAGGGACCTTCCACACCAAATTTGGTTCCAATTGGCCCAGTGGTTTCAGAGGAGAAGATTTTCAAAGAATTGATTAAATATTACACCTCATTTGCATAATTCGTAAAAATCGGGTCAACGAAAAATTTCTCAGAAAAACCCGTTTAATATGTTGAATGCCCCGCTATCTACTCTCTACATTTCAAATTTGAACAAAAACGGTTAAAAAATGACTCAGCAATGGCTATTTATGTGTTTTTGCTATTTATAGTAACAGCGGCCATCTTGGATGTCGGGCGGGGTCGCCTGGTACAAACTTTGGTCTACCCCACCTAGGGACCTTCCACACCAAATTTGGTTCCAATTGGCCCAGTGGTTTCAGAGGAGAAGATTTTCAAAGAATTGATTAAATATTACACCTCATTTGCATAATTCGTAAAAATCGGGTCAACGAAAAATTTCTCATAAAAACCCGTTACATATGTTGAATGCCCCGCTATCTACTCTCTACATTTCAAATTTGAACAAAAACGGTTAAAAAATGACTCAGCAATGGCTATTTATGTGTTTTTGCTATTTATAGTAACAGCGGCCATCTTGGATGTCGGGCGGGGTCGCCTGGTACAAACTTTAGGTCTACCCCACCTAGGGACCTTCCACACCAAATTTGGTTCCAATTGGCCCAGTGGTTTCAGAGGAGAAGATTTTCAAAGAATTGATTAAATATTACACCTCATTTGCATAATTCGTAAAAATCGGGTCAACGAAAAATTTCTCATAAAAACCCGTTACATATGTTGAATGCCCCGCTATCTACTCTCTACATTTCAAATTTGAACAAAAACGGTTAAAAAATGACTCAGCAATGGCTATTTATGTGTTTTTGCTATTTATAGTAACAGCGGCCATCTTGGATGTCGGGCGGGGTCGCCTGGTACAAACTTTGGTCTACCCCACCTAGGGACCTTCCACACCAAATTTGGTTCCAATTGGCCCAGTGGTTTCAGAGGAGAAGATTTTCAAAGAATTGATTAAATATTACACCTCATTTGCATAATTCGTAAAAATCGGGTCAACGAAAAATTTCTCATAAAAACCCGTTACATATGTTGAATGCCCCGCTATCTACTCTCTACATTTCAAATTTGAACAAAAACGGTTAAAAAATGACTCAGCAATGGCTATTTATGTGTTTTTGCTATTTATAGTAACAGCGGCCATCTTGGATGTCGGGCGGGGTCGCCTGGTACAAACTTTGGTCTACCCCACCTAGGGACCTTCCACACCAAATTTGGTTCCAATTGGCCCAGTGGTTTCAGAGGAGAAGATTTTCAAAGAATTGATTAAATATTACACCTCATTTGCATAATTCGTAAAAATCGGGTCAACGAAAAATTTCTCATAAAAACCCGTTACATATGTTGAATGCCCCGCTATCTACTCTCTACATTTCAAATTTGAACAAAAACGGTTAAAAAATGACTCAGCAATGGCTATTTATGTGTTTTTGCTATTTATAGTAACAGCAGGCCATCTTGGATGTCGGGCGGGGTCGCCTGGTACAAACTTTGGTCTACCCCACCTAGGGACCTTCCACACCAAATTTGGTTCCAATTGGCCCAGTGGTTTCAGAGGAGAAGATTTTCAAAGAATTGATTAAATATTAACACCTCATTTGCATAATTCGTAAAAATCGGGTCAACGAAAAATTTCTCATAAAAACCCGTTACATATGTTGAATGCCCCGCTATCTACTCTCTACATTTCAAATTTGAACAAAAACGGTTAAAAAATGACTCAGCAATGGCTATTTATGTGTTTTTGCTATTTATAGTAACAGCGGCCATCTTGGATGTCGGGCGGGGTCGCCTGGTACAAACTTTGGTCTACCCCACCTAGGGACCTTCCACACCAAATTTGGTTCCAATTGGCCCAGTGGTTTCAGAGGAGAAGATTTTCAAAGAATTGATTAAATATTACACCTCATTTGCATAATTCGTAAAAATCGGGTCAACGAAAAATTTCTCATAAAAACCCGTTACATATGTTGAATGCCCCGCTATCTACTCTCTACATTTCAAATTTGAACAAAAACGGTTAAAAAATGACTCAGCAATGGCTATTTATGTGTTTTGCTATTTATAGTAACAGCGGCCATCTTGGATGTCGGGCGGGGTCGCCTGGTACAAACTTTAGTCTACCCCACCTAGGGACCTTCCACACCAAATTTGGTTCCAATTGGCCCAGTGGTTTCAGAGGAGAAGATTTTCAAAGAATTGATTAAATATTACACCTCATTTGCATAATTCGTAAAAATCGGGTCAACGAAAAATTTCTCATAAAAACCCGTTACATATGTTGAATGCCCCGCTATCTACTCTCTACATTTCAAATTTGAACAAAAACGGTTAAAAAATGACTCAGCAATGGCTATTTATGTGTTTTTGCTATTTATAGTAACAGCGGCCATCTTGGATGTCGGGGCGGGGGGTCGCCTGGTACAAACTTTGGTCTACCCCACCTAGGGACCTTACCATACCAAATTTGGTTCCAATTGGCCCAGTGGTTTCAGAGGAGAAGATTTTCAAAGAATTGATTAAATATTACACCTCATTTGCATAATTCGTAAAAATCGGGTCAACGAAAAATTTCTCATAAAAAACCCGTTAAATATATTGAATGCCCCGCTATATACTCTCTACATTTAAAATTTGAACAAAAACGGTTAAAAATTGACTCAACAATGGCTATTTTGGTTTTTGCTATTTATAGTAACAGCGGCCATCTTGGATGTTGGGCGGGGTCGCCTGGTACAAACTTTAGTCTACTCCACCTAAGGACCTTCCACATTGAATTTCGGTCCCTATTGGCCCAGTGGTTTCGGAGGAGAAGATTTTGAAATAATTGATTAAATATTACACCTCATTTGCATAATTCGTAAAAATCGGGTCAACGAAAAATTTCTCATAAAAACCCGTTACATATGTTGAATGCCCCGCTATCTACTCTCTACATTTCAAATTTGAACAAAAACGGTTAAAAAATGACTCAGCAATGGCTATTTATGTGTTTTTTGCTATTTATAGTAACAGCGGCCATCTTGGATGTCGGGCGGGGTCGCCTGGTACAAACTTTGGTCTACCCCACCTAGGGACCTTCCACACCAAATTTGGTTCCAATTGGCCCAGTGGTTTCAGAGGAGAAGATTTTCAAAGAATTGATTAAATATTACACCTCATTTGCATAATTCGTAAAAATCGGGTCAACGAAAAATTTCTCATAAAAACCCGTTACATATGTTGAATGCCCCGCTATCTACTCTCTACATTTCAAATTTGAACAAAAACGGTTAAAAAATGACTCAGCAATGGCTATTTATGTGTTTTTGCTATTTATAGTAACAGCGGCCATCTTGGATGTCGGGCGGGGTCGCCTGGTACAAACTTTGGTCTACCCCACCTAGGGACCTTCCACACCGAATTTGGTCACTATTGGCCCAGTGGTTTCAGAGGAGAAGATTTTCAAAGAATTGATTAAATATTACACCTCATTTGCATAATTCGTAAAAATTCGGTCAACGAAAAATTTCTCATAAAAACCCGTTACATATGTTGAATGCCCCGCTATCTACTCTCTACATTTCAAATTTGAACAAAAACGGTTAAAAAATGACTCAGCAATGGCTATTTATGTGTTTTTGCTATTTATAGTAACAGCGAACATCTTGGATGTCGGGCGGGGTCGCCTGGTACAAACTTTGGTCTACCCCACCTAGGGACCTTCCACACCAAATTTGGTTCCAATTGGCCCAGTGGTTTCAGAGGAGAAGATTTTCAAAGAATTGATTAAATATTACACCTCATTTGCATAATTCGTAAAAATCGGGTCAACGAAAAATTTCTCATAAAAACCCGTTACATATGTTGAATGCCCCGCTATCTACTCTCTACATTTCAAATTTGAACAAAAACGGTTAAAAAATGACTCAGCAATGGCTATTTATGTGTTTTTGCTATTTATAGTAACAGCGGCCATCTTGGATGTCGGGCGGGGTCGCCTGGTACAAACTTTGGTCTACCCCACCTAGGGACCTTCCACACCAAATTTGGTTCCAATTGGCCCAGTGGTTTCAGAGGAGAAGATTTTCAAAGAATTGATTAAATATTACACCTCATTTGCATAATTCGTAAAAATCGGGTCAACGAAAAATTTCTCATAAAAACCCGTTACATATGTTGAATGCCCCGCTATCTACTCTCTACATTTCAAATTTGAACAAAAATCGGTTAAAAAAATGACTCAGCAATGGCTATTTATGTGTTTTTGCTATTTATAGTAACAGCGGCCATCTTGGATGTCGGGCGGGGTCGCCTGGTACAAACTTTAGGTCTACCCCACCTAGGGACCTTCCACACCAAATTTGGTTCCAATTGGCCCAGTGGTTTCAGAGGAGAAGATTTTCAAAGAATTGATTAAATATTACACCTCATTTGCATAATTCGTAAAAATCGGGTCAACGAAAAATTTCTCATAAAAACCCGTTACATATGTTGAATGCCCCGCTATCTACTCTCTACATTTCAAATTTGAACAAAAACGGTTAAAAAATGACTCAGCAATGGCTATTTATGTGTTTTTGCTATTTATAGTAACAGCGGCCATCTTGGATGTCGGGCGGGGTCGCCTGGTACAAACTTTGGTCTACCCCACCTAGGGACCTTCCACACCAAATTTGGTTCCAATTGGCCCAGTGGTTTCAGAGGAGAAGATTTTCAAAGAATTGATTAAATATTACACCTCATTTGCATAATTCGTAAAAATCGGGTCAACGAAAAATTTCTCATAAAAACCCGTTACATATGTTGAATGCCCCGCTATCTACTCTCTACATTTCAAATTTGAACAAAAACGGTTAAAAATGACTCAGCAATGGCTATTTATGTGTTTTTGCTATTTATAGTAACAGCGGCCATCTTGGATGTCGGGCGGGGTCGCCTGGTACAAACTTTAGTCTACCCCACCTAGGGACCTTCCACACCAAATTTGGTTCCAATTGGCCCAGTGGTTTCAGAGGAGAAGATTTTCAAAGAATTGATTAAATATTACACCTCATTTGCATAATTCGTAAAAATCGGGTCAACGAAAAATTTCTCATAAAAACCCGTTACATATGTTGAATGCCCGCTATCTACTCTCTACATTTCAAATTTGAACAAAAACGGTTAAAAAATGACTCAGCAATGGCTATTTATGTGTTTTTGCTATTTATAGTAACAGCGGCCATCTTGGATGTCGGGCGGGGTCGCCTGGTACAAACTTTGGTCTACCCCACCTAGGGACCTTCCACACCAAATTTGGTTCCAATTGGCCCAGTGGTTTCAGAGGAGAAGATTTTCAAAGAATTGATTAAATATTACACCTCATTTGCATAATTCGTAAAAATCGGGTCAACGAAAAATTTCTCATAAAAACCCGTTACATATGTTGAATGCCCCGCTATCTACTCTCTACATTTCAAATTTGAACAAAAACGGTTAAAAAATGACTCAGCAATGGCTATTTATGTGTTTTTGCTATTTATAGTAACAGCGAACATCTTGGATGTCGGGCGGGGTCGCCTGGTACAAACTTTGGTCTACCCCACCTAGGGACCTTCCACACCAAATTTGGTTCCAATTGGCCCAGTGGTTTCAGAGGAGAAGATTTTCAAAGAATTGATTAAATATAACACCTCATTTGCATAATTCGTAAAAATCGGGTCAACGAAAAATTTCTCATAAAAACCCGTTACATATGTTGAATGCCCCGCTATCTACTCTCTACATTTCAAATTTGAACAAAAACGGTTAAAAAATGACTCAGCAATGGCTATTTATGTGTTTTTGCTATTTATAGTAACAGCGGCCATCTTGGATGTCGGGCGGGGTCGCCTGGTACAAACTTTGGTCTATCCCACCTTAGGACCTTCCACACCAAATTTGGTTCCAATTGCCCCAGTGGTTTCAGAGGAGAAGATTAAAGTTTACGCACGCACGCACGCACGGACGCACGCAAAACCATGCCATAAGCTCAGCTGGCTATAGCCAGTTGAGCTAAAAATGACTCAACAATGGCTATTTATGTGTTTTTGCTATTTATAGTAACAGCGGCCATCTTGGATGTTGGGCGGGGTCGCCTGGTACAAACTTTAGTCTACTCCACCTAAGGACCTTCCACACCGAATTTGGTCCCTATTGGCCCAGTGGTTTCGGAGGAGAAGATTTTCAAATAATTGATTAAATATTACACCTCATTTGCATAATTCGTAAAAATCAGGTCAACGAAAAATTTCTCAGAAAAACCCGTTTTATCTGTTGAATGCCCTGCTATCTACTCTCTACATTTTAAATTTGAACAAAAACAGTTAAAAAATGACTCAACAATGGCTATTTATGTGTTTTTGCTATTTATAGTAACAGCGGCCATCTTGGACGTCGGGCGGGGTCGCCTGGTACAAACTTTGGTCTACCCCACCTAGGGACCTACCATACCAAATTTGGTCCCAATTGGCCCAGTGGTTTCAGAGGAGAAGATTTTCAAAGAATTGATTAAATATTACACCTCATTTGCATAATTCGTAAAAATCGGGTCAACGAAAAATTTCTCATAAAAACCCGTTACATATGTTGAATGCCCCGCTATCTACTCTCTACATTTCAAATTTGAACAAAAACGGTTAAAAAATGACTCAGCAATGGCTATTTATGTGTTTTTGCTATTTATAGTAACAGCGGCCATCTTGGATGTCGGGCGGGGTCGCCTGGTACAAACTTTAGTCTACCCCACCTAGGGACCTTCCACACCAATTTGGTTCCAATTGGCCCAGTGGTTTCAGAGGAGAAGATTTTCAAAGAATTGATTAAATATTACACCTCATTTGCATAATTCGTAAAAATCGGGTCAACGAAAAATTTCTCATAAAAACCCGTTAATATGTTGAATGCCCCGCTATCTACTCTCTACATTTCAAATTTGAACAAAAAACGGTTAAAAAATGACTCAGCAATGGCTATTTATGTGTTTTTGCTATTTATAGTAACAGCGGCCATCTTGGATGTCGGGCGGGGTCGCCTGGTACAAACTTTGGTCTACCCCACCTAGGGACCTTCCACACCAAATTTGGTTCCAATTGGCCCAGTGGTTTCAGAGGAGAAGATTTTCAAAGAATTGATTAAATATTACACCTCATTTGCATAATTCGTAAAAATCGGGTCAACGAAAAATTTCTCATAAAAACCCGTTACATATGTTGAATGCCCCGCTATCTACTCTCTACATTTCAAATTTGAACAAAAACGGTTAAAAAATGACTCAGCAATGGCTATTTATGTGTTTTTGCTATTTATAGTAACAGCGGCCATCTTGGATGTCGGGCGGGGTCGCCTGGTACAAACTTTGGTCTACCCCACCTAGGGACCTTCCACACCAAATTTGGTTCCAATTGGCCCAGTGGTTTCAGAGGAGAAGATTTTCAAAGAATTGATTAAATATTACACCTCATTTGCATAATTCGTAAAAATCGGGTCAACGAAAAATTTCTCATAAAAACCCGTTACATATGTTGAATGCCCCGCTATCTACTCTCTACATTTCAAATTTGAACAAAAACGGTTAAAAAATGACTCAGGCAATGGCTATTTATGTGTTTTTGCTATTTATAGTAACAGCGGCCATCTTGGATGTCGGGCGGGGTCGCCTGGTACAAACTTTAGGTCTACCCCACCTAGGGACCTTCCACACCAAATTTGGTTCCAATTGGCCCAGTGGTTTCAGAGGAGAAGATTTTCAAAGAATTGATTAAATATTACACCTCATTTGCATAATTCGTAAAAATCGGGTCAACGAAAAATTTCTCATAAAAACCCGTTACATATGTTGAATGCCCCGCTATCTACTCTCTACATTTCAAATTTGAACAAAAATCGGTTAAAAAATGACTCAGCAATGGCTATTTATGTGTTTTGCTATTTATAGTAACAGCGGCCATCTTGGATGTCGGGCGGGGTCGCCTGGTACAAACTTGAGTCTACCCCACCTAGGGACCTTCCACACCAAATTTGGTTCCAATTGGCCCCGTGGTTTCAGAGGAGAAGATTTCAAAGAATTGATTAAATATTACACCTCATTTGCATAATTCGTAAAAATCAGGTCAACGAAAAATTTCTCAGAAAAACCCGTTTATCTGTTGAATGCCCTGCTATCTACTCTCTACATTTAAATTTGAACAAAAACAGTTAAAAAATGACTCAACAATGGCTATTTATGTGTTTTTGCTATTTATAGTAACAGCGGCCATCTTGGATGTCGGGCGGGGTCGCCTGGTACAAACTTTGGTCTACCCCACCTAGGGACCTACCATACCAAATTTGGTCCCAATTGGCCCAGTGGTTTCAGAGGAGAAGATTTTCAAAGAATTGATTAAATATTACACCTCATTTGCATAATTCGTAAAAATCGGGTCAACGAAAAATTTCTCAGAAAAACCCGTTAAATATATTGAATGCCCCGCTATCTACTCTCTACATTTAAAATTTGAACAAAAACGGTTAAAAAATTGACTCAGCAATGGCTATTTATGTGTTTTTGCTATTTATAGTAACAGCGGCCATCTTGGATGTCGGGCGGGGTCGCCTGGTACAAACTTTAGTCTACCCCACCTAGGGACCTTCCACACCAAATTTGGTTCCAATTGGCCCAGTGGTTTCAGAGGAGAAGATTTTCAAAGAATTGATTAAATATTACACCTCATTTGCATAATTCGTAAAAATCGGGTCAACGAAAAATTTCTCATAAAAACCCGTTAAATATGTTGAATGCCCCGCTATCTACTCTCTACATTTCAAATTTGAACAAAAACGGTTAAAAAATGACTCAGCAATGGCTATTTATGTGTTTTTGCTATTTATAGTAACAGCGGCCATCTTGGATGTCGGGCGGGGTCGCCTGGTACAAACTTTAGTCTACTCCACCTAGGGACCTTCCACACCGAAATTTGGTCCCTATTGGCCCAGTGGTTTCAGAGGAGAAGATTTTCAAAGAATTGATTAAATATTACACCTCATTTGCATAATTCGTAAAAATCGGGTCAACGAAAAATTTCTCAGAAAAACCCGTTAATATGTTGAATGCCCTGCTATCTACTCTCTACATTTCAAATTTGAACAAAAACAGTTAAAAAATGACTCAACAATGGCTATTTATGTGTTTTTGCTATTTATAGTAACAGCGGCCATCTTGGATGTCGGGCGGGGTCGCCTGGTACAAACTTTGGTCTACCCCACCTAGGGACCTTACCATACCAAATTTGGTCCCAATTGGCCCAGTGGTTTCAGAGGAGAAGATTTTCAAAGAATTGATTAAATATTACACCTCATTTGCATAATTCGTAAAAATCGGGTCAACGAAAAATTTCTCAGAAAAACCCGTTAAATATGTTGAATGCCCCGCTATCTACTCTCTACATTTCAAATTTGAACAAAAACGGTTAAAAATGCACTCAACAATGGCTATTTATGTGTTTTTGCTATTTATAGTAACAGCGGCCATCTTGGATGTTGGGCGGGGTCGCCTGGTACAAACTTTAGTCTACTCCACCTAAGGACCTTCCACCATGAATTTGGTCCCTATTGGCCCAGTGGTTTCGGAGGAGAAGATTTTCAATAATTGATTAAATATTACACCTCATTTGCATAATTCGTAAAAATCGGGTCAACGAAAAATTTCTCAGAAAAACCCGTTTATATATGTTGAATGCCCTGCTATCTACTCTCTACATTTTAAATTTGAACAAAAAACAGTTAAAAAATGACTCAACAATGGCTATTTATGTGTTTTTGCTATTTATAGTAACAGCGGCCATCTTGGATGTCGGGCGGGGTCGCCTGGTACAAACTTTGGTCTACCCCACCTAGGGACCTACCACTACCAAATTTGGTCCCAATTGGCCCAGTGGTTTCAGAGGAGAAGATTTTCAAAGAATTGATTAAATATTACACCTCATTTGCATAATTCGTAAAAATCGGGTCAACGAAAAATTTCTCATAAAAACCCGTTAATATATGTGAATGCCCCGCTATCTACTCTCTACATTTCAAATTTGAACAAAAACGGTTAAAAAATGACTCAGCAATGGGCTATTTATGTGTTTTTGCTATTTATAGTAACAGCGGCCATCTTGGATGTCGGGCGGGGTCGCCTGGTACAAACTTTAGGTCTACCCCACCTAGGGACCTTCCACACCAAATTTGGTTCCCAATTGGCCCAGTGGTTTCAGAGGAGAAGATTTTCAAAGAATTGATTAAATATACACCTCTTTGCATAATTCGTAAAAATCGGGTCAACGAAAAAATTTCTCATAAAAACCCGTTACATAGGTTGAATGCCCCGCAATCTACTCTCTACATTTCAATTTGAACAAAACGGTTAAAAAATGACTCAGCAATGGCTATTTATGTGTTTTTGCTATTTTAGTAACAGCGGCCATCTTGGATGTCGGGCGGGGTCGCCTGGTACAAACTTTGGTCTATCCCACCTTAGGACCTTACCATACCAAATTTGGTTCCAATTGCCCAGTGGTTCAGAGGAGAAGATTTCAAGAATGATTAATATACGCTCAGGGCATAAGGCGTAAAGAATCGGGTCAACGGAAAATTTCTAAGAAAAACCCGTAAAGTCATTGAAGCCGCAGCTTGGCTATAAGCCAGTTGAACAGAAACGGAAAAATTGACTCAACAATGGCTATTTACTGTGTTTGTGTTGCTATTTCATAGTAACAGCGGCCATCTTGGATGTTGGGCGGGGTCGCCTGGTACAAACTTTAGTCTACTCCACCTAAGGACCTTCCACACCGAATTTGGTCCCTATTGGCCCAGTGGTTTCGGAGGAGAAGATTTTCAAATAATTGATTAAATATTACACCTCATTTGCATAATTCGTAAAAATCAGGTCAACGAAAAATTCTCAGAAAAACCCGTTTTATCTGTTGAATGCCCTGCTATCTACTCTCTACATTTTAAATTTGAACAAAACAGTTAAAAAATGACTCAACAATGGCTATTTATGTGTTTTTGCTATTTATAGTAACAGCGGCCATCTTGGACGTCGGGCGGGGTCGCCTGGTACAAACTTTGGTCTACCCCACCTAGGGACCTACCATACCAAATTTGGTCCCAATTGGCCCAGTGGTTTCAGAGGAGAAGATTTTCAAAGAATTGATTAAATATTACACCTCATTTGCATAATTCGTAAAAATCAGGTCAACGAAAAATTTCTCAGAAAAACCCGTTAAATATATTGAATGCCCCGCTATATACTCTCTACATTTAAAATTTGAACAGAAACGGTTAAAAATTGACTCAACAATGGCTATTTATGTGTTTTTGCTATTTATAGTAACAGCGGCCATCTTGGATGTTGGGCGGGGTCGCCTGGTACAAACTTTAGTCTACTCCACCTAAGGACCTTCCACACCGAATTTGGTCCCTATTGGCCCAGTGGTTTCGGAGGAGAAGATTTTCAAATAATTGATTAAATATTACACCTCATTTGCATAATTCGTAAAAATCAGGTCAACGAAAAAATTTCTCAGAAAAACCCGTTTTATCTGTTGAATGCCCTGCTATCTACTCTCTACATTTTAAATTTGAACAAAAACAGTTAAAAAATGACTCAACAATGGCTATTTATGTGTTTTTGCTATTTATAGTAACAGCGGCCATCTTGGATGTCGGGCGGGGTCGCCTGGTACAAACTTTGGTCTACCCCACCTAGGGACCTACCATACCAAATTTGGTCCCAATTGGCCCAGTGGTTTCAGAGGAGAAGATTTTCAAAGAATTGATTAAATATTACACCTCATTTGCATAATTCGTAAAAATCGGGTCAACGAAAAATTTCTCAGAAAAACCCGTTAAATATATTGAATGCCCCGCTATATACTCTCTACATTTAAAATTTGAACAAAAACGGTTAAAAATTCACTCAACAATGGCTATTTTGGTTTTTGCTATTTATAGTAACAGCGGCCATCTTGGATGTTGGGCGGGGTCGCCTGGTACAAACTTTAGTCTACTCCACCTAAGGACCTTCCACATTGAATTTGGTCCCTATTGGCCCAGTGGTTTCGGAGGAGAAGATTTTCAAATAATTGATTAAATATTACACCTCATTGCATAATTCGTAAAAATCGGGTCAACGAAAAATTTCTCAGAAAAACCCGTTATCATATTTTGAATGCCTGGCTATCTACTCTCTACATTTTAAATTTGAACAAAAACCGTTAAAAATGACTCAACAATGGCTATTTATGTGTTTTTGCTATTTATAGTAACAGCGGCCATCTTGGATGTCGGGCGGGGTCGCCTGGTACAAACTTTGGTCTACTCCACCTAGGACCTTCCACACCAATTTGGTTCCACTATTGGCCCAGTGGTTTCAGAGGAGAAGATTTTCAAAGAATTGATTAAATATTACACCTCATTTGCATAATTCGTAAAAATCGGGTCAACGAAAAATTTCTCATAAAAACCCGTTACATCTGTGAATGCCCTGCTATCTACTCTCTACATTTCAAATTTGAACAAAAACGGTTAAAAAATGACTCAGCAATGGCTATTTATGTGTTTTTGCTATTTATAGTAACAGCGGCCATCTTGGATGTCGGGCGGGGTCGCCTGGTACAAACTTTGGCTACCCACCTAGGGACCTTCCACACCAAATTTGGTTCCAATTGGCCCAGTGGTTTCAGAGGAGAAGATTTTCAAAGAATTGATTAAATATTACACCTCATTTGCATAATTCGTAAAAATCGGGTCAACGAAAAATTTCTCATAAAAACCCGTTTTATCTGTTGAATGCCCGCTATCTACTCTCTACATTTAAAATTTGAAACAAAAACAGTTATAAAAATGACTCAACAATGGCTATTTATGTGTTTTTGCTATTTATAGTAACAGCGGCCATCTTGGATGTCGGGCGGGGTCGCCTGGTAGAAACATTTGGTCTACCCCACCGAGGGACCTACCACATACCAATTTGTCCAATGGGCCCAGTGGTTTCAGAGGAGAAGATTTTCAAAGAATTGATTAAATATTACACCTCATTTGCATAATTCGTAAAAATCGGTCAACGAAAAATTTTCTCAGAAAACCACTTAAATATTAGAATGCCCCGCTATATACTCTCACATTTTAAAATTTGAACAAAAACGTTAAAAATGACTCACTAAAATGGCTATTTGGTTTTTGCTTATTTATAGTAACAGCGGCCATCTTGGATGTTGGGCGGGGTCGCCTGGTACAAACTTTAGTCTACTCCACCTAAGGACCTTCCACATCTGAATTTGGTCCCTATTGGCCCAGTGGTTTCAGGAGGAGAAGATTTTCAAATAATTGGATTGAAATATTACACCTCATTTGCATAATTCGTAAAAATCGGGTCAACGAAAAATTTCTCAGAAAAACCCGTTAATATATTTGAATGCCCCGCTATCTACTCTCTACATTTAAATTTGAACAAAAACGGTTAAAAATGACTCAACAATGGCTATTTATGTGTTTTTGCTATTTATAGTAACAGCGGCCATCTTGGATGTCGGGCGGGGTCGCCTGGTACAAACTTTAGGTCTACTCCACCTAAGGACCTTCCACACCGAATTTGGTCCCTATTGGCCCAGTGGTTTCGGAGGAGAAGATTTTCAAATAATTGATTAAATATTAACACCTCATTTGCATAATTCGTAAAAATCAGGTCAACGAAAAATTTCTCAGAAAAACCCGTTTATCTGTTGAATGCCCTGCTATCTACTCTCTACATTTTAAATTTGAACAAAAACAGTTAAAAAATGACTCAACAATGGCTATTTATGTGTTTTTGCTATTTATAGTAACAGCGGCCATCTTGGATGTCGGGCGGGGTCGCCTGGTACAAACTTTGGTCTACCCCACCTAGGGACCTACCATACCAAATTTGGTCCCAATTGGCCCAGTGGTTTCAGAGGAGAAGATTTTCAAAGAATTGATTAAATATTACACCTCATTAGCATAATTCGTAAAAATTGGGTCAACGAAAAATTTCTCAGAAAAACCCGTTAAATATATTGAATGCCCCGCTATATACTCTCTACATTTAAAATTTGAACAAAAACGGTTAAAAATTGACTCAACAATGGCTATTTTGGTTTCTGCTATTTATAGTAACAGCGGCCATCTTGGATGTTGGGCGGGGTCGCCTGGTACAAACTTTAGTCTACTCCACCTAAGGACCTTCCACATTGAATTTGGTCCCTATTGGCCCAGTGGTTTCGGAGGAGAAGATTTTCAAATAATTGATTAAATATTACACCTCATTTGCATAATTCGTAAAAATCGGGTCAACGAAAAATTTCTCAGAAAAACCCGTTATATATTTGAATGCCTGGCTATCTACTCTCTACATTTTAAATTTGAACAAAAAACCGTTAAAAAATGACTCAACAATGGCTATTTATGTGTTTTTGCTATTTATAGTAACAGCGGCCATCTTGGATGTCAAGCGGGGTCGCCTGGTACAAACTTTGGTCTACTCCACCTAAGGACCTTCCACACCGGATTTTCAAATAATTGATTAAATATTACACCTCATTTGCATAATTCGTAAAAATCGGGTCAACGAAAAATTTCTCAGAAAAACCCGTTATATATTTTGAATGCCTGGCTATCTACTCTCTACATTTTAAATTTGAACAAAAAACCGTTAAAAAATGACTCAACAATGGCTATTTATGTGTTTTTGCTATTTATAGTAACAGCGGCAATCTTGGATGTCAAGCGGGGTCGCCTGGTACAAACTTTGGTCTACTCCACCTAAGGACCTTCCACACCGAATTTGGTCCCTATTGGCCCAGTGGTTTCAGAGGAGAAGATTTTTCAAAGAATTGATTAAATATTACACCTCATTTGCATAATTCGTAAAAATTCGGTCAACGAAAAATTTCTCATAAAAGCCCGTTACATATGTTGAATGCCCCGCTATCTACTCTCTACATTTCAAATTTGAACAAAAACGGTTAAAAAATGACTCAGCAATGGCTATTTATGTGTTTTTGCTATTTATAGTAACAGCGAACATCATGGATGTCGGGCGGGGTCGCCTGGTACAAACTTTGGTCTATCCCACCTAGGGACCTTCCACACCAAATTTGGTTCCAATTGCCCCAGTGGTTTCAGAGGAGAAGATTAAAGTTTACGCACGCACGCACGCACGGACGCACGCAAAACCATGCCATAAGCTCAGCTGGCTATAGCCAGTTGAGCTAAAAATGACTCATTAATGGCTATTTATGTGTTTTTGCTATTTATAGTAACAGCGGCCATCTTGGATGTTGGGCGGGGTCGCCTGGTACAAACTTTAGTCTACTCCACCTAAGGACCTTCCACACCGAATTTGGTCCCTATTGGCCCAGTGGTTTCGGAGGAGAAGATTTTCAAATAATTGATTAAATATTACACCTCATTTGCATAATTCGTAAAAATCAGGTCAACGAAAAATTTCTCAGAAAAACCCGTTTTATCTGTTGAATGCCCTGCTATCTACTCTCTACATTTTAAATTTGAACAAAAACAGTTAAAAAATGACTCAACAATGGCTATTTATGTGTTTTTGCTATTTATAGTAACAGCGGCCATCTTGGATGTCGGGCGGGGTCGCCTGGTACAAACTTTGGTCTACCCCACCTAGGGACCTACCATACCAAATTTGGTCCCAATTGGCCCAGTGGTTTCAGAGGAGAAGATTTTCAAAGAATTGATTAAATATTACACCTCATTTGCATAATTCGTAAAAATCGGGTCAACGAAAAATTTCTCAGAAAAACCCGTTAAATATATTGAATGCCCCGCTATATACTCTCTACATTTAAAATTTGAACAAAAACGGTTAAAAATTGACTCAACAATGGCTATTTTGGTTTTTGCTATTTATAGTAACAGCGGCCATCTTGGATGTTGGGCGGGGTCGCCTGGTACAAACTTTAGTCTACTCCACCTAAGGACCTTTCACATTGAATTTGGTCCCTATTGGCCCAGTGGTTTCGGAGGAGAAGATTTTCAAATAATTGATTAAATATTACACCTCATTTGCATAATTCGTAAAAATCGGGTCAACGAAAAATTTCTCAGAAAAAACCCGTTATTATTTTGAATGCCTGGCTATCTACTCTCTACATTTTAAATTTGAACAAAAAACCGTTAAAAAATGACTCAACAATGGCTATTTATGTGTTTTTGCTATTTATAGTAACAGCGGCCATCTTGGATGTCAAGCGGGGTCGCCTGGTACAAACTTTGGTCTACTCCACCTAAGGACCTTCCACACCGAATTTGGTCCCTATTGGCCCAGTGGTTTCGGAGGAGAAGATTTTCAAAGAATTGATTAAATATTACACCTCATTTGCATAATTCGTAAAAATCGGGTCAACGAAAAATTTCTCATAAAAACCCGTTACATATGTTGAATGCCCCGCTATCTACTCTCTACATTTCAAATTTGAACAAAAACGGTTAAAAAATGACTCAGCAATGGCTATTTATGTGTTTTTGCTATTTATAGTAACAGCGGCCATCTTGGATGTCGGGCCGGGTCGCCTGGTACAAACTTTGGTCTATCCCACCTTAGGACCTTCACACCAAATTTGGTTCCAATTGCCCCAGTGGTTTCAGAGGAGAAGATTAAAGTTTACGCACGCACGCACGCACGCAAAACCATGCCATAAGCTCAGCTGGCTATAGCCAGTTGAGCTAAAAATGACTCAACAATGGCTATTTATGTGTTTTTGCTATTTATAGTAACAGCGGCCATCTTGGATGTTGGGCGGGGTCGCCTGGTACAAACTTTAGTCTACTCCACCTAAGGACCTTCCACACCGAATTTGGTCCCTATTGGCCCAGTGGTTTCGGAGGAGAAGATTTTCAAATAATTGATTAAATATTACACCTCATTTGCATAATTCGTAAAAATCAGGTCAACGAAAAATTTGTCAGAAAAACCCGTTTTATCTGTTGAATGCCCTGCTATCTACTCTCTACATTTTAAATTTGAACAAAAACAGTTAAAAAATGACTCAACAATGACTATTTATGTGTTTTTGCTATTTATAGTAACAGCGGCCATCTTGGACGTCGGGCGGGGTCGCCTGGTACAAACTTTGGTCTACCCCACCTTGGGACCTATCATACCAAATTTGGTCCCAATTGGCCCAGTGGTTTCAGAGGAGAAGATTTTCAAATAATTGATTAAATATTACACCTCATTTGCATAATTCGTAAAAATCGGGTCAACGAAAAATTTCTCAGAAAAACCCGTTAAATATATTGAATGCCCCGCTATATACTCTCTACATTTAAAATTTGAACAAAAACGGTTAAAAATTGACTCAACAATGGCTATTTATGTGTTTTTGCTATTTATAGTAACAGCGGCCATCTTGGATGTTGGGCGGGATCGCCTGGTACAAACTTTAGTCTACTCCACCTAAGGACCTTCCACACCGAATTTGGTCCCTATTGGCCCAGTGGTTTTGGAGGAGAAGATTTTCAAATGATTGATTAAATATTACACCTCATTTGCATAATTCGTAAAAATCGGGTCAACGAAAAATTTCTCAGAAAAACCCGTTTTATATTTTGAAAGCCTGGCTATCTACTCTCTACATTTTAAATTTGAACAAAAAACCGTAAAAAATGACTCAACAATGGCTATTTATGTATTTTTGCTATTTATAGTAACAGCGGCCATCTTGGATGTCGGGCGGGGTCGCCTGGTACAAAATTTGGTCTACCCCACCTAGGGACCTACCATACCAAATTTGGTCCCAATTGGCCCAGTGGTTTCAGAGGAGAAGATTTTCAAAGAATTGATTAAATATTACACCTCATTTGCATAATTCGTAAAAATCGGGTCAACGAAAAATTTCTCAGAAAAACCCGTTAAATATATTGAATGCCCCGCTATATACTCTCTACATTTAAAATTTGAACAAAAACGGTTAAAAATTGACTCAACAATGGCTATTTTGGTTTTTGCTATTTATAGTAACAGCGGCCATCTTGGATGTTGGGCGGGGTCGCCTGGTACAAACTTTGGTCTACTCCACCTAAGGACCTTCCACACCGAATTTGGTCCCTATTGGCCCAGTGGTTTCGGAGGAGAAGATTTTCAAAGAATTGATTAAATATTACACTTCATTTGCATAATTTGTAAAAATCGGGTCAACGAAAAATTTCTCAGAAAAAGCCGTTATATATATTGAATGCCCCGCTATCTACTCTCTACATTTCAAATTTGAACAAAAACGGTTAAAAATTGACTCAACAATGGCTATTTATGTGTTTTTGCTATTTATAGTAACAGCGGCCATTTTCGAAGTCGGGCGGGGTCGCCTGGTACAAACTTTAGTCTACTCCACCTAAGGAAATTCCACACCGAATTTGGTCCCAATTGGCCCAGTGGTTTCGGAGGAGAAGATTTTCAAAAAATTGATTAAATATAACACCTCATTTGCATAATTCGTAAAAATCAGGTCAACGAAAAATTTCTCAGAAAAACCCGTTTTATCTGTTGAATGCCCTGCTATCTACTCTCTACATTTAAATTTGAACAAAAACAGTTAAAAAATGACTCAACAATGGCTATTTTGGTTTTTGCTATTTATAGTAACAGCGGCCATCTTGGATGTTGGGCGGGGTCGCCTGGTACAAACTTTAGTCTACTCCACCTAAGGACCTTCCACATTGAATTTGGTCCCTATTGGCCCAGTGGTTTCGGAGGAGAAGATTTTCAAATAATTGATTAAATATTACACCTCATTTGCATAATTCGTAAAAATCGGGTCAACGAAAAATTTCTCAGAAAAACCCGTTATATATTTTGAATGCCTGGCTATCTACTCTCTACATTTTAAATTTGAACAAAAAACCGTTAAAAAATGACTCAACAATGGCTATTTATGTGTTTTTGCTATTTATAGTAACAGCGGCCATCTTGGATGTCAAGCGGGGTCGCCTGGTACAAACTTTGGTCTACTCCACCTAAGTACCTTCCACACTGGATTTTCAAATAATTGATTAAATATTACACCTCATTTGCATAATTCGTAAAAATCGGGTCAACGAAAAATTTCTCAGAAAAAGCCGTTATATATATTGAATGCCCGGCTATATACTCTCTACATTTCAAATTTGAACAAAAACGGTTAAAAATTGACTCAACAATGGCTATTTATGTGTTTTTGCTATTTATAGTAACAGCGGCCATCTTGGAAGTCGGGCGGGGTCGCCTGGTACAAACTTTAGTCTACTCCACCTAAGGACCTTCCACACCGAATTTGGTCCCAATTGGCCAGTGGTTTCGGAGGAGAAGATTTTCAAAGACTTGATTAAATATAACACCTCTTTTGCATAATTCGTAAAATCAGGTCAACGAAAAATTTCTCAGAAAAACCCGTTTTATCTGTTGAATGCCCTGCTATCTACTCTGTACATTTTAAATTTGAACAAAAACAGTTAAAAAATGACTCAACAATGGCTATTTTGGTTTTTGCTATTTATAGTAACAGCGGCCATCTTGGATGTTGGGCGGGGTCGCCTGGTACAAACTTTAGTCTACTCCACCTAAGGACCTTCCACAATGAATTTGGTCCCTATTGGCCCAGTGGTTTCGGAGGAGAAGATTTTCAAATAATTGATTAAATATTACACCTCATTTGCATAATTCGTAAAAATCGGGTCAACGAAAAATTTCTCAGAAAAACCCGTTATATATTTTGAATGCCTGGCTATCTACTCTCTACATTTTAAATTTGAACAAAAAACCGTTAAAAAATGACTCAACAATGGCTATTTATGTGTTTTTGCTATTTATAGTAACAGCGGCCATCTTGGATGTCAAGCGGGGTCGCCTGGTACAAACTTTGGTCTACTCCACCTAAGTACCTTCCACACTGGATTTTCAAATAATTGATTAAATATTACACCTCATTTGCATAATTCGTAAAAATCGGGTCAACGAAAAATTTTTCAGAAAAAGCCGTTATATATATTGAATGCCCGGCTATATACTCTCTACATTTCAAATTTGAACAAAAACGGTTAAAAATTGACTCAACAATGGCTATTTATGTGTTTTTGCTATTTATAGTAACAGCGGCCATCTTGGAAGTCGGGCGGGGTCGCCTGGTAAAAACTTTAGTCTACTCCACCTAAGGACCTTCCACACCGAATTTGGTCCCAATTGGCCCAGTGGTTTCGGAGGAGAAGATTTTCAAAGACTTGATTAAATATAACACCTCTTTTGCATAATTCGTAAAAATCAGGTCAACGAAAAATTTCTCAGAAAAACCCGTTTTATCTGTTGAATGCCCTGCTATCTACTCTGTACATTTTAAATTTGAACAAAAACAGTTAAAAAATGACTCAACAATGGCTATTTTGGTTTTTGCTATTTATAGTAACAGCGGCCATCTTGGATGTTGGGCGGGGTCGCCTGGTACAAACTTTAGTCTACTCCACCTAAGGACCTTCCACAATGAATTTTATCCCTATTGGCCCAGTGGTTTCGGAGGAGAAGATTTTCAAATAATTGATTAAATATTACACCTCATTTGCATAATTCGTAAAAATCGGGTCAACGAAAAATTTCGCAGAAAAACCCGTTATATATTTTGAATGCCTGGCTATCTACTCTCTACATTTTAAATTTGAACAAAAAACCGTTAAAAAATGACTCAACAATGGCTATTTATGTGTTTTTGCTATTTATAGTAACAGCGGCCATCTTGGATGTCAAGCGGGGTCGCCTGGTACAAACTTTGGTCTACTCCACCTAAGGACCTTCCACACCGGATTTTCAAATAATTGATTAAATATTACACCTCATTTGCATAATTCGTAAAAATCGGGTCAACGAAAAATTTCTCAGAAAAACCCGTTATATATTTTGAATGCCTGGCTATCTACTCTCTACATTTTAAATTTGAACAAAAAACCGTTAAAAAATGACTCAACAATGGCTATTTATGTGTTTTTGCTATTTATAGTAACAGCGGCCATCTTGGAAGTCGGGCGGGGTCGCCTGGTACAAACTTTAGTCTACTCCACCTAAGGAAATTCCACACCGAATTTGGTCCCAATTGGCCCAGTGGTTTCGGAGGAGAAGATTTTCAAAAAATTGATTAAATATAACACCTCATTTGCATAATTCGTAAAAATCAGGTCAACGAAAAATTTCTCAGAAAAACCCGTTTTATCTGTTGAATGCCCTGCTATCTACTCTGTACATTTTAAATTTGAACAAAAACAGTTAAAAAATGACTCAACAATGGCTATTTTGGTTTTTGCTATTTACAGTAACAGCGGCCATCTTGGATGTTGGGCGGGGTCGCCTGGTACAAACTTTAGTCTACTCCACCTAAGGACCTTCCACATTGAATTTGGTCCCTATTGGCCCAGTGGTTTCGGAGGAGAAGATTTTCAAATAATTGATTAAATATTACACCTCATTTGCATAATTCGTAAAAATCGGGTCAACGAAAAATTTCTCAGAAAAACCCGTTATATATTTTGAATGCCTGGCTATCTACTCTCTACATTTTAAATTTGAACAAAAAACCGTTAAAAAATGACTCAACAATGGCTATTTATGTGTTTTTGCTATTTATAGTAACAGCGGCCATCTTGGATGTCAAGCGGGGTCGCCTGGTACAAACTTTGGTCTACTCCACCTAAGTACCTTCCACACTGGATTTTCAAATAATTGATTAAATATTACACCTCATTTGCATAATTCGTAAAAATCGGGTCAACGAAAAATTTCTCAGAAAAAGCCGTTATATATATTGAATGCCCGGCTATATACTCTCTACATTTCAAATTTGAACAAAAACGGTTAAAAATTGACTCAACAATGGCTATTTATGTGTTTTTGCTATTTATAGTAACAGCGGCCATCTTGGAAGTCGGGCGGGGTCGCCTGGTACAAACTTTAGTCTACTCCACCTAAGGACCTTCCACACCGAATTTGGTCCCAATTGGCCCAGTGGTTTCGGAGGAGAAGATTTTCAAAGACTTGATTAAATATAACACCTCTTTTGCATAATTCGTAAAAATCAGGTCAACGAAAAATTTCTCAGAAAAACCCGTTTTATCTGTTGAATGCCCTGCTATCTACTCTGTACATTTTAAATTTGAACAAAAACAGTTAAAAAATGACTCAACAATGGCTATTTTGGTTTTTGCTATTTATAGTAACAGCGGCCATCTTGGATGTTGGGCGGGGTCGCCTGGTACAAACTTTAGTCTACTCCACCTAAGGACCTTCCACAATGAATTTGTCCCTATTGGCCCAGTGGTTTCGGAGGAGAAGATTTTCAAATAATTGATTAAATATTACACCTCATTTGCATAATTCGTAAAAATCGGGTAAACGAAAAATTTCGCAGAAAAACCCGTTATATATTTTGAATGCCTGGCTATCTACTCTCTACATTTTAAATTTGAACAAAAAACCGTTAAAAATGACTCAACAATGGCTATTTATGTGTTTTTGCTATTTATAGTAACAGCGGCCATCTTGGATGTCAAGCGGGGTCGCCTGGTACAAACTTTGGTCTACTCCACCTAAGGACCTTCCACACCGGATTTTCAAATAATTGATTAAATATTACACCTCATTTGCATAATTCGTAAAAATCGGGTCAACGAAAAATTTCTCAGAAAAACCCGTTATATATTTTGAATGCCTGGCTATCTACTCTCTACATTTTAAATTTGAACAAAAAACCGTTAAAAAATGACTCAACAATGGCTATTTATGTGTTTTTGCTATTTATAGTAACAGCGGCCATCTTGGAAGTCGGGCGGGGTCGCCTGGTACAAACTTTAGTCTACTCCACCTAAGGAAATTCCACACCGAATTTGGTCCCAATTGGCCCAGTGGTTTCGGAGGAGAAGATTTTCAAAGAATTGATTAAATATACACCTCATTTGCATAATTCGTAAAAATCAGGTCAACGAAAAATTTCTCAGAAAAACCCGTTTATCTGTTGAATGCCCTGCTATCTACTCTGTACATTTTAAATTTGAACAAAAACAGTTAAAAAATGACTCAACAATGGCTATTTTGGTTTTTGCTATTTACAGTAACAGCGGCCATCTTGGATGTTGGGCGGGGTCGCCTGGTACAAACTTTAGTCTACTCCACCTAAGGACCTTCCACATTGAATTTGGTCCCTATTGGCCCAGTGGTTTCGGAGGAGAAGATTTTCAAATAATTGATTAAATATTACACCTCATTTGCATAATTCGTAAAAATCGGGTCAACGAAAAATTTCTCAGAAAAACCCGTTATATATTGTGAATGCCTGGCTATCTACTCTCTACATTTTAAATTTGAACAAAAAACCGTTAAAAAATGACTCAACAATGGCTATTTATGTGTTTTTGCTATTTATAGTAACAGCGGCCATCTTGGATGTCAAGCGGGGTCGCCTGGTACAAACTTTGGTCTACTCCACCTAAATACCTTCCACACTGGATTTTCAAATAATTGATTAAATATTACACCTCATTTGCATAATTCGTAAAAATCGGGTCAACGAAAAATTTCTCAGAAAAAGCCGTTATATATATTGAATGCCCGGCTATATACTCTCTACATTTCAAATTTGAACAAAAACGGTTAAAAATTGACTCAACAATGGCTATTTATGTGTTTTTGCTATTTATAGTAACAGCGGCCATCTTGGAAGTCGGGCGGGGTCGCCTGGTACAAACTTTAGTCTACTCCACCTAAGGACCTTCCACACCGAATTTGGTCCCCAATTGGCCCAGTGGTTTCGGAGGAGAAGATTTTCAAAGACTTGATTAAATATAACACCTCTTTTGCATAATTCGTAAAAATCAGGTCAACGAAAAATTTCTCAGAAAAACCCGTTTTATCTGTTGAATGCCCTGCTATCTACTCTGTACATTTTAAATTTGAACAAAAACAGTTAAAAAATGACTCAACAATGGCTATTTTGGTTTTTGCTATTTATAGTAACAGCGGCCATCTTGGATGTAGGGCGGGGTCGCCTGGTACAAACTTTGGTCTACCCCACCTAGGACCTTACCATACCAAATTTGGTCCCTATTGGCCCAGTGGTTTCAGAGGAGAAGATTTTCAAAGAATTGATTAAATATTACACCTCATTTGCATAATTCGTAAAAATCGGGTCAACGAAAAATTTCTCAGAAAAACCCGTAATATATTGAATGCCCCGCTATCTACTCTCTACATTTAAAATTTGAACAAAAAACCGGTTAAAAATGACTCAACAATGGCTATTTATGTGTTTTTGCTATTATAGTAACAGCGGCCATCTTGGATGTCGGGCGGGGTCGCCTGGTACAAACTTTAGGTCTACTCCACCTAAGGACCTTCCACAAGAATTGGTCCCTATTGGCCCAGTGGTTTCGGAGGAGAAGATTTAAATAATTGATTAAATATTACACCTCATTTGCATAATTCGTAAAAATCGGGTCAACGAAAAATTTCTCAGAAAAACCCGTTATATATTTTGAATGCCTGGCTATCTACTCTCTACATTTTAAATTTGAACAAAAAACCGTTAAAAAATGACTCAACAATGGCTATTTATGTGTTTTTGCTATTTATAGTAACAGCGGCAATCTTGGATGTCAAGCGGGGTCGCCTGGTACAAACTTTGGTCTACTCCACCTAAGGATCTTCCACACCGAATTTGGTCCCTATTAGCCCAGTGGTTTCAGAGGAGAAGATTTTTCAAAGAATTGATTAAATATTACACCTCATTTGCATAATTCGTAAAAATTCGGTCAACGAAAAATTGCTCATAAAAACCCGTTACATATGTTGAATGCCCCGCTATCTACTCTCTACATTTCAAATTTGAACAAAAACGGTTAAAAAATGACTCAGTAATGGCTATTTATGTGTTTTTGCTATTTATAGTAACAGCGAACATCTTGGATGTCGGGCGGGGTCGCCTGGTACAAACTTTAGTCTACCCCACCTAGGGACCTTCCACACCAAATTTGGTTCCAATTGGCCCAGTGGTTTCAGAGGAGAAGATTTTCAAAGAATTGATTAAATATAACACCTCATTTGCATAATTCGTAAAAATCGGGTCAACGAAAAATTTCTCATAAAAACCCGTTACATATGTTGAATGCCCCGCTATCTACTCTCTACATTTCAAGTTTGAACAAAAACGGTTAAAAAATGACTCAGCAATGGCTATTTATGTGTTTTTGCTATTTATAGTAACAGCGGCCATCTTGGATGTCGGGCGGGGTCGCCTGGTACAAACTTTGGTCTATCCCACCTTAGGACCTTCCACACCAAATTTGGTTCCAATTGTCCCAGTGGTTTCAGAGGAGAAGATTAAAGTTTACGCACGCACGCACGCACGCAAAACCATGCCATAAGCTCAGCTGGCTATAGCCAGTTGAGCTAAAAATGACTCAACAATGGCTATTTATGTTTTTGCTATTTATAGTAACAGCGGCCATCTTGGATGTTGGGCGGGGTCGCCTGGTACAAACTTTAGTCTACTCCACCTAAGGACCTTCCACACCGAATTTGGTCCCTATTGGCCCAGTGGTTTCGGAGGAGAAGATTTTCAAATAATTGATTAAATATTACACCTCATTTGCATAATTCGTAAAAATCAGGTCAACGAAAAATTTCTCAGAAAAACCCGTTTTATCTGTTGAATGCCCTGCTATCTACTCTCTACATTTTAAATTTGAACAAAAACAGTTAAAAAATGACTCAACAATGGCTATTTATGTGTTTTTGCTATTTATAGTAACAGCGGCCATCTTGGACGTCGGGCGGGGTCGCCTGGTACAAACTTTGGTCTACCCCACCTAGGGACCTACCATACCAAATTTGGTCCCAATTGGCCCAGTGGTTTCAGAGGAGAAGATTTTCAAAGAATTGATTAAATATTACACCTCATTTGCATAATTCGTAAAAATCGGGTCAACGAAAAATTTCTCAGAAAAACCCGTTAAATATATTGAATGCCCCGCTATATACTCTCTACATTTAAAATTTGAACAAAAACGGTTAAAAATTGACTCAACAATGGCTATTTATGTGTTTTTGCTATTTATAGTAACAGCGGCCATCTTGGATGTTGGGCGGGGTCGCCTGGTACAAACTTTAGTCTACTCCACCTAAGGACCTTCAACACCGAATTTGGTCCCTATTGGCCCAGTGGTTTCGGAGGAGAAGATTTTGAAATAATTGATTAAATATTACACCTCATTTGCATAATTCGTAAAAATCGGGTCAACGAAAAATTTCTCAGAAAAACCCGTTATATATTTTGAATGCCTGGCTATCTACTCTCTACATTTTAAATTTGAACAAAAAACCGTTAAAGAATGACTCAACAATGGCTATTTATGTGTTTTTGCTATTTATAGTAACAGCGGCCATCTTGGATGTCAAGCGGGGTCGCCTGGTACAAACTTTGGTCTACTCCACCTAAGGACCTTCCACACCGGATTTTCAAATAATTGATTAAATATTACACCTCATTTGCATAATTCGTAAAAATCAGGTCAACGAAAAATTTCTCATAAAAACCCGTTACATATGTTGAATGCCCCCCTATCTACTCTCTACATTTCAAATTTGAACAAAAACGGTTAAAAAATGACTCAGTAATGGCTATTTATCTGTTTTTGCTATTTATAGTAACAGCGAACATCTTGGATGTCGGGCGAGGTCGCCTGGTACAAACTTTAGTCTACCCCACCTAGGGACCTTCCACACCAAATTTGGTTCCAATTGGCCCAGTGGTTTCAGAGGAGAAGATTTTCAAAGAATTGATTAAATATAACACCTCATTTGCATAATTCGTAAAAATCGGGTCAACGAAAAATTTCTCATAAAAACCCGTTACATATGTTGAATGCCCCGCTATCTACTCTCTACATTTCAAATTTGAACAAAAACGGTTAAAAAATGACTCAGCAATGGCTATTTATGTGTTTTTGCTATTTATAGTAACAGCGGCCATCTTGGATGTCTGGCGGGGTCGCCTGGTACAAACTTTGGTCTATCCCACCTTAGGACCTTCCACACCAAATTTGGTTCCAATTGCCCCAGTGGTTTCAGAGGAGAAGATTAAAGTTTACGCACGCACGCACGCACGGACGCACGCAAAACCATGCCATAAGCTCAGCTGGCTATAGCGAGTAGAGCTAAAAATGACTCAACAATGGCTATTTATGTGTTTTTGATATTTATAGTAACAGCGGCCATCTTGGATGTTGGGCGGGGTCGCCATGGTACAAACTTTAGTCTACTCCACCTAAGGACCTTCAACACCGAATTTGGTCCCTATTGGCCCAGTGGTTTCGGAGGAGAAGATTTTCAAATAATTGATTAAATATTACACCTCATTTGCATAATTCGTAAAAATCAGGTCAACGAAAAATTTGTCAGAAAAACCCGTTTTATCTGTTGAATGCCCTGCTATCTACTCTCTACATTTTAAATTTGAACAAAAACAGTTAAAAAATGACTCAACAATGGCTATTTATGTGTTTTTGCTATTTATAGTAACAGCGGCCATCTTGGACGTCGGGCGGGGTCGCCTGGTACAAACTTTGGTCTACCCCACCTAGGGACCTACCATACCAAATTTGGTCCCAATTGGCCCAGTGGTTTCAGAGGAGAAGATTTTCAAAGAATTGATTAAATATTACACCTCATTTGCATAATTCGTAAAAATCGGGTCAACGAAAAATTTCTCAGAAAAACCCGTTATATATTTTGAATGCCTGGCTATCTACTCTCTACATTTAAAATTTGAACAAAAACGGTTAAAAAATGACTCAACAATGGCTATTTATGTGTTTTTGCTATTTATAGTAACAGCGGCCATCTTGGATGTCAAGCGGGGTCGCCTGGTACAAACTTTGGTCTACTCCACCTAAGGACCTTCCACACCGGATTTTCAAATAATTGATTAAATATTACACCTCATTTGCATAATTCGTAAAAATCAGGTCAACGAAAAATTTCTCATAAAAACCCGTTACATATGTTGAATGCCCCCCTATCTACTCTCTACATTTCAAATTTGAACAAAAACGGTTAAAAAATGACTCAGTAATGGCTATTTATCTGTTTTTGCTATTTATAGTAACAGCGAACATCTTGGATGTCGGGCGAGGTCGCCTGGTACAAACTTTAGTCTACCCCACCTAGGGACCTTCCACACCAAATTTGGTTCCAATTGGCCCAGTGGTTTCAGAGGAGAAGATTTTCAAAGAATTGATTAAATATAACACCTCATTTGCATAATTCGTAAAAATCGGGTCAACGAAAAATTTCTCATAAAAACCCGTTACATATGTTGAATGCCCCGCTATCTACTCTCTACATTTCAATTTTGAACAAAAACGGTTAAAAAATGACTCAGCAATGGCTATTTATGTGTTTTTGCTATTTATAGTAACAGCGGCCATCTTGGATGTCTGGCGGGGTCGCCTGGTACAAACTTTGGTCTATCCCACCTTAGGACCTTCCACACCAAATTTGGTTCCAATTGCCCCAGTGGTTTCAGAGGAGAAGATTAAAGTTTACGCACGCACGCACGCACGGACGCACGCAAAACCATGCCATAAGCTCAGCTGGCTATAGCCAGTTGAGCTAAAAATGACTCAACAATGGCTATTTATGTGTTTTTGATATTTATAGTAACAGCGGCCATCTTGGATGTTGGGCGGGGTCGCCTGGTACAAACTTTAGTCTACTCCACCTAAGGACATTCAACACCGAATTTGGTCCCTATTGGCCCAGTGGTTTCGGAGGAGAAGATTTTCAAATAATTGATTAAATATTACACCTCATTTGCATAATTTGTAAAAATCAGGTCAACGAAAAATTTGTCAGAAAAACCCGTTTTATCTGTTGAATGCCCTGCTATCTACTCTCTACATTTTAAATTTGAACAAAAACAGTTAAAAAATGACTCAACAATGGCTATTTATGTGTTTTTGCTATTTATAGTAACAGCGGCCATCTTGGACGTCGGGCGGGGTCGCCTGGTACAAACTTTGGTCTACCCCACCTAGGGACCTACCATACCAAATTTGGTCCCAATTGGCCCAGTGGTTTCAGAGGAGAAGATTTTCAAATAATTGATTAAATATTACACCTCATTTGCATAATTCGTAAAAATCGGGTCAACGAAAAATTTCTCAGAAAAACCCGTTAAATATATTGAATGCCCCGCTATATACTCTCTACATTTAAAATTTGAACAAAAACGGTTGAAAATTGACTCAACAATGGCTATTTATGTGTTTTTGCTATTTATAGTAACAGCGGCCATCTTGGATGTTGGGCGGGGTCGCCTGGTACAAACTTTAGTCTACTCCACCTAAGGACCTTCCACACCGAATTTGGTCCCTATTGGCCCAGTGGTTTCGGAGGAGAAGATTTTCAAATAATTGATTAAATATTACACCTCATTTGCATAATTCGTAAAAATCAGGTCAACGAAAAATTTCTCAGAAAAACCCGTTTTATCTGTTGAATGCCCTGCTATCTACTCTCTACATTTTAAATTTGAACAAAAACAGTTAAAAAATAACTCAACAATGGCTATTTATGTGTTTTTGCTATTTATAGTAACAGCGGCCATCTTGGATGTCGGGCGGGGTCGCCTGGTACAAAATTTCGTCTTCCCCACCTAGGGACCTACCATACCAAATTTGGTCCCAATTGGCCCAGTGGTTTCAGAGGAGAAGATTTTCAAAGAATTGATTAAATATTACACCTCATTTGCATAATTCGTAAAAATCGGGTCAACGAAAAATTTCTCAGAAAAACCCGTTAAATATATTGAATGCCCCGCTATATACTCTCTACATTTAAATTTGAACAAAACGGTTAAAAATTGACTCAACAATGGCTATTTTGGATTTTCCTATTGATAGTAACAGCGGCCATCTTGGATGTTGGGCGGGGTCGCCTGGTACAAACTTTAGTCTACTCCACCTAAGGACCTTCCACATTGAATTTGGTCCCTATTGGCCCAGTGGTTTCGGAGGAGAAGATTTTCAAATAATTGATTAAATAATACACCTCATTTGCATAATTCGTAAAAATCGGGTCAACGAAAAATTTCTCAGAAAAACCCGTTATATATTTTGAATGCCTGGCTATCTACTCTCTACATTTTAAATTTGAAAAAAAAAACCGTTAAAAAATGACTCAACAATGGCTATTTATGTGTTTTTGCTATTTATAGTAACAGCGGCCATCTTGGATGTCAAGCGGGGTCGCCTGGTACAAACTTTGGTCTACTCCACCTAAGGACCTTCCACACCGAATTTGGTCCCTATTGGCCCAGTGGTTTCGGAGGAGAAGATTTTCAAAGAATTGATTAAATATTACACTTCATTTGCATAATTCGTAAAAATCGGGTCAACGAAAAATTTCTCATAAAAACCCGTTTACATATGTTGAATGCCCCGCTATCTACTCTCTACATTTCAAATTTGAACAAAAACGGTTTAAAAATGACTCAGCAATGGCTATTTATGTGTTTTTGCTATTTATAGTAACAGCGGCCATCTTGGATGTCGGGCGGGGTCGCCTGGTACAAAATTTCGTCTTCCCCACCTAGGGACCTACCATACCAAATTTGGTCCCAATTGGCCCAGTGGTTTCAGAGGAGAAGATTTTCAAAGAATTGATTAAATATTACACCTCATTTGCATAATTCGTAAAAATCGGGTCAACGAAAAATTTCTCAGAAAAACCCGTTAAATATATTGAATGCCCCGCTATATACTCTCTACATTTAAATTTGAACAAAAACGGTTAAAAATTGACTCAACAATGGCTATTTTGGATTTTCTATTTATAGTAACAGCGGCCATCTTGGATGTTGGGCGGGGTCGCCTGGTACAAACTTTAGTCTACTCCACCTAAGGACCTTCCACATTGAATTTGGTCCCTATTGGCCCAGTGGTTTCGGAGGAGAAGATTTTCAAATAATTGATTAAATATACACCTCATTTGCATAATTCGTAAAAATCGGGTCAACGAAAAATTTCTCAGAAAAACCCGTTATATATTTTGAATGCCTGGCTATCTACTCTCTACATTTTAAATTTGAAAAAAAACCGTTAAAAAATGACTCAACAATGGCTATTTATGTGTTTTTGCTATTTATAGTAACAGCGGCCATCTTGGATGTCAAGCGGGGTCGCCTGGTACAAACTTTGGTCTACTCCACCTAAGGACCTTCCACACCGAATTTGGTCCCTATTGGCCCAGTGGTTTCGGAGGAGAAGATTTTCAAAGAATTGATTAAATATTACACTTCATTTGCATAATTCGTAAAAATCGGGTCAACGAAAAATTTCTCATAAAAACCCGTTACATATGTTGAATGCCCCGCTATCTACTCTCTACATTTCAAATTTGAACAAAAACGGTTTAAAAATGACTCAGCAATGGCTATTTATGTGTTTTTGCTATTTATAGTAACAGCGGCCATCTTGGATGTCGGGCGGGGTCGCCTGGTACAAACTTTGGTCTATCCCACCTTAGGACCTTCCACACCAAATTTTGTTCCAATTGCCCCCAGTGGTTTCAGAGTAAAAGATTAAAGTTTACGCACGCACGGACGCACGCCAAACCATGCCATAAGCTCAGCTGGCTATAGCCAGTTGAGCTAAAAATGACCTCAACAATGGCTATTTATGTGTTTTTGCTATTTATAGTAACAGCGGCCATCTTGGATGTTGGGCAGGGTCTCCTGGTACAAACTTTAGTTTACCTCCACCTAAGGACCTTCCACACCGAATTTGGTCCCTATTGGCCCAGTGGTTTCGGAGGAGAAGATTTTTCAAAATAATTGATTTAAATATACACCTCATTTGCATAATTCGTAAAATCAGGTCAACGAAAAATTTGTCAGAAAAACCCGTTTATCTGTTGAATGCCCTGCTATCTACTCTCTACATTTTAAATTTGAACAAAAACATGAAAAAATGACTCAACAATGGCTATTTATGTGTTTTTGCTATTTATAGTTAACAGCGGCCATCTTGGACGTCGGGCGGGTCGCCTGGTACAAACTTTGTCTACCCCACCTAGGGACCTACCATACCAAATTTGGTATGATTAAATATACTACCTCATTTGCATAATTCGTAAAAATCAGGTCAACGAAAATTTCGTCAGAAAAACCCGTTTTATCTGTTGAATGCCCTGCTATCTACTCTCTACATTTTAAATTTGAACAAAAACAGTTAAAAAATGACTCAACAATGGCTATTTATGTGTTTTTTGCTATTTATAGTAACAGCGGCCATCTTGGACGTCGGGCGGGGTCGCCTGGTACAAACTTTGGTCTACCCCACCTAGGGACCTACCATACCAAATTTGGTCCCAATTGGCCCAGTGGTTTCAGAGGAGAAGATTTTCAAAGATTGATTAAATATTACACCTCATTTTGCATAATTCGTAAAAATCGGGTCAACGAAAATTTCTCAGAAAAACCCGTTAAATATATTGAATGCCCCGCTAATATACTCTCTACATTTTAAATTTGAACAAAAACGGTTAAAAATTGACTCAACAATGGCTATTTATGTGTTTTTGCTATTTATAGTAACAGCGGCCATCTTGGATGTTGGGCGGGGTCGCCTGGTACAAACTTTAGTCTACTCCACCTAAGGACCTTCCACACCGAATTTGGTCCCTATTGGCCCAGTGGTTTCGGAGGAGAAGATTTTCAAATGATTGATTAAATATTACACCTCATTTGCATAATTCGTAAAAATCGGGTCAACGAAAAATTTCTCAGAAAAACCCGTTAAATGTTTTTAATGCCTGGCTATCTACTCTCTACATTTTAAATTTGAACAAAAAACCGTAAAAAATGACTCAACAATGGACTATTTATGTGTTTTTGCTATTTATAGTAACAGCGGCCATCTTGGATGTCGGGCGGGGTCGCCCGGTACAAACTTTGGTCTACCCCACCTAGGGACGTACCATACCAAATTTGGTCCCAATTGGCCCAGTGGTTTCAGAGGAGAAGATTTTCAAAGAATTGATTAAATATTACACCTTATTTGCATAATTCGTAAAAATCGGGTCAACGAAAAATTTCTCAGAAAAACCCGTTAAATATATTGAATGCCCCGCTATATACTCTCTACATTTAAAATTTGAACAAAAACGGTTAAAAATTGACTCAACAATGGCTATTTTGGTTTTTGCTATTTATAGTAACAGCGGCCATCTTGGATGTCAAGGCGGGGTCGCCTGGTACAAACTTTGGTCTACTCCACCTAAGGACCTTCCACACCGAATTTGGTCCCTATTGGCCCAGTGGTTTCGGAGGAGAAGATTTTCAAAGAATTGATTAAATATTACATTTCATTTGCATAATTTGTAAAAATCGGGTCAACGAAAAATTTCTCAGAAAGAGCCGTTATATATATTGAATGCCCGGCTATCTACTCTCTACATTTCAAATTTGAACAAAAACGGTTAAAAATTGACTCAACAATGGCTATTTATGTGTTTTTGCTATTTATAGTAACAGCGGCCATCTTGGATGTCGGGCGGGGTCGCCTGGTACAAACTTTAGTCTACTCCACCTAAGGACCTTCCACACCGAATTTGGTCCCAATTGGCCCAGTGGTTTCAGAGGAGAAGATTAAAGTTTACGCACGCACGCACGGACGCACGCAAAACCATGCCATAAGCTCAGCTGGCTATAGCCAGTTGAGCTAAAAACCTAAAATAAGCTTCTTCTCTGAAACCATAGGATATATTCAAAATCTGATGTGATATTTAGCTTCTAGAAACCCTTAAACATGTAGGTTGTACATTTCGTGAAATTCTGTCAAAAACTAGGTTACGCGTTTTTAGCGTTTTTCTGTCATACTTCGTAAAAAGTGAAAATAAGGCTTATAATGAGATATCAACTTTGAAAATCTTCTTCTCTGAAACCATGAAGCCTTAAGCTTTCATATTTGGCAGTTAATATCAGCTTGAGCCCCTTTACCAATTTTGTACAAATGGTGACCCCCAGTTCATTTTTGGCCCCACCCCAGGGGTCCATATATCTGCATATGCATATATGGCTTATAATGGAAAATCAACTTTGAAAATCTTCTTCTCTGAAACCATAAAGCCTTAAGCTTTCATATTTGGCAGTTAATATCAGCTTGAGCCCCTTTACCAAGTTTGTACAAATGGTGTCCCCCGGTCTATTTTCGGCCCCACCCAAGCGGTCCATATATCTGCATATGCATATATGGCTTATAATGGAAAATCAACTTTGAAAATCTTCTTCTCTGAAACCATGAAGCCTTAAGCTTTCATATTTGGCAGTTAATATCAGCTTGAGCCCCTTTACCAAGTTTGTACAAATGGTGGCCCCCGGTCTATTTTTGGCCCCATCACAGGGGTCCATATATTTGCATATGCATATATGGCTTATAATGGAAAATCAACTTTGAAAATCTTCTTCTCTGAAACCATGAAGCTTTAAGCTTTCATTTTTGGCAGTTAATATCAGCTTGAGCCCCTTTACCAAGTTTGTACAAATGGTGGCCCTCTGTCCATTTTCGGCCCCACCCAAGGGGTCCATATATCTGCATATGCATATATGGCCAATAATGGGATATCAACTTTGAAAATCTTCTTCTCTGAAACCATGAAGCCTTAAGCTTTCATATTTAGCAGTTAATATCAGCTTGAGCCCCTTTACCAAGTTTGTACAAATGGTGTCCCCCAGTTCATTTTTGGCCCCACCCCAGGGGTCCATATATCTGCATATGTATATATTGGAAATCAAATTAAAAAATTTCTTCTCTTAAACTGTAAGGCATAATGCTTTTATATTTGGCATTTAACATCAGCTCAAGTTCCTTTACCAGGTTTGTACAAATGGTGGCCCCTGGGTCATTTTTGGTCCCACCCTAAGGGCCAATATATCTACATATGCATATATGGGAAATCAAATTTAAAAATCTTCTTCTCTGAAACTGTAAGGCTTAAAGCTTTCATAACCAGCTCAAGTCCCTTTACCAGGTTTGTACAAATAAGGGCCCCTGGGCCATTTTTGGTCCCACCAAGGGGCACATATATCTACATATACTTATATGGGAAGTCAAATTTAAAAATATTCTTCTCTGAAACTGTAAGGCCTACAGCTTTTATATTTAGCATTTAACGTCAGCTCAAGTCCCTGTACCAAGTTTATATAAATGAAGGCACAAGAACCATTTTTGTCAGTTGAGCTCCACAGGCCCTTTTGGGCCTCTTGTTAAATATTCTCAGGATTTGGTCAATTCAAGAATTAGTGTTCATTATAAGAGACTTTTTAAGTGAATTAGAAATATGTTTTGACTTTTTGTGAACTGTGAAAACAGAGACTGTTTTGTTTGTACATAAAGGACTACAAGAAGTAAAACAGAGACTGTTTTGTTTGTGCATAAAGGACTACAAGCAGTTAATCTTTTATCTTATTTAGAGTCTTCACAATGTACTGTTATTGTGTAACAACATTTATTTCATGTTTTAGTGTTTCATTTGTTTATTTATGCAATAGTGATTTCCATAAGAAATCAGAAGGGGAGTGTAATGTTGCCGGATTCCGGTCCATACGGTTTTGTTTTGACTATTAGTTTTTGTTTTCGTCATCCGATGCGTTGTGATGTCTCCAGATGAAACTGTCAGTTTTCCGGCAAGTTAGACGCCTCAAAGAGTGAGTTTTATATGCAGTAAATTATCAAAATAATGAACATTTTTCTAATTATTAAAAACTATGAAGTGTTATTGTGATTCCTATAATTATCGCTTATTTGCTGTAAAAGTATCTGTTTATTTACTTTTTATTTCGCACGCTTTTTCACATGTCATTTTTAGCTCAACTGGCTATAGCCAGCTGAGCTTATGGCATGGTTTTGCGTGCGTCCGTGCGTCCGTGTGTGCGTGCGTAAACTTTAATCTTCTCCTCTGAAACCACTGGGCCAATTGGAACCAAATTTGGTGTGGAAGGTCCCTAGGTGTGGTAGACCAAAGTTTGTACCAGGCGACCCCGCCCGACATCCAAGATGGCCGCTGTTACTATAAATAGCAAAAACACATAAATAGCCATTGCTGAGTCATTTTTTAACCATTTTTGTTCAAATTTGAAATGTAGAGAGCAGATAGCAGGGCATTCAACATATGTTACGGATTTTTATGAGAAATTTTTCGTTGACCCGATTTTTACGAATTATGCAAATGAGGTTTAATATTTAATCAATTCTTTGAAAATCTTCTCCTCTGAAACCACTAAGCCAATTGGAACCAAATTTGGTGTGGAAGGTCCCTAGGTGGGGTAGACTAAAGTTTGTACCAGGCGACCCCGCCCGACATCCAAGATGGCCGCTGTTACTATAAATAGCAAAAACACATAAATAGCCATTGCTGAGTCATTTTTTAACCATTTTTGTTCAAATTTGAAATGTAGAGAGTAGATAGCGGGGCATTCAACATATGTAACGGGTTTTTATGAGAAATTTTTCGTTGACCCGATTTTTACGAATTATGCAAATGAGGTTTAATATTTAATCAATTCTTTGAAAATCTTCTCCTCTGAAACCACTGGGCCAATTGGAACCAAATTTGGTGTGGAAGGTCCCTAGGTGGGGTAGACCAAAGTTTGTACCAGGCGACCCCGCCCGACATCCAAAATGGCCGCTGTTACTATAAATAGCAAAAACACATAAACAGCCATTGCGGAGTCATTTTTTAACCGTTTTTGTTCAAATTTGAAATGTAGAGAGTAGATAGCGGGGCATTCAACAAATTTAAAGGGTTTTTATGAGAACTTTTTCGTTGACCCAATTCTCAAAAATTATGCTTAAGGTGTAATATTTAGTGAAATCTTTGAAAATCTTCTCCTCTGAAACCACTGGGCCAATTGGAATGAAATTTTGTGTGGAAGGTCCAAATGTCAGCCTGACTAAAGGTGGTACCAGGCAACCCGGCCTGACATCCAAGATGGCCGTCATAACTAAAAATAGAAAAAAAAAGACCATTGTTGATCTTTTTTTCCACCAATTGAGCTCAAATTTTAAATATAGAAAGTATACTGTATGGGATTCAAAATATATAATATTCTTTCTGAGAAAATTTTTATTGACCCAATTTTCAAGAAATATGCAAATTAGGTGTAATATTTAGTAAAAATCTTTTCCTCTAAAAACACTGGGCAAATTGGAACCAAACTGCCTGTGGAAGGTTCCTACATCTGCCTAAAAAAAGTTTGAACCAGTCTGAGATGCCTGTTGTTACTAGATATATATATAGCCATTGTAGATCCATTCTAAGCTCAACTGGCTAAACCCAGCTGAGTTTATGGCATAGTGAAGCATGCCTGCATGTGTGTGTTGCAAAGTAGGCTTCATTGAAGCAAAAATGGTCATAAGCTAAATTTATTTCCCATCTTAAGCTGATGAACCAATTATGATAACCACATCACATTGTCTTAAAGGCACCACAGTGGCTGTGGTCTTAAACATTTGATGTTACAAATCACAGCACCTTTCACCCCCGACATTGTGCATTAATGCCAAGTGGGCTAGCACTTCATCTTTGAAAGTTTGTCAGTTAACTTGCTGCTTGGTCGTGGTTTTCTCCTATAATCCAGTGTCCTCCATCATTTCCAAAATTGACAGTCTCCATATAAGTGAAATATTCTTGAGTTGAACGTTAAACAGCATTTCAATCAATAACAAACATTGTCTTACATATGCAGCCAGTTGAGCATCACAGGCCCTATTGGGCCTCTTGTTTAAATAATAAACAGTTGAATTTTTGTTGGACAGTTTAATTTGGTATATTCGGTGTTTTGGATATGGCATAGTATAATGTGTGGAATTGGTTTTTCTTGAACTTTTGCATTTGTAATGAGAATTTGTTTTTATTAGTATTTTGAATTTCAGGTTTCATTTTATTTCATTTTAGGTCATATTTTATGCTGTATTTATGTCATATTGTATGCTATGTTATTTGCATTGTGATTTTTGTATTTGTAGTTTCTCACCCTCTGTATTAACCGCAGACTGTGTTCTGTTCGAGGAGGCAATAAAACATTTTTAAATCTAAACTTTGTTTGACTGCATAAAGGGACAGCACCTTTCTTCAAGATTAAACATTCACCTGTAAAATATATGAGGTAACAATAAGTGACACACAATATAATCAAGATTATTTCACATAATTCTGGTTTTTTTTCATAGGCTTATTATAATTTTAAACCTAAAACACATTTTCATCAAAATATACTATTTACAGAAATTCACTCGCCAATGTGCATGCATGTGTGTGTGTGTTTTTGTGTGTATGTGTGCATGTGTGTGTTATTTGAATTACCATAACTTGAATTTTTATTTTATTTTATGAATTATGTACTCTTATCAATGTTATCTATATGTGTATGTTTACATAAAATTCAAAATTTATATTCGTTAAATATATATCACTTTTGCAGAGGTTATCTTTTATATATAAATTAATAAATAACATATAATAAAGATTTATTTTGTTTCAATTTTTTCGTTGTTGTTGATATAGTTAATATGTTATGATAATAATGAAAAAGTGTACTCCTTAATACAAAATCTTGTGTCTTTCTATATATCTTCTGATACCAAACACGCCATTTGCCTGTTACCAGTCACATATCCTGAAACAAAAAAAAAAAAACCACAAAGCAACAAAACAAAATAAAAATTTAACAGTGATAAAATTACAGAAAACTTGAGATAAGAGCAAACTAATATACTTAACAACATGCATTTAAAACATAAAGAATACTGACAATCATGTTTAATTGAGTTAACAAGACAACAAATGCATATATGTAAATTTGATTTCGCATTTTAACTTAATGGAAACCCAGGATCTTCCCAACTCTACTCACTAAGCTACCTAGCCAACTATCAAAACTGTTCTGCCATCTATCTACTCATCCTGAATACTGCCTCTTATTTTAAAGACTACCTAAATAAATTATATTTACCATGAAATTTTTGAAATATTTGTTTCATTAATTTTTTTAACCTGTATATAGACAGTCTGCTCATAAAGTTTCCTGCGTTGTTGTGTACAGATTTGACCGCATTTGCATTTTGTTCGAAGTTTTGCATTTAAAAATGTGATAAAATGTCCAGTTGGTGCATTACCATGATTAATGAAACAAATATTTCAAAGCGAAAAGAGATTGTACTAACCTAATACAGTGTTTGTGAAGTCATCTTGCCTAAAATGGGCTTTGCACACAACATCATTGGGACCTGGTTCCCACAATTTCTTCGTTTTTGGATCCATTCTTTTCACAGCAAAACGCCATTTCAGACGCAACTCTGGATCCTTAGGATATTTATTACCGCCGACATTTTTGCACACAGGTACAGAACAGTACTGAGGCTTTTTCGCAATAAGTCAGCGTTTGCACAATACGTTATCAATAAAGCGTGTGTGACTTCCGGTACAGATTATGACCGCTAGTACACTAGCGACACCTGATGGCAAAATTATCGCGGCGAACCCCATGAAGAATCCTAAAATGGAGACATATACGCAGGGTACCATCACGCTTGCGAACAAGAACTAAGTTGGACGAGTAAGGGCTGCTGCACTCTCTAATAACACCTGCTTCAAGCATTTCTTGAATATGCTGCCGTACCTTTTGATACATTGCAGGAGGGATTTTGCGGTACGGCTGTTTAAATGGATCATCATCCTCAAGAATGATTTTGTGTTTTACCAAGTCAGTTTTACCAAGATCAAGTGACCCTTTGGTGTTATCTGTCATATCCTTAACAACTTTGACCTGGCTGACTGAACAAATATCAGACCTTGGTCTTATTGAGATTTGTTTTGCTGTAATATTACAAATCTTAACCGGTATTTTGACAGTGCGAGTGTTTTTATTTACTTTAACAACTCTTGGACACACAACAAAATTTGAAGTCTCTAACGTTTCAGTCAATAAGTCACATGACCTACTATTTAATCCTCTAATTAGTCCAGTCACAACAACAGATTCGTTAGGTTCAATATTGATAACTTTCTTTGTACTTGCCCTAACAGTAAAATCTCTACACTTTATATACTAGCGGAAAAAAGTAACTGTGCATGATTGAAATATGAGATTATAAAATAATTTGAAAATGCAAAGCAATGAATAATTTCGTATTTGTTTATTAGATATTTCTTTACAAAGTCATGTCATTGAAAAGGTTACAGATACTGTTATTTCATACGCAGGGGACTAGAAACATAGCAGATAGTAAAAGTCAGTTCACAAGATGAGTATCGTGTGTGACCACCATTAGCATTGACACAAGACTGACAGCGACGCCTCATAAAGTTGATTAAATGCCTAAAGAATGCTTGAGGGATGTTGTTCCATATCTGGTCTAACGCTTGGGCCAACCCTTGCAATGTAACAGGCTGATTGGGCATATGATGTAATCGGCGTTCCATTTCATCCCATACGTGTTCAATTGGAGAAAGGTCGGGTGAAACGGCTGGCCACGGTAGCACATTGACGTTATGCTGTGCCAGAAAATCCATTGCAACCCGTGCGACGTGTGGTCTTGCATTATCATGCTGAAAAGTGACGTTACGTTGCTGTCCTTGAATGATTGGGATGACATGGGTCTGTAGGATTTCATCATGGTACCGTACACCGGTCAAATTCCCATCGATGACTACCAGAGGAGTTTTGTCATTCGCTGTGATGCCACCCCAAACCATTACACTGCCCCAACCGAACGAACGTCGTTCCACCACACACGCGTCATGAAAACGTTCTCCAATGTGCCGATACACTCTGGAGCGTCCGTCACTGCTGTCCAAGTGAAATCTGGACTCATCGGTGAACATAATTTGTGCCCAGTCTCGTCGATTGAAGCGTAAATGTGTTCTGCACCATGCAAGACGAGCTGTGCGATGACGTCGTTGTAGAATTGGACGGATTGCCGGACGTCGTGGGCGAATATGTCTTTCCCGTAAACGATTCCGTACTGTTCTGGGGCTGATTGGGCGTAGTCGAGGAATGCTTCGGGCAGTAGTACTGGCAGTTTGGAAACGGTTCCGGAGGTGCACAAGCCGGATATGGTTGTCTTGCTGACGTGTCGTTACGCGTGGACGTCCTGAACGAGGCGGTTCTAGTGGTGCCAAACTGTTGGTATCGTCTCCATAAAGCATAAACAGTGTTTCTGTGGACACCAAAACGTCTAATGACAAAGCTTTGGATCATACCAGCCTCAAGCATACCAATTGCGCGGAGGCGATCATTTTCATTTAGCCTAGGCATTACACTATGGAAGCTTTCAACCGAATAAACTTGCTCTTCTGTTTTTCTGGTGTCCAAACAAACAAACAACAGTAAATTATTCCTAAAATATTGTCACACTGAAATGCTGGGCGACAATTGCGTGAAAACCGACCCGTTAAGCGTAAAAATCACGGGCAATTGATGCAATGACCGAGCGGTATGATAGAGGTATATACACTTACCATTTTAAGATTTATACATTCAGTAATAATAGCGAAATTATAAATTTTATTGAAGCACAGTTACTTTTTTTCGCTAGTATAGAATCAATTGCTAACTGCCACTCGTATGGTATATCAAGATCATGTGCAGTACTGTTGAGCTGCTGATTACACATACGAATTAAATTTGTATCCACAATAACATTACAGTTTCCACTAATCTTGAAATCCTGTACAACCAACACTGGAATGTAAAACTCATTCTGACTAAGGAATGGTACTTTAATAGTACACTCTATGTAGCCGATGTAATCGAAAATTGAACCATCAGCTAGAGTTACCTGCAAGCCTAACAACTTCAAATCATTAAGAACTGGTTTTAATTCTAAACTGTCATAAGCAGATTTGCAGATGGTAGTTACCATTGAACCAGTATCAATCAATGCTGAAAATTGCTCACCCTGTATCAATATTTCTGTAATGTTTGAATCACCCACTAGTCTATCAAATAAATTACCCTGGCCGCTTACACAATTACTGGCTTCCGGCTGGCCATCACCAGAAGCCACATTCAGTTTAAATGTTCACCATTACCTCTACCTCTACCGTGAAAATTTCTAGTACCTGAAAAACCTCTACCTCTACCTCTAACACCATTTGCACTATTACCTGAATTGTTTACCATTAACTCTGTGACGCCATTACGTTTATTAAGTAATAGATCAAACTTTCTATCAATCCTTGTTTCTAGTTCATTTTTCAACTTTTCTAATTTTTGATCAAACCTTTTTTCTATTTGTGTGATGAGATCAGGTGTTGGATCACTCACAACTGGTTTATGGTGTACAGTTTTATTGGTGTTACCCTTAGGCAAGGATGACTGTGAATGTGATAGTGAATTGACGTTTGAGATGCTCAATTCCTTTTCGACTTTTCGCACCTCGCGTAAAAGTACATCATAAGATTGTATAATCTTAAATTTGTAACGTGTCTGTGCTTTTAAGCTATCCGAGTTTCAGGAAGTCCAGAATTTTTCTTTAAGGGTCTCATTTTTGCAAGCATGATCTAAGTGACCAGATTCAATTGCTATTTGTATCATTGACTCAAGCCTACAACCAAATGCGGTCACCGATTCTTTAGCACCTTGAAATGAATTATAAAAATCTTGCATCACCATACCACTAGTTGATATATCACCAAATAGTGCATCTAACTTATCAATGATATCAGTCACTAGTGCTCTTCCACCTAAGGGGATCAACATTTTTCTCGCTGTGCCTCGTAGTGATCTCCTAATCGCCTGTATAACCACGCTAGGGTTCAAATCTGTGTCTTGCTCTAAACATTTAACTTCGAATCTCCATTCAACATAAGATACATCGCCCTTCTGGGGAGGATCGTCTCCAGAAAATGGCGGGATTTTAGGCACACTAGGTGAAATCTTACAGACTTGTGTTTCTAAATGTACACTTTCATTATGACTATCACTTCCAGAGAAATTAGGAGTCGGTAGCCCTGCATCACCTCCAAATTTCATATTTGTCTCACTTGTTTTACTACCAGATGAAGAAACCTTAACTAAATTATCTAACAATGTCCTGGGCGTTTTATCTGGGGTTTGATACTGTCCTTTTGTTACCGACATGATTCAAACATTACTATATAAATACCAACATAAAACACATAAAACATTAAACATAAAACATATAACACAGATATATGTACATATATACACTTACCCCGGTATTGGCTGTATTAGTATGCATTAATTTGTGCAAAGATGGAACGATAATGAAGAGAAGGAAAAAAAAGAAAACTTTCTATTTCAAAATTGAAGTTCTAAAGATGTTTCAATAGCTGGGTCAACATGCAGAACGTAGTGAAAAATGTCACACACGAGTCCCATTACTGTTTTATGATAGTGCACGGATTTTTTTCGACGCACGCGTGACAATACTTATATACGGAGAAATTGTCAGTTCTTATAACATCGACGGAACATACTTGTAGCACGAGTTTCCACCAAAATACTTGTTTCCACCATTAATTTTGTATATCAACCAGAGTTTCCAACGACGAAATGCTTTGTTTTTTTTACATACTTCATTCATTATTTCAAGGTCAAAGTCAATTGTAATACACATTTTCAGCACATGCGCAGTTCAATTAAATTTCTTAAAGTTTAAACAGCTTACTGGTCTTATCATAGACCAATCTTTAGAAGTAACAGTGAAGAACGGATGAAAAGTTCTTTATTATTCATCTTTTTTTTCGCAAGTGAATGGAAAAATTTCTGAACATCTGACTTTTAAATATTTTTTTCCCCGTCCCTACGTGGGCGCCAATATAACACAGGATTTGCATATAATTGAAACTACACAAACGATATCTTCAGGTTTTATTTATTGACGGATGTTTATTTAATAAATAATACAAAAAAGTCTGAAAATACAGAAGATTGGATCATTCATAAATATTTAGTAAATGTTTCGATAAAATAAATTAAATTACAAAATAAGATATGCCGCGAATAATTATAAAAATTCAAAAACGGGGGAAAATAAGTTTTTCTTACCAGATGTTCCAATGATGAAAAAAATAAGTGTTGTTACATTGATGATTCGCTGTTTAATGAGATTAGTAAAGAGTTTCATGCAAAAAGAAAAGTTGTGAACAATATCAGAATGCAACGGATTTCGGGCGTGATTATAGAACCGTGAAAAACATATACACATTGACATAGATCCGTCACAACACAATACGCATGTTCACTAAACACAACGTCAAACTAACAATATACAAAACGTACATAAATCAAAGATTTACAGACTACGGACGGAAAACGGAATATATGACAATTTGTAAACCTGGGTAACAAAAATAACGAATTTAAAAATACCACAGCTAAATGTATGCCCAAAGAAAAGTGCTAAAATCTAATAAAATCAAATGCTGTAAATAGATCAATAAACATTTTTTAAAATAGACTACTTTGGTCGTCAATTTTTAATTTGCCTAAAAGTTATTATTATTATTATTATTGGCATGAAAACTAAGGAAAAAGATTGAGTTTCTTAAAGCCGAACGATCCGCCTATAGAAAAAATACAAAGAAATAAGGTTACACCTTTAGGAGACCAACATCAACTCGAGGCCAAATGCAAATTAATTTTAGCCTAACGTGCCTATATAAACCTTAACGTAATAAAACATCTCAATATTGTTACAGAAAAAAAACTTAATATGAAAATGTGTCATTGGTCGTTTTCTCACTATTATTACCCGTGATTGTGGAGAGTAAAATTCAAATTACATGTTTTTGACTGTGAACTAATGCAGCGCCTACATTGCAATGATAATAGTTCCGTGATTTACATGCTTTGTAATACTGCTTTGTATACCTTAAGCTTGTATAGGAAACGAATGCGTATTGACCAGTGGCCTAATAAATGATCATAACGTTGTTAGATATATATGACATGTTTTGAAACTATACTAGCGGAAAAAAGTAACTGTGCATGACTGAAATGTGAGATTATAAAATAATTTGAAAATGCAAAGCAATGAATAATTTCGTATTTGTTTATTAGATATTTCTTTACAAATTCATGTCATTGAAAAGGTTACAGATACTGTTATTTCATACGCAGGGGACTAGAAACATAGCAGATAGTAAAAGTCAGTTCACAAGATGAGTATCGTGTGTGACCACCATTAGCAATGACACAGGACTGACAGCGACGCCTTATAAAGTTGATTAAATGCCTAAAGATTGCTTGAGGGATGTTGTTCCATATCTGGTCTAACGCTTGGGCCAACCCTTGCAATGTAACAGGCTGATTGGGCAGATGATGTAATCGGCGTTCCATTTCATCCCATACGTGTTCATTTGGAGAAAGGTCGGGTGAAACGGCTGGCCACGGTAGCACATTGACGTTATGCTGTGCCAGAAAATCCATTGCAACCCGTGCGACGTGTGGTCTTGCATTATCATGCTGAAAAGTGACGTTACGTTGCTGTCCTTGAATGATTGGGATGACATGGGTCTGTAGGATTTCATCATGGTACCGTACACCGGTCAAATTCCCATCGATGACTACCAGAGGAGTTTTGTCATTCGCTGTGATGCCACCCCAAACCATTACACTGCCCCAACCGAACGAACGTCGTTCCACCACACACGCGTCATGAAAACGTTCTCCAATGCGCCGATACACTCTGGAGCGTCCGTCACTGCTGTCCAAGTGAAATCTGGACTCATCGGTGAACATAATTTGTGCCCAGTCTCGTCGATTGAAGCGTAAATGTGTTCTGCACCATGCAAGACGAGCTGTGCGATGACGTCGTTGTAGAATTGGACGGATTGCCGGACGTCGTGGGCGAATATGTCTATCCCGTAAACGATTCCGTACTGTTCTGGGGCTGATTGGGCGTAGTCCAGGAATGCTCCGGGCAGAAGTACTGGCAGTTTGGAGACGGTTTAGGAGGTACACAAGCCGGATATGGTTGTCTTGCTGACGTGTCGTTACGCGTGGACGTCCTGAACGAGGGCGGTCTCTAGTGGTGCCAAACTGTTGGTATCGTCTCCATAAAGCATAAACAGTGTTTCTGTGGACACCAAAATGTCTAGTGACAAAGCTATGGATCATACCAGCCTCAAGCATACCAACTGCGCGGAGGCGATCATTTTCATTTAGCCTAGGCATTACACTATGGAAGCTTTCAACCGAATAAACATGCTTTTCTGGTTTTCTGTTGTCCAAACAAACAAACAACAGTAAATTATTCCTAAAATATTGTCACACTGAAATGCTGGGCGACAATTGCGTGAAAACCGACCCGGGCGCATGAAGCGTAAAAATCACAGGCAATTGAGCTCCAAATTTCTCACTTATAAGATTGTCCCCAAATATTTACGAACTATTTGACATAATTAGGTACATGTCAGAGTTGTTACTTTCTCCTACATACGTCGATATATCGTAATAGTTAGTACTGTCTATTATGTTAGATACTACTTCTAATACTGCAATGACGTCACACATTTATAACTCAAAACGAGATGTGTCACTTTGCGATCAAGGGAAATTAAAAATCTGGAAATAAACCGCTTAAACTTTTTTATTTTGTCACCAATTTAAGTCATACAGTGCACGTTTGTGTAACTTTTCTTTTGCAATTAAACGTTAAGTAATATTTTCACTTTTGTCTTCTACAAAAGCCTAAAATGATTTTTCAAATGCAACTTGTCTAGGCATTATATTTTTATCCTTGACGTAATAGATGAAAAACAACTTTATCAGTGTACCCACGCATTAATCAACTTTATTGCTGTACCCATGCACTGAGCATACATATTGATAGTTACTAAGCTAATAGTTCAACAATATAACACTAGATTTATTCTCGGCTTATTTTGCAACTTTTATGTTATAAAAATATATATTTCTTATATCTCTAGTATTTTTAATGTCTAGCTTAACTAAATTATATTACAGCATTATGCAAAGTATTTCACGTTTCTGATTCAAAAGAAGCTAAATTATGTAAAGTTTCCAAAAATAAAAAGTTATTAAATATATTTCACAAATACCTATGGCATGTCAAACGTTGCAATATTCCTTCTTTTACATTTGAATTCAATAATTATATATTTGGATTCATAAAAGTTTGTATTTGAATTCAAAAAAGTACATTTGAATTCAATAAATTGATATTTAACTTCAAGAAATTTACTATTTGAATTCAAAAACATATATTTGGATTCAAAAAAATATATTTGAATTAAAAAAATGTACATTTGAATTCCAAAAATGTATTTCAATTCCAAACTAAATCTATTTGGATTCCAAAAAAAATATATTTGTGTTTAAAAATAAATGTTTGAATTTAAGAATGTTTAAAAAGAATATTTGAATTAAAAAAATTAGGTATTTGGATTCAAAAGAGAAAATGTTTTAGAGTTCAAAAAACTCCATTTGAATTCAAAAAATAAGTTTTATGCGTGCGAACAATGCATTCTGGGTAGACGCTTGTGACGGCGGTTTTTATTGGTTGCTAAATATATCACGGGGAAATGCTCATAAGAGCGTTATAGTATTGAAGTGTTACACAACTACGCGGAGTAAGTATAAAAATTGCAGAGTGTCCTATATCAAACTTTTGTATTTTTAGTAAAAGTGAATTATAAAGGCCGGTTAAATATACTTACTATATGATATTATTATGCTGTGTATTCCACTGTCGATGTTACCTGGTGGTGTTTTACTTCATATCGGGGAATTACTCTCGTGGTAACACAACATATCGCGACTTTTGATGTTGCCGCCGCTGCTCGGGTTCGAATTAAGGGCATTATGTTCGCTTTTATTTTTGCACCTTAAAAAGATAAGTCCAGGTCGCATTTTACCAAACATTTATTTCCAACCTCACAACGTAAGTCTTATATACTCAAATAAAATTACTTTTCGTTAGAATAATTTTTGAACAATATAAAATGAAAACGCGATATACAATTAGAATGAAACGCGTACAATAATAAAATTCAACTGAGTGTCTCCCAATTATTAAGTATAAGGAAACATTTGAATTTATTTAAATAGAATTAGAATAAACTATTATTATTATAAATAATTACAGAACTTACGAGTTAAAGCTTCAGAGTTTGCATTTAGCAAAGTAATTAATTTATGCCGAGAAGACCAAGAATGAAAATAGCGTGGTAATAAGTAATATCTTAGTACTCTATAAGATGGACAAATCAACACAAAGTGGTATTCACTTTCTATACATTTCATATTGCAACACATACATTAGCCTCTCTCTCTCTCTCTCTCTCTCTCTCTCTCTCTCTCTCTCTCTCTCCTCTGTTCCATCATAACGTCCATTCTCAATATTTAATCGAAAAGTACCACTGCGTAGTTTTATCAACAGATCTACATTAGAGTCATACTGAATATATTGCTCAAAACAAAATTCAAATTTGTATAGTATGTAGTTATTTAAACGAGTACAACCACGCATAGCTGCATACCATGACTGGTTATATTGATCATTTATACGCATTTTCAAAGCATTAAATGTCACATTTGTATCACCTTGATCGAGCAAGACATTATTCATACCAAGTGAAAATAGAAGGTCTCGAACTTCTGAGACCCAATTTTTGCGTCCGTACTTAATATCACTAAACAAAAGCGTATAAACATCATATAACACAATAGGTTTGTGAGTAACAATACGTAACCAATACTTAATAATTCTATGCTTCCTTATAATAGACATTGGAAGATGACCAAGCTCACCATATAAGAAGTGTACAGGAGTACACTTGCCAACCTTTGGAACATAACGACAAAATCTGTTATGTACCACTTCCACATCTTTAGCTCGATGAAATTCCCAAATTTCAGAACTGTAACTTAAAACAGATTCCACCATACTATTGAATAAATAACACTTATGTTTTACAGAAATATAGACGTTCTTGAACGCATTCAGTAAAGACGACAGCGCTCTAGCACCTTGTTGAGATATCCTTTGCTGAGTGTGCTGGAATTTCCCATTATAATGTAGAAGCATTCCCAAGTATACATAAGATTCAACTATTTCAATTTCCAAAATCCTAAAATAAAATTTATCCAGGATGGGTCTCCAACCATTCCTGAATACAACTACCTTAGTCTTATCAGTGTTTACAACTATATTCCATCTCGGACAATAATACACAAGTTTATCTAATAGTAGCTGTAGAGTCTGTGGCGTTTAACCAAACATCACTGTATCATCTGCAAAAAGTATTAGATATATCATATAGCCATTAATATTACAAAAGTCGCTAGTTCCTTGGTCAACAGAAATGTCTTGAACAATATCGTTTATAAAAATAAAAATAGCAAAGGGGATAACGGTTCCCCTTGTTTGACACCAAGAAAGTTCTCAAATGCATCGGATAATATACCATCTGCTCTAATACGCAACTTAACCGACGAATACACCTATTTCACATTGGCTACAGACTTATTGTTCACTCCAAATTTTAACAGCTTGTACCACAGAATTCTTCAGACGACCTTATCAAAGGCCTTCCGAAAACCCACGAAGGCACAATACAGTTTTCCTTTCGTTGTAATGTGTGTGTAATTAAACCATGTAGGACGAAAATAGCATCTATTGTAGAGCGCCCACCTCGAAATCCGAATTGGTTATCAATAAGTTTTTCCTCATCCTCTGCCCACTTCATTAAATGGTCTGTTAGATGTATACAACTTTGAAAATACATTTACTAAAGTAATAGGACGATATTTATTAGGGTCCTTAAGTCGTCGGATTTCGGAACTGGGACTACAATCCCTTCAGTCCAAGAGTCTGGAAACATTTCATTATCAAACATATTATTAAACAGAACTGTCAACAATGGTGATAAGATCAGCGAACAAGATTTAAACATTTCACCAATTAATTTGTCAATACCTGCACTTTTTCCACATTTCAGTTTTGAAATAGCAGACAACACCTCCTCCTGTGAAATTTAACGAGTCTGTTGCAGGAATATTACTATTACTATCTATAAGGTCTAATATTTCCTCACAAATTTCTGGTGGTCTTTCACCTAGAAGTCCTTCAAAATGTCGTACAATGTCATAACTATCGACTTTACATCTGGATGTACGTTTTGGCTTTACACAATACCATATTATAAAGCGACCCTGTACAGTCTTGTCACACGTGATTATCGTGGCTCAACATTAATTAACATCCTGCTTAATTGTTTAACAAATATGAGAATTAACTCAATACAAAGGTTTGTGTGCGTTAATTGACACATGTTCCTAAATTTTCCATTTGGCCTTAACGTTGAAATCACCTAACGTCCTGAGAAGTTTATTTTACTGATTACTAAATTTGAACATCAGAATACCGAACACTATACGTTTCCGTCTTAGCTAATTACTGGCTGTACAAAGTTAATTTTTGTAAAAACAAATTGCTTAACCAAATTTTACTTAAAAATAATACTAAAGAAAAGTAGTAACTTTATATGTATGAAACTTTAAATAACAATTTTGACTTTACAGTTATTTATCTAAATATTTAATGAAACTTATCTAAATGATATATTTTAATAATAGAATTTAAAACTTTTCTTTACTTCAAAATTAATAAACTTCGCTAAATCCTTTTCATGATCAACTTTCCTTATTTATTTATTTATTTATTTATTTATTTATTTATTTATTTATCAAAATACATCCATTTTTACACCATTTGCTTCCATCCGTGATATATTTAGCAACCAATCAAAACCGCCGTTACAAGCGTCTACCCAGAATGTATTGTTCGCACACATAAATTTTTGAATTCAAATATATCTTCTATCTTGAATCCAAATGCCTAAATTTTTTAATTTAAATATTCTTTTTAAACATTCTTGAATTTAAATACATATTTTTAAACCCAAATACATATTTTTGAATCCAAATAGATTTATTTTTTAATTCAAATACAAGTTTTTTGAATTCAAATGTATATTTTTTTAATTCAAATACATTTTTTTGAATCAAAATGGAAAATTTTTTGAATTCACAAATACATTATTTGAATTTAAATACATTTTTTTAATTCAAATTCTATTTTTTATGAATCCAAATTCATATTTATTGAATTCAAATGCAAAAGATAGAATATTGCAACGTTTGACATGACATAAATACCTGTTAAATTTTGATGTTTTATATGTGCATATTTCGAAAAATCATACCTCATTGTTAGATAAAAAACATAGGCCATATAGTTGAAAATTACTGAATCTAAAATTCCAAAATCATATGAATCCAAATAAAGCTAAGGAATGCTTTGCATGAGGGAACAAACCTTAGTTTTAAATAAATTTTTAAAAATTAAACGGCTTAAAGTTTTGCTAAATGGTATATTTTCTGACAGCACAAAGTACTGGCCACTGAGTTATGGATACCCTCGGTACCCGCTCAGGGGTAGTAAATATATAACCTGTTGGTCTAACCGGTTGGTCAATGTTTATCGATAATTAAATTATGAGCCGAGAGCATGCGCATGGATGTACGGAAACTACTACAAATCAAAAGTGAAATCTGACAACTTGTATTAATTGTCCGTCATTAATATCCAGATGTATTCGCAATGGTGTTATGTATCTCTTACAAAGGCACAAATGACAATGTTTAATTTATCGTATTTCACCGTTTTGTAAGTTGTGTTTAAATGACCCGGAAAATTTCGGAAAATCATTCCATATCAGTGACACTAGGGGCCGAAAAGATTAATAGATAAAAAACATAAGCCAAACAGTTGAAAATTACTGAATCTGAAGTTCCAAGATTATATGAATCCAAATCCAGCAAAGGTATGCTTTGCATGAGAGAATAAACCTTAGTTTTAAATAAATTTCAAAATTAAGACGGCTGAAAAAACTGATAAATAATATAGCAGAATTGTTAACAATCGCGGGGAGGCTATGTGTATCTGAAATATATACTTGGATTTGACAAATTCATCTAAGAACACAAAATAAAAAATCGAATGAAACTAGAAAAGACGAAAACGAAATAATATGATGCTTATAAATCTCCTTCTTTAGACATTAATAGGTTCAAACGATTATAGTTTTAGTCATACACAACAAACAAAATTTATCGCAAGAAGATATGATAAATATCTAATTACAAATAATTTTATTTAAAACCACTGATAATTCGACTTTCAATTTAACAGTTACATCGGTCATTAAAAAATAAACCCTCCTGTCTTTTTCATTACACTGTGTCACGCAGGTGTAGCCTTTCTATGATTTTGAACTTTTAACCGCATTTGAACAAGATTAAAATCACCAGAAGAATACCATGGTACTACTTCACGTATCTCCCTGTCAAAATTTAACATGATGAATCAGTGTGTGTGTGTGTGTGTGTGTGTGTGTGTGTGTGTGTGTGTGTGTGTGATTTTATTTCACTAACGCAAATTAAAAATAATGACGCCAATAACACAGCACTATATTGACGTCAAATTTTTGACGTCGCATCAACAATTTTCACCTGTTGAGACATTTTATCTATGGAAAAATATCTTAAAACTACTGACGGAATGTTTCAGGTCGAGTACAGTCAGGGGAAACGTCTAGGTCGAATTTCATTTCGGTTTTGATTTTTTAACCTTCCCCATCGTTCTGGCGTTCTTTATGCAAATGTACTGTTTAATATTTTCATAATTTAATCGTTAAGTTTTGTCCCAAAAAATTGTACTCATTGAACGGATTAGTAGACGGGTTCACTTGTCACCCCGCTCATCAATTACGTCATCCTTCATCGAGATGTGGTAGACAGATCCATGATGCACCAAGACCAAAGTAAAAGCTTTAGTCTACATAGCAGATAAGATATTATAAGAACATTAATTGTAAATATAAAAACGAAATTGTTTTGGGAACAACCGGTATCATACTACCATGAAGTGACCATAAAACAATGACATTTCTTAATTAAAATTGTCGAATTTCTTACGAAATCTGAATTTTCAAAATATATTGTTGTTGAGCCTGGCATCGCCATAAGGCGAGACTAAGGTGTTACTTTTCTTGTGTCGTAGGCGGCGGCGTGTCAAAATGTGAAAGTTTATGTTAAAGTAATGTTTTTTCAACTCAATCAAAAACTTGATGTCAGAAATAAACCACCATAAAAACTAACCAGACGAGACTATTTGTTGGTAATTGAAAAAGAACAATGCGGATCCGGATGTAAAAGTTTCAAATTAAACATATGCTTATAGATATCCAGTTGTCTGGCAAAAGGATCATCAGATTGTTTGATGATTGTTTAATCCGGTAACAGTTCTCAGTAAAATATAAAGGTTTTTATTTCCTGGTTCAAAAGTTTATTAAAAACAAATTGCGGCCTGTAAAATTGATATTGTATTAGATATCTTTCTTTTGAGCATAGTAAAGAGTGACTGTAACAATAAATTATTCCATCTTGATTTTGCTGACATATAACTGATTACATTAACACTTGCAACAAGATGGATATTTTTTTCTCTCTAAAATGATTTTGATACGTCTAATTTGAATTTAAATAGTACATTAAACTCATTTAGTTTTAAACCTTATGCATATTAAGTTAATACTTGTTGTTGGATTTTTTGTAACGAAATTAATTAAGTGAAACAGAAAATGATTTAAGTTTGAATTCGCTCTCCTTGTCATTAAATTCAAACAAAATTATGTTGAAAGTACTACTTTTGTGTTGACATTGAAGGAGTTAGTAAAGTTACCTCGAGACACCTTAAATGGTTTGATAATCGGATATAATCGGATTATGTAGATTAAGGGCAGAAACAAGGTAAAAAATATATTCATATTCCCGGCAGTGTACTTGTTTTAGGCGGATGCGGTCTGATTTGAGTAGGTTATTTCAACCCTCTGTGACATTGTCTGTCGATCGGCTTTGGATGTATTAGTCACTACACGTGTGTATACTCTGACAAGTAGACGGCCTTGTTAGTAACGGTTGAAGCAAACATCAACACTATTTCGTAAAACATGAAAGTCTGATATAGAAAAATAGTTTACCATATGGCAAGTTTAACAGGTCATGAGTATTTTTGTATAAATAAATTATCAAAAAGCAAAATAGATGACATATTATGATTTTAGATTGTGTCATAGACGCTTTAAATTGTTCTTAAAATCTTAATATGACTAGAACATCTTAAAAACATTATATTGAATATTAAAACATCCAAAACTAACCATTATGTATTGTGTTTCTTTGAAATTCATAATGAAGACTGTATTTACAACCAATATCCGTTCCGTCCCAACTTGAGTTATTTCCTTTATTCATTAAAGTATGTCGGTTATCAATTACACAACCTTAAATAAGTGCCATTATCCGAAAACCACTGGTGAAGAAGTTACGGGTAAACTAACGGGTAAAAACAAAAGCAAAATGCCAATATTGATCCAAGCTTAAAATGTCCAATTATTTACAACGAACATTGTGAAATTTTTTGTACTATTATAAATCATGTATTTTGAATACTTCAAAAAAAGCGTTTTTTTTAATTTAGCCTGTTAAAATTAATATTAGAAAAAGTATTACGTTCAGACTTGAGTGATAAAAGAAAAAAAATACAAGATTAGAATTGTAATTGTTGTAAGCACAATGACTAAAGTCCTTCACCACTCCAACTTTTTGAAATCCCCCCCTCTAGTTTGCATCATTAGTTGGTTAAAATGTGTAATGTCACATCAGCAATTTTTCAGCTATATATTTATTACTTAATAAGGAATATTCTTAGGACAGTTTGTATTGGCATTGGTGTAAGTTCGTAATTTTAATCCGTCCTCTACAATCTCGCACTCAGGCTGACTACTTTGTTATAGTCAATATTCTTCAGACTCCCTTTGTCGCATTATCTTCAACACACAAGGAGAACCAGTATCCTCTTATATGAAAGTAGTGTTAAGTTTGATGTATAACCTGACTTTGGTTGGTATTAATTACCTCCCCTTTTCAGACGGACCCTATACCACTAAAACCCTGAGAGATTAAAAACCATCAATGAAAGCGATAGTCTTATTCACTTAATAAAATCAGGTTTTCAAAAAGTCACATAATACGAAAGTATTTTTAAACTTATCAAAAATTATCACTATATAATACAGAGTGGTCTAAAGTGCATGTGTACAGTTATTGATCATAATTCACCCTACTCTCTACATTCCAATCCCTTTTTAAAAGATCCTAGTGTATTATAGTCTGTAACTTTGCTGTCAATAATCGATGATTTTCTCTGAGAACTCAAAATTTCTCCGAGTAAGTGGGAGGACGTAGGTTCGAACCCCGACCGGATCTGACACAACACTTAAAAGTGTGTAGTGACTGTTCTTTCGAAATTACGAAATGAAAGTCACGGTTCTTTCGGATAAGAACTTAAAATAAACGAGGTAACGTGTCACGGTAGGAGTGGCACGATAAAGAACCCTGCTTTATAATGCAACCAGCGCAACACACGGGCAAAATTTCTGCACTTTCGCCTTTAGCTGGCGACGCCTCGATATACGTGAAATATTCTTGACTGGGACGTTAAACACCATTACTCAAGTTTTCTCCAGCACCCCAAAACTAATAGCATCAATTCAAGTTGAAAAATTATGAGTGGGTATAAAACACTATCTCTCTGAACGTTCATTTTATGATTCCAGCAATTAAAACGATTAAGAAAAACTGCTAACTGAGTGTTATTTTTACTTCATATTTAATCATAAGCGCTGAACCACGATACATTTCACATTGTGAGCTAGATGAATTTTTTGATTGACAGCCATTCTTCAAACATAAACTTTGATACATAACCATGATCCTAAATTATGTTTTGTGGTTTGTTTGTAAAAACAAATTTGGCAGTTGCAATTTTCTGATGTATTTTGATTGGTCAATTTTTCAACTTTGCTTAATAGCAAGCTCACCAAGAATTATGAAGGATGGAACCAACCATTTGATTGACGTGTGTCAGTGACTGTAAAGTAGCCAGACCTTCATATGTAAAAGGTTATTGACCAGAGGATTATAGCAATTATACTTACCTAAAAGCATGTAACAATGACATTGAATTTGTTTTTAAATCTTTAAATAGGACTTCCTGTAAGCTTGCCTTAAGAAATTAAAAGTACATGTATATTTTAGTAACAGTTGTAATCTGCTTACTACTGTCAGGATGGCTTAAATGTCTTCTTTAGAGTGGCCATAACAAATATAACAGCAGCATAACAGTAACAGTTCAACAATTTATTAAAATAAATAAGTAAATTAACTTGTCAAGAACTGGCCTTCCTTTATTGTGCCTTGCATTCAAATGGTAAATTTTCAAAAATTGAGTCTCTAGTGTACTGGGGAGACGGCATAAAATGTTGACTAAATTGGCCTAAGATGTAGTAATAATATTAGATCTACATTGCTTTGGAACTTTTCTTGTTGTAAAAATATTTAAAAAATTGTATTTTTAATAAAAAAAAAAAAGGGTTTTTATCACTGTGGATTCTTAATAAAAATACAAAAAGATATAGTTGGTAAGTAAAACAATTACATTATTGAAAAAATGAATTAATAAAAGGTAAGATTTTCTTTTACTATTATTATTGACAAAAATGCCTATTATTTCACTGGATACGACTAATGGCTGAATTGAACTTTCTACAGCAAGGGTAAGAATTTAAAAATAGACTTTTTTTTACATAAAAATATTTGTTACTATCTTCCAGAAATTTTAGTATTTTGATATATTTTAAGTTATTAAGTGCCATTTTAAAAATGATAGGTACCTCTATCAATTGACAAGTAAGTCAAGTCTGTACCAAGCAAAGTAAATGCTTTGAAAGCCAAAAGCTATATCCCCGACATTTTGAAATTGCCCGCTTTTATAACTTTGTAAAATTTGACGTGACACCATTTTGACCAAACACAGTTTGTTCCTTTGCCAGACAAGAACCTGAGTGCCGGACAATATGTTTAATAACATGTAATTACTTTTCCTCCCCTTGTCCGTTTAAGCTTAAATTATTAACAAATACAGTTCATTAACACATTAGCAAATTCTTGTTTTAAAAATACAAGAATTAAATAAACCAAAATTTTACAAGCTTATAGCCTCGACACCCGATCAAAAAGTGAATATCTCTCACATACAAAAATAAACCATTCTTTCTCAAGCATTTATAAAAAAAAATAAGATTAAGTTAAACAATATATTATTTGATTTTTATATTGATAATTACATGCCCCCTGTATCATGATATAAAGCTGATATTTGATCCCTATGTGTTTACATTGTAAACAAAGATGGCTGCCCGCGATGTATTCAAATGGTTGATATTCCTATCAGTGCGCAAATAATGACACACTACAGTTCTTAAACATAAAATAAGGTAAATTCCATGAGTCCATATGCTTTCTAGATTATATTAAAGTCCATATCCATATGGAAAAAGCGAAAACATGCTTAAATCTCACCAAGACTTTCACACATGGTCTCACACTCATACTTCAAAATTTAACAGTGAACTTCTCAAACTCTACTCACTGACTCAGTCTATGATTATTAGCAAGATACACATATATACACAACACCACTTTTACTGACATACAGCTTTTATGTATAGAAATCACTCACTCAAGCACACACCATTCAAGGCCATTTGTTATGATTACAATTTCATTACACCACCTCCAACCAAAAATGTCAAAAATTCTCCCGAATTTTGATGTGTTTACTTCCTCTTGCAGGACAATGTGGTTCCCTCGTGGATCCTAAGTGGAATACCCTGTTGATCAATTAGCTTCAGGAGTGTGTCCAACGATGTGTCTCTTGTCCTTGAAGCCGACTCAAACAATTCTACAATGTTCATCTGTTCTTTTGAAGAGTTTTTGGAGTTTGCTGCTAACCGTAACAATTCATAATTATAAAACCTTGCTTTTCTACAGGCGGTATTCATGATTGGAAAAGCTGTTCCAGGGAGTGCTAGCATATCATATTTGTCCAACAAGTCTTCTCTGGGAGATGTTATGTTGACTTTCTCTGGATTGAGAGCATTCTCAAGCCTCATTGCAGCATATTCCCAAGTTAAGAGTTTCCTATCTGGTGACAAGGTCTTCCAATTGTTGTGGCCAATTTAGACTACATCCGGGTAAAACTAGAGTTATTTGCTTCTCTGTCCATGATCTGCTGGCAGGAGGCAGAAGTGGCATACATTCTTGTTGAAGTATATTCCTGGCTTTATTAGAATGTGGAGTTTGTGTGGAGTTACCAAAGACAATGTTTCTGGTGTCAGTCATTAAAGTTGATATTTGTTCAACTAAATCAGGTGTAGATGGCACTTCTTGTTGTTACTAATGTTGTGGTAGGGGTTTTATCAGGTGTGACTGATACAAATGGTATGATGAGCTCTTCATTGAGTGAAATGATGACATCAGTTTCTTGTCCAATATCTTCTTCTGAGTCAGCTGTTAAAGACGTCTGGTCATCTAAAATAATGTAAGAGATTGATATTGTAACATCTGGTGTCTCTTTATCGTATTAGTGGAGAAATTAACCAAAGAATTATCTTCAAAGGTAGGCCTACAATATCGTTCCAGATTAACGATATATTTCTCTGGAATTCCTAATGCCATTGCTGCTTGCTGCTTCAAAGATGAACTCGAGATAGTGGTATATGCGTCGGGTGGTGCTATCAGTGGTGGAGTTTGGGTTGTGGCTAATCTGCAGGTTAGGCTTGAAAAAGCTGGTCCCTCTGCTGTCATGGACTTGTTAATACACACTCTTATAAACAGATCACCATTGTCACTAAATAGTTCTGTCACAAATCCATCTCGTCCCAGGTTCAGATCTCTGATGGACAGTCTGTGACAAATTTGCGGTCTGGAGGGAGAGTAAACAGATTGTATACATGTAGGTTGGGTGGATGCTGGCAGTGATGACTCATTCAATTTAGGTCTCTTTGGTATGGGTTCTTTAGAATCTGATATAAAACCTGAATCTGCTGGAGGTGGTCGCTCAGTTGTTTTTTCAATATTTCATCCCCGCTCAATTTGCGCCTCTTGCCATCTAAGTCCTCTTGTTGTTTGTTATCCAGTTCAGAAAAGCACATCTTAGCTTAACTGCGGGCAAGCAGTCTTTCTCGGAAGGTATGATAAGTCTTCTGTAGTCCATTGGTTTTATAGCGAGCTAGTAACCATTGCTCTCACTAAAAATCCCATCTGGCATGTCTTTTAGTTTACCTTCGTGATGTTTCTGGCAATGTGGTTTTAATTCTGTCACTCGTCGGAATATCCTCTCTGTGGAGTAGAAAAAAAGGACATATAACTTGTAACACAGAATGTGGTGTTGACATCATGTGATTCTTTAGATTCTTTAGATTTTGTGTAGCAAAAGTTTCTGCCGGGGGTGGGCATAACCAACAATGGAACGTCTTAGATACTATGGATGATGCCATCTACAAATAGATTGAACAACAGGAATAGAAAAACAGGCTGTTGATACACATGAGTAACAAGAAGAAACCACAGTGATATGCAGTGTTGCCTAATTGACATTAATTGTCTTCAGATCTTCAAAAAGAGAAGAAAAGGGCTGGAAAATAATCATCTTTCACATTTTATGCTATTCTCTGACAAGGAGTTGGTATTGAAAAATCAATATCACATTACCTCAAATGCAAGTCAACATCAAGACTGGAAGACATCAACAAAATGGTAGTAAAACAATAAATTTAAAACAAAACATCTTATGGAAATCATTTGATTCTTCAATGATGTAACTGGTATCTCTATGCTGCTAACAGTATCCAAATTACACAGAGTTTGGCATCTTAACAGCATCTAACATAAATACTATATTATTCACACAGAATACTCAGAATTCACAAGGAATTCTCAGAATATCTCACTGGGCCAGGCCAGTTCATATCCACATCATAGTCGAGGGCGCTCCTCTTCTAACACAAGGTTCAGCTACCCTACCCATTTAACTTGATCTATTTCCTTCCATATATACACAGTTCAGGTAAAAATAATAACAATAACATAATGAAAGAACAGAATTGTAGATGATTAATCATCTCTAACATTTTATAATTGTGTTGTTAATCTGTTTCAGGTGGTGATGTTTTCTTAAGTTTTTGTAATATCTTTTTGGTCCAGGTTGGTATATTCCTTCCTATGTATGGCATAAGCCGATCAATGTGATATAATTTTGGTTCCTTGCGAGATGATCTTTTCACACTGTAGGTTGTGTCATCAATTTTTTCTAAGACAATGCATGGGCTTTTCCATGGACAAGTCAGCTTCTTGCAAATTCCAGTTTTTTGAGTTGGATCATATAACCACACCAGTTGGCCAATGGTTAACATAGTTTTCTTAATTTTTATGTCATAATGTCGTTTCTGGTACTCTGCACTGCATCTCAAATTTTTACAAGGTATCCCGTGTATGTATTTTAGTTTCTTTTGTATACAAAGAACATAGTCACTTACATCATTTTCATCATCAACATCTGTTGGCATATCAATTACAGCTTGTATTGGTATAGTTATCTCCCTTCCAAAAACCATCAAGTTAGGGGATTTGTGAGTACTACTATGAACTGAAGAGCGGTAGGCCATCATCATTCATCCCAGCTTTGCTGATCATTTTCACAATACATAGTTAACATGGCATCTAATGTTCTATTAAACCTTTCAATATTTCCATTACATTGTGGTCGTCTACTTGTTGTTCTGGTTTTGTGAATTTTTAGGAATCTACACATGTCTTGAAAAATTTGATAAGAATGAAGTTGGAGTGGCGTACCATGTTTTGGTCGCAGTTTCTGTCTCTTGGTTAGGTAAAGCATAAGCCTCAGTCCATTTAGTGAAACAGTCACATATTAGCAAAATGTATTTGTTGCCTCTTTTTGTAAGTGGTAGTGGTCCCATAATGTCTATTTCTAATCTCTCCATTGGTTCTCCAACAATATATTGTCCTAAAGGTGCTCGAGTTCTTACTGATTGGTTTTTCCTGGCAACACATCTATCACAAGTGCGACAATAATCTTCTACTGATATCATATTTGGTCCAATAAATCAAATTCTCTATTTTTTCCAGGGTTTTGTCTATGCCAAGATGACCTGCTGATGGTATGTCATGGTTATATTTTAATACATCTAACTTCTTCCTTTGTGGCAAAATTGAATCTCCATTGTCTGTCTTCCAGCGTCTGTAGAGCATGACACCATGAATTTCAAGTCTATCCCATTGTCGCCATAATGTTTTAACATCTGCTGAAAAGTTAGAAATATTTGACCAGCTGGGTTGATTAAGGTTATCATTTAAAGGAGTCATTATAGGTGAAATATTTGGCCCACCCTTCAAGAATGTATTTCATCTACAATTTTCACATCTTGAGACCTTGTGATGGCATTCACATGTTCGAATAGTAACTGAATCTCCTGATCTGGTTGATTCTTAGATTGTGTTTCTTGGATTTGTCCATCTTCATCAATGTTGCTCTCTTGTTGACGTCTGCAAACATTACAGGGATTTCTTGACATGGCATCAGCATTAGTGTGTTTGTAACCTGGTCTATGAATGATTGTAGTTTCCAAGTTCTTGTAACCATCTAGCTACCTGGCCAGTTGGATTTTTCAAATTTCTCATCCAATTTACCGCAGCATTGTCAGTGCGTAAGAATATTTCTTGACAGTAAAGATATGAATGAAAAGTGTGGAGTGCACAAACTACGGCGTATAGTTCTTTTCTTGTGATGCAGTATGATTTTTCATGTTTGTTCAATGCTTTGCCATCTTGCAGTTGAGACAACACGGCACCAACAGCTTTGTCACTAGCATCTGTATCCAAAATAAACCCTGAACCACATATTGGATAGGATAATATAGGTGGTGAAACCAAGGCTAATTTTAAGGTCTGAAATGCCACTTCACATTCAGAAGTCCATTGAAACCGCTGATTCTTTTTACATGCATGGCGGGCTATATCTGCAAAACCTACTTGTTGTAGTATGAACATAGCCCCAAGAAACTTCTAACTTCTTTAACACTTTTTGGTGTCGGCCAATTTTGTACAGCTGCTGTCTTCTCTGAATGTGTCTGGATGCCTTTTTCAGATACAATATGGCCAAGGACTTTAACTTGCTTTTGGAAAAAGAAACATTTTGATGGTTTAATTTTAGGTTTGCATCTAGCAGTCTGGTAAAACATGTTCAAGGCGCACAAAAACTTCTTCAGTTGTGACACCTGGGACTGTTATGTCATCCATGTAAATGAAATATTCCTCGAAGTACATTTTCCATTAAACGTTCAAATGTTGAAAGACTATTTGCTAACCCAAAAGGCATCAACAAGAAATGAAACAACCCTTGACTGGTTGAGAATGCTGTTTTTTCTTTGTCTTCTGGAGCCATACCTATCTGCCAGAAACCTGAGTTTAAATCCATACAGTTCAACCACTTTGCACCAGAAAAGGAATCCAAACACTCATCTATTCTTGGTAGAGGGTACGCATCTTTCACAGTAACGTCATTCACTTTGCGATAGACAACGCATACGCGTGTGGAGCCATCTTTCTTTGTAACAAGGACAACTCATGAGGACCAGGCACTATTTGAAGGTACGATTACTTTGTTTTTTAACATTTTTCAATTTTAGCTTTTTCAATTTCTCTTTGGCAATAGGGAGACTCTGGGGGGGGGGGTGGGGGGGGTTAAACGTATCGGAGCCGCCATACCAGTATTGATTTTGTGCTATGCCTTATATTTCTGTCCCAGATCATCTGATGATCGAGAGAATACATTCTGATATTTTATAAGTAGATCTGCAAATTTTTCTTTTTCACTTACTGATGGATGTACTGGTATTTGTATTATATAGATACATTCACTCACTCAACCACACACCATTCAAGGCCATTTGTTATGCATCAAAATTTCATAACACCACTCCCAACCAAAAATGTCAAAAATTCTCCTGAATTTTGACGTGTTTACTTCCTCTTGCAGGACAATGTGGTTCCCTCATGGATCCTAAGTGGAATACCCTGTTGAGCTTCAGGAGTGTGTCAAACGTGTGTCTCTTGTCCTTGAAGCCGACTCAAAAATTTGGGAAGCACAATGACTAAAGTCTTATACCCTAACATTTTCTACAAATCCCACCCCATTCTAGTTTGCCCCTTTAGTTGATGAAAATATGTAATGTCACATCAGCAATGTTTCATCTAGCCTGTATGCGAGTTTTATTTGTTTCTAAGGAAATTCTTAGGACAGTTTATGCATGAGTGTGAGTTTGTTATTTGGTTAATTTAGTCACTCAAGGCTGACTTTTTGTTAAGGTGTTAAGTTCACTGAGTCAGTATCTTACAGACAATCATATTACACCCAATAGTCGGATTTTCTTCACATTAGGTACATAAATCAAAACTCTATCTCCCTATAAGCATTGTTGTTAAGCCTGGCTAGGCCTGATGCGAATTCCCTCCCGTTCTTGAGACAGACCCCCTACCACCAGACCCCCAATACAGTTACATTCTTCAATGGATTTGCAGGTCTTATTCACTAAAAAAATGAAGTGAATAAATTAGGTTTGAAGAAATGACATGTAGCAGGACCTTTGTGTGTCCATTCTAGGGTTCGAGCGATTAAACAGTTGAGCCTACAACTGTTTTAAATTAATTACTGTTTATTTTATTGAAGATGTTCTTTGATAGATTTCAGAGATGACAATGGTTTCTGTTTTCCTGCAAAATACAATTCCTGCATTCATTGGCTCGGTCAGTCCAACTGCGTCTAGGAAACTAGACCGTACATGTGTAATATAAACAAATAAATTTAAAACCCAAGCTTTAGAAATACAAAATTAAATTAATCAAAGATGTGTAAAGATGAACATAGTTACTGATACAGTAATTGACAAATCTACATGAAAGATGAAGAATTTAAATTACCAATTAACTTGAAAATAAAAGTGTACATAATTCTTATCAGTTATAGCCTAAGATTGAATATTAATTAAAATTAAGTGAGAAAAAGTACTTGATTCTGAAGATAATTACAAAATTAAATAATTAACTAAGTTGATTAGCTTTAACAGTGTTACAAACCTGCGAAATACAAATCCTGCATTGATTGGCGCGGTCAGTCCGGCTGCGTCTAGGAAACTGGCAAGAAAAGCCTTTTCCCACAATGGTTTTGTAACTGAAAGCATAGCAGGTGTCTGGGAGTGCCATATTTTAAAAATAGTTTTGAAATTCATGTCTCAAAGGTTTACGGAAAATGTTTCTCCATAATGAAAACAACTTAGAATTTAGAAAATAAAGAAAAATAAATTTGGACCAATTCTAATTAATATGACACAATAGTGATATATATATTTGTAATATCATATAGCCACTTAACATTAGGAGAACCCTGATAAAATAACACCCTAGGCTTTTGCAGATGTGAAATTACCGACTGTTTGAAAAAACAATCACATTTTTTAAAGATAATATAATTTTTAAAATAAAAAATGAAAAAAATAATGATGATTCAAAAATACAAAATTTTACACTTTGCAACAGTCACATAATACAAAAATATTATAACATGTATAACAATGATCAATTTAACCTTTATATTTGAGCATTGGTGGTCTAAAGTTTATCACAGTTCCCAATCCCTTTGGGAAGATCATAGTGCAAGTTATTTTAGAATTGTCGACGGTTTTCTCCAACATCCCAGTACTACGTGCATCAATATAAGTAGAAAAATTGTGACTATTACTCAAATTTTACAGTGCTTAATTATCTTTCTAAAAAAAGATGAATAATTGTTTCTCTTGCTTGTTTACAAAAACTACATAAAGGATCTGTTTTGTTACCTATTTTAAACAGAAGAGAGTTTGTAGCAATTATATTTTGAACGATTCTGTATTGGAACCACTGTAATTTTGCATTTGGGGTCATAGAGTAAATGATTCTGTATGTTTGTTTCCAATCACTTTCCGTTAAATTGTCAAAAATACTTTGCCATTTTTGTCGTGAAGTCGTATGGTTTTGTTTCAATATTAATTACATATCTTTTTTAAGCCTTTTTTATTTTTGAAAAGTATTTTTAGGATATTTGGGATGAAAGGATTTTCTGATTTAGATAGATAATATTCTTTGTTTTTTTTCTCAGCATTTGTTTTACTGATTTAATTATTCCATTATAATCGAGAAAATTTATGTTGTAGTTATATCTTCTAATAAAATCTTGTAAGTTAAAGGGTTGACTTATTTCACCAATACGTAAAAATTTGTTTTCGTCAAATTCATAGTTGAAAGTTGTAGGCCGTTTGTCATTATATCCCGTCTCACTCCGACCTACTGAAATGACGGTTGGAAGTTTCCCTGGACTTGGCAAGAAGTGTTTCTTGTTGATCTATGGTTGCCAATCTGGCAGGCATATGACTCTTTCATGCTGTGAAAGGCTGATGTAATATGTTCTGGCAGAACCTCTAAGACAAGCTGCTAGACTAAAAAACTTCTCACATCTATCCCATCTTCCTAGTTCAGCACACAATTCAAAATGGGAAATGTATTCTGCCCAGTCTTCACTACCACTGTAGGTCTCAGGCTTCATAATAATTCGCCTGGTATGGGGGATGTATGTTACCACATGGGCTTCTATCATCATGGCTTTCATTGGCTTCAACAAAGATCTCTGTATCATCAGTAGGATTGTCACTCTTTCCAATTTCATCATTTATAAAAACTTCAGGGTCGGGAAAAGTTGACATTTTTTTAAAATACTGTTAAAATTCTTCAAAAAGTAACTTCAATCTCTCTAAGTTAGTAAAATTGAAACGTCATTGAACATATTTACAATTTTCCACTACACTAGGGAGTCGGCAAGAGTTCGTATCCTGGATGCCTCAATGGAAGATGGAATCCCACTTCCGAAACCATGTTTGTAATCTGCTTACTACTTGTCAGCATGGCTTTAATGTCTTCTTTTTAGTGGCCATAACAAATATAACAGCATCATAAACAGTAACAGTTCAACAATTTATTAAAATAAATAAACTTGTCAAGAACTGGCCTTCCACACTTTCTTGTTGCCTTGCATTCAAATGGTAAATTCTCAAACACTAAGTCTCTAGTGTAGTGGGGAGATAGCATAAAATGTTGACTAAATTGGCCTAAGATATAGTAATTATACTAGATCTACATTGCTTTAGAACTTTGTCTTGCTTTAAAAATACAAGAATTAAATAAACCAAAATTTTGCAAACTTTAACATTGAGATTATAGCCTCGACACCCGATCAAAAAGTGAATATCTCTCACATACAAAAATAAACCATTCTTTCTCAAGCATTTATAAAAAAAATAAGATTAAGTTAAACAATATATTATTTGATTTTTATATTGATAATTACATGCCCCCTGTATCATGATATAAAGCTGATATTTGATCCCTATGTGTTTACATTGTAAACAAAGATGGCTGCCCGCGATGTATTCAAATGGTTGATATTCCTATCAGTGCGCAAATAATGACACACTACAGTTCTTAAACATAAAATAAGGTAAATTCCATGAGTCCATATGCTTTCTAGATTATATTAAAGTCCATATCCATATGGAAAAAGCGAAAACATGCTTAAATCTCACCAAGACTTTCACACATGGTCTCACACTCATACTTCAAAATTTAACAGTGAACTTCTCAAACTCCACTCACTGACCCAGTCTATGATTATTAGCAAGATACACATATATACACAACACCACTTTTACTGACATACAGCTTTTATGTATAGAAATTAAAATTTGAAATTTATTTAAAACTAAGGTTTGTTCCCTCATGCAAAGCATTCCTTAGCTGGATTTGGATTTATATAATTTTGAAACTTGAGATTCATTATTTTCAACTGTTTGGTTTATATATATTTTTATGTATTAAACTTTTCGGTCTTAGTGTCACTGATGAGGAATTAATTTCCAAAATGTGCACATCTGGCACATCAAAATTTAACTGGTATTTGTATTATATAGATACATTCACTCACTCAACCACACACCATTCAAGGCCATTTGTTATGCATCAAAATTTCATAACACCACTCCCAACCAAAAATGTCAAAAATTCTCCTGAATTTTGACGTGTTTACTTCCTCTTGCAGGACAATGTGGTTCCCTCATGGATCCTAAGTGGAATACCCTGTTGAGCTTCAGGAGTGTGTCAAACGTGTGTCTCTTGTCCTTGAAGCCGACTCAAAAATTTGGGAAGCACAATGACTAAAGTCTTATACCCTAACATTTTCTACAAATCCCACCCCATTCTAGTTTGCCCCTTTAGTTGATGAAAATATGTAATGTCACATCAGCAATGTTTCATCTAGCCTGTATGCGAGTTTTATTTGTTTCTAAGGAAATTCTTAGGACAGTTTATGCATGAGTGTGAGTTTGTTATTTGGTTAATTTAGTCACTCAAGGCTGACTTTTTGTTAAGGTGTTAAGTTCACTGAGTCAGTATCTTACAGACAATCATATTACACCCAATAGTCGGATTTTCTTCACATTAGGTACATAAATCAAAACTCTATCTCCCTATAAGCATTGTTGTTAAGCCTGGCTAGGCCTGATGCGAATTCCCTCCCGTTCTTGAGACAGACCCCCTACCACCAGACCCCCAATACAGTTACATTCTTCAATGGATTTGCAGGTCTTATTCACTAAAAAAATGAAGTGAATAAATTAGGTTTGAAGAAATGACATGTAGCAGGACCTTTGTGTGTCCATTCTAGGGTTCGAGCGATTAAACAGTTGAGCCTACAACTGTTTTAAATTAATTACTGTTTATTTTATTGAAGATGTTCTTTGATAGATTTCAGAGATGACAATGGTTTCTGTTTTCCTGCAAAATACAATTCCTGCATTCATTGGCTCGGTCAGTCCAACTGCGTCTAGGAAACTAGACCGTACATGTGTAATATAAACAAATAAATTTAAAACCCAAGCTTTAGAAATACAAAATTAAATTAATCAAAGATGTGTAAAGATGAACATAGTTACTGATACAGTAATTGACAAATCTACATGAAAGATGAAGAATTTAAATTACCAATTAACTTGAAAATAAAAGTGTACATAATTCTTATCAGTTATAGCCTAAGATTGAATATTAATTAAAATTAAGTGAGAAAAAGTACTTGATTCTGAAGATAATTACAAAATTAAATAATTAACTAAGTTGATTAGCTTTAACAGTGTTACAAACCTGCGAAATACAAATCCTGCATTGATTGGCGCGGTCAGTCCGGCTGCGTCTAGGAAACTGGCAAGAAAAGCCTTTTCCCACAATGGTTTTGTAACTGAAAGCATAGCAGGTGTCTGGGAGTGCCATATTTTAAAAATAGTTTTGAAATTCATGTCTCAAAGGTTTACGGAAAATGTTTCTCCATAATGAAAACAACTTAGAATTTAGAAAATAAAGAAAAATAAATTTGGACCAATTCTAATTAATATGACACAATAGTGATATATATATTTGTAATATCATATAGCCACTTAACATTAGGAGAACCCTGATAAAATAACACCCTAGGCTTTTGCAGATGTGAAATTACCGACTGTTTGAAAAAACAATCACATTTTTTAAAGATAATATAATTTTTAAAATAAAAAATGAAAAAAATAATGATGATTCAAAAATACAAAATTTTACACTTTGCAACAGTCACATAATACAAAAATATTATAACATGTATAACAATGATCAATTTAACCTTTATATTTGAGCATTGGTGGTCTAAAGTTTATCACAGTTCCCAATCCCTTTGGGAAGATCATAGTGCAAGTTATTTTAGAATTGTCGACGGTTTTCTCCAACATCCCAGTACTACGTGCATCAATATAAGTAGAAAAATTGTGACTATTACTCAAATTTTACAGTGCTTAATTATCTTTCTAAAAGTTCATTTTATATTTCAGCAATTTAAACCATTCAAAAACTGGTATTTGAGTATATATTATCGTAAGCTAGGTGAACTTTTTTGACTGAAAGCAGTTCTTTTGATTAATGTTGATTCTTATCATATTTTGTGGTTTGTTGTAAACACAAAATTTGGCAAATAACTGAAGTATTTTGATTGGTAAAGTATTCAACATTGATCCCAAGTCAACCATGAGGTTTGAAGGGTGACCATTAGATTGAAGTGTGAGGACTGCAATGTAGTCAGAAGCAACATATATATTCGGTAAAAACAACTATACCCGTGAAAAGTATGTAATAATGCTATTGAAGTTGTTTTCAATTCTTTCAATAGAACTTTTGTTATGTCTAAAAAGATACAATTTGATAAGAGCCAATTTTCCAATTCTTCTAAAAATGATTGTACTAAGTTACATTCTCAAAAAAGATGAATAATTGTTTCTCTTGCTTGTTTACAAAAACTACATAAAGGATCTGTTTTGTTACCTATTTTAAACAGAAGAGAGTTTGTAGCAATTATATTTTGAACGATTCTGTATTGGAACCACTGTAATTTTGCATTTGGGGTCATAGAGTAAATGATTCTGTATGTTTGTTTCCAATCACTTTCCGTTAAATTGTCAAAAATACTTTGCCATTTTTGTCGTGAAGTCGTATGGTTTTGTTTCAATATTAATTACATATCTTTTTTAAGCCTTTTTTATTTTTGAAAAGTATTTTTAGGATATTTGGGATGAAAGGATTTTCTGATTTAGATAGATAATATTCTTTGTTTTTTTTCTCAGCATTTGTTTTACTGATTTAATTATTCCATTATAATCGAGAAAATTTATGTTGTAGTTATATCTTCTAATAAAATCTTGTAAGTTTAAGAAATTTCCATCGGTATCTAGTAGATCATTAATAAATATGACTCCCTTTTCGTATAATTTTCTGATGTATACGATATTGTTTCCTATAGTAATATCATTATTATACCAAAGAAAATTTTCAGATGCATTTATAAATAACTGTAATTTTTGAGTTGTATTTTTCAAAAGTATCCAAGCCTTAAAAACATCGATCCAAAAATCATTTTAAGAACTTTCATATTCTTGAAAAGTATGTAATAATGCTATTAAAGTTGTTTTCAATTCTTTGAATAGAACTTTATTTATTTAAATTAAGTAATGAAATCAAGTATGTTTTAGTATAGAAATTCTAGACTGATGGTGGGCCCTAAAATCCCCCCTCTTTCTTTTCCTGAAATGTTTTTATTCACTCTTTTGAAATTTTCATAATAAAACAGAAATATACAGTTAAGGGGAAGGGATATCAATTAAAAAGTAATACGTGGTAAAGAGCACCAATAAGCCCAATCCATCAGTGGGAAATGACCTTAAGTATCCTTTTTTTTAAACACTCTATTCAACCTATCATAAGGAAACCAGAAAATATATATTGTTCAGGAATGGGGATCTCAGCCAGTTGATTGTATCACATGAACAAAGCACCACCCAGCACAACCCACAGCTAAAACATACAAAAACCAGCTAAAACAAACAATTTCACCGCTAAAACATACAATAACACAGCTAAATCAGACAATAATAAGCTAAACCTACGATAACACAATTAAATCGAACAATAAAAAAGCCAAAACATACAATAATCAGCTAAAACGCATGATAACACGGCTAAAACGTACGACAACACAACTAAAATGCACGATAACACAACCAAAACGTACAATAAATCCGCTAAAACGTACAATAACAGAGCTAAAAGGAACAATAACCAGCTAAAAAAAACAATACCACAGCTAGAAAATACACTAATCAGATGAGACTTACAATAAAACATCTCAAACGTACAATAACACAGCTAAAACGTACAATAATAAGCTTAAACGTACAATAACACAGCTTAAAGATAATATAGTCATCTAAAACGTACGATAACGCAACTGAAACATAAAAAAATCAGCTGAAACATCCAATAACAACTAAAACGTACAAAAACACAACTGAAACGTACAAGAACACAGCCAAAACGTACAATAATCAGCTGACACGTACAATAACAATAACACAGCAAAAACTAAAACAGTCAGCTAAAACGTACAATTACACAGCTAAAACGCACAAAAATACATCTTAAACATACAAAAACCAGCTAACGTTATTCCACAGCTAAAATAACAATAACACAGCTAAAACATACAATAATGAGCTAAAACGTACGATAACACAACTAAATCGAACAATAAAACAGCCAAAACATACAATAATCAGCTAATCCGTACTATAACACAACTAAAACGTACAAAAATACAGCTCAACCAAACAATAACACAGCTATAATATACAATCATCAGCTCAAACGTACTTAAACAAAATAAAACGTACAATAATCAGCTAAAACGTACTGAAACACACATAAACAAACAATTTCCAGCTAAAATCATCTAAAACGTATGATAAAACAGCTGAAACGTAAAATAACACAAGTGAAACGCATGATTGCACAATTGAAACATAAAATTATCAGATAAAACATCCATAACACAACTGAAACGTACAAAAACACAACTGAAACGCACAATAACACAGCTAAAACATACAATTATCAGCAAAAACGTACAATAACAAAAGTTTTACATAATACAAACATCTGAAACGTATGATAAGACAGCTGAAACGTTAAATAACGATAACACAGGTAAAACGCACAAAAACAATACTGAAACATACAATGATTAGCTAAAACGTACAAAAACACAGTTGAAACGAACAAAAAAACAGCTGAAACGTATAATAATCAGCTAAAACGTACAATAACACAGCTAACAAAAACAAAGCCCAAACGTACAATAATCAGATGCCACGTACAATAACACAGAAAAAACTATAACGGTCAGCTAAAACGTACAATAACACAGCTAAACCGCACAATAACACACCTAAAAAATACAATAACACAGCTAAAACATACTATAATCAGCAAAAACGTACAATAACACAGCTAAAACAGTCAATAGTTAGCTAAAACGTACGATAACAGAACTAAATCGAACAATTAAACAGCAAAAACACAGAATTTCACCTAAACCGTACAATAACACAGCTGAAACGTACAAAAACACAGCTGAAACGTAAAATAATCAGCTGACACATACAATAACACAGCAAAAAACTAAAAAAAGTCAGCTAAAACATACAATTACCCACTTTAAACGCACAATAACATACCTAAAACATACAAAAACCTGCTAAAACAATCAATTCCACAGCTAAAACATAGAATTACACAGCTAAAAACTACAATAATCAGCTAAAACGTACAACAACACAGCTAAAAACATACAATAATCAGCTAAAACGTACAATAACACAGCTAAGACATACAAAACCCAGCTAAAACGTACAATAAGACAGCAAAAACAGACAATAATAGTCCAAAACGTACAATTACACAACTAAAACGCACGATAACATAACCTAAACGTTCAATAATCCGCTAAAACATACAATAATCAGCTATAGCGGATGATAACACAGCTGAAACGTACAATAACACAAGTGAAACGCACGATAGCACAATTGAAACATTAAAATAATCAGCTAAAACATCCAATAACACAACTGAAACGTACAAAAACACAACTGAAACGCAAAATAACACAGCTAAAACATACAATAATCAGCTAAAAACATCCAATAACACAACTGAAACGTACAAAACACAGCTAAAACGTACAATAATCAGCCGACACGTACAATAACACAGCAAAAACTAAAGAAAAGTCAGCTAAAACATACAATTACACAATTAAAACGCACAATAAAACAACTTCAACATACAAAAAACCTGCTAAAACAAACAATTCCACAGCTTTAACATAGAATTACACAGCTAAAAACTAAAACGTACAACAACACAGCTAAAACATACAATAATCAGCTTAAACGTACAATAAGACAGCAATAACAGACAATAATAAGCTAAAACGTACGAAAACACAATTAAATCGAACAAAAAAAGCCAATACATACAATAATCAGCTTAAATGTACAATAACACAGCAGAACCATACAAAAACATGCTAAAACAAACAATTCCACAGCTGAAACATACGATAACATAGCTAAAACATACAAAAACCAGCTAAAACGTACACTAAGACAAAAAAAACAGACAATAATTATCCAAAACGTACGATAACACAATTTAATCGAACAATAAAATAGCCAAAACATACAATAATTAGCTAAAACGCATAAAAAAAAACACGGCTGAAACGTACAATAACACAACCAAAACACATGATAACACAAGAAAAACGTACAATAATCCTCTAAAACGTAAGATTATCCGCTAAAACGTACAATAACTAGCTAAAACAAACAATACCACAACTAGAAAATACACTAATCAGCTGAGACGTACAACAAAAACATCTGAAACGTACAATAACACAGCTGAAACGTACAATAATAAGCTAAAACGTAAAATAATCAGCTAAAACGTACAATACAAAGTTTAACCATAACATAAATATCTCAAACATACGATAAAACAGCTGAAACGTTCAATAACACAGGTAAAACGCGCAATAACACAACTGAAACATACAATAATCAGCTAAAACGTACAATAACACAGCAGAACCATACAAAAACATGCTAAAACAAACAATTCCACAGCTAAAACATACAATATCACAGCTAAAACGTACAAAAACCTGCTAAAACGTACAATAAGACAGCAAAAACAGACAATAATTATCCAAAACGTACGATAACACAATTAAATCGAATAATAAAACAGCCAAAACATACAATTATCAGCTAAAACGCATGATAACACAGCTAAAACGTACAATAACACAACTAAAACGGACGATAACATAACCAAAACGTACAATAATCCGCTAAAACATAAAATAATCACCTAAAGCGCATGATAACACAACTGCAACGTACAAAAACACAACTGTAACGCACAATAACACAGCTAAAACATACAATAATCAGCTAAACCGCACAATAACACAGCTAAAAGGTACAATAACACAACTAAAACGTACAATAATCAGCTGACAAGTACAATAACACAGAAAAAACTAAAACAGTCAGATAAACGTACAATAACACAGCTGAAACGTACAATTATCAGATAAAAGGTACAATAATCAGCAAAAACGTACAATAACAAAAGTTAAACATAATACAAACATCTGAAACGTATGATAAAACAGCTGAAACGTTAAATAACGATAACACAGGTAAAACGCACAAAAACAATACTGAAACATGTAATAATTAGCTAAAACGTACAAAAACACAGTTGAAAAAGAACAAAAAAACAGCTGAAAAGTATAATAATCAGCTAAAACGTACAATAACACAGCTAAAAGGTACAATAACACAACTAAAACGTACAATAATCAGCTGACAAGTACAATAACACAGAAAAAACTAAAACACACAGCTAAACCGCACAATAACACACCTAAAAAATACAAAAACCAGCTAAAACAAACAACTCCACAGCTATAACATACAATAACCCAGCTAAAACGTACAATAAGACAGCAAAAACAGATAATAATAGTCCCAAAACGTACAATTACACAACTAAAACGCACGATAACATAACCAAAACGTTCAATAATCCGCTAAAACATACAATAATCAGCTATAGCGGATGATAACACAGCTGAAACCTACAATAATACAAGTGAAACGCACGATAGCACAATTGAAACATTAAAATAATCAGCTAAAACATCCAATAACACAACTGAAACGTACAAAAACACAACTGCAACGCACAATCACACAGCTAAAACAGTCAATAGTTAGCTAAAACGTACGATAACACAACTAAATCGAACAATTAAACAGCAAAAACACAGAATTATCACCTAAACCGTACAATAACACAGCAAAAACGTACAAAAACACAGCTGAAACGTAAAATAATCAGCTGACACCTACAATAACACAGCAAAAACTAAAAAAAGTCAGCTAAAACATACAATTACCCACTTTAAACGCACAATAACATACCTAAAACATACAAAAACCTGCTAAAACAATCAATTCCACAGCTAAAACATAGAATTACACAGCTAGTACAATAACACAGCAGAACCATACAAAAACATGCTAAAACAAACAATTCCACAGCTGAAACATACAATAACACAGCTAAAACATACAAAAACCAGCTAAAACGTACAATAAGACAAAAAACAGACAATAATTATCCAAAACGTACGATAACACAATTAAATCGAACAATAAAACAGCCAAAACATACAATAATCAGCTAAAACGCATAAAAAACACGGCTAAAACGTACAATAACACAACCAAAACGTACAATAATCCTCTAAAACGTACGATTATCCGCTTAAACGTACAATAACTAGCTAAAACAAACAATACCTCAGCTAGTAAATACACTAATCAGCTGAAACGTGCAACAAAACATCTGAAACGTACAATAACACAGCTAAAACATACAATAATCAGCAAAAACGTACAATAACTAAAGTTTTACATAATACAAACATCTGAAACGTATGATAAGACAGCTGAAACGTTAAATAACGATAACACACAAAAACAATACTGAAACATACAATGATTAGCTAAAACGTACAAAAACACAGTTGAAACGAACAAAAAGAACAGCTGAAACGTATAATAATCAGCTAAAACGTGCAATAACACAGCTAACAAAAACAAAGCCCAAACGTACAATAATCAGATGCCACGTACAATAACACAGAAAAAACTATAACGGTCAGCTAAAACGTACAATAACACAGCTAAACCGCACAATAACACACCTAAAAAATACAATAACACAGCTAAAACATACTATAATCAGCAAAAACGTACAATAACACAGCTAAAACAGTCAATAGTTAGCTAAAACGTACGATAACACAACTAAATCGAACAATTAAACAGCAAAAACACAGAATTATCACCTAAACCGTACAATAACACAGCTGAAACGTACAAAAACACAGCTGAAACGTAAAATAATCAGCTGACACATACAATAACACAGCAAAAACTAAAAAAAGTCAGCTAAAACATACAATTACCCACTTTAAACGCACAATAACATACCTAAAACATACAAAAACCTGCTAAAACAATCAATTCCACAGCTAAAACATAGAATTACACAGCTAGTACAATAACACAGCAGAACCATACAAAAACATGCTAAAACAAACAATTCCACAGCTGAAACATACAATAACACAGCTAAAACATACAAAAACCAGCTAAAACGTACAATAAGACAAAAAACAGACAATAATTATCCAAAACGTACAATAACACAATTAAATCGAACAATAAAATAGCCAAAACATACAATAATCAGCCTAAAACGCATAAAAAACACGGCTAAAACGTACAATAACACAACCAAAACGTACAATAATCCTCTAAAACGTACGATTATCCGCTTAAACGTACAATAACTAGCTAAAACAAACAATACCTCAGCTAGTAAATACACTAATCAGCTGAGACGTGCAACAAAAACATCTGAAACGTACAATAACACAGCTGAAACGTACAATAATAAGCTAAAACGTAAAATAATCAGCTAAAACGTACAATACAAAGTTTTACATAATACAAACATCTGAAACGTATGATAAGACAGCTGAAACGTAAAATAATCAGCTGACACCTACAATAACACAGCAAAAACTAAAAAAAGTCAGCTAAAACATACAATTACCCACTTTAAACGCACAATAACATACCTAAACATACAAAAACCTGCTAAAACAATCAATTCCACAGCTAAAACATAGAATTACACAGCTAGTACAATAACACAGCAGAACCATACAAAAACATGCTAAAACAAACAATTCCACAGCTGAAACATACAATAACACAGCTAAAACATACAAAAACCAGCTAAAACGTACAATAAGACAAAAAACAGACAATAATTATCCAAACGTACGATAACACAATTAAATCGAACAATAAAACAGCCAAAACATACAATAATCAGCTAAAACGCATAAAAAACACGGCTAAAACGTACAATAACACAACCAAAACGTACAATAATCCTCTAAAACGTACGATTATCCGCTTAAACGTACAATAACTAGCTAAAACAAACAATACCTCAGCTAGTAAATACACTAATCAGCTGAAACGTGCAACAAAACATCTGAAACGTACAATAACACAGCTAAAACATACAATAATCAGCAAAAACGTACAATAACTAAAGTTTTACATAATACAAACATCTGAAACGTATGATAAGACAGCTGAAACGTTAAATAACGATAACACACAAAAACAATACTGAAACATACAATGATTAGCTAAAACGTACAAAAACACAGTTGAAACGAACAAAAAGAACAGCTGAAACGTATAATAATCAGCTAAAACGTGCAATAACACAGCTAACAAAAACAAAGCCCAAACGTACAATAATCAGATGCCACGTACAATAACACAGAAAAAACTATAACGGTCAGCTAAAACGTACAATAACACAGCTAAACCGCACAATAACACACCTAAAAAATACAATAACACAGCTAAAACATACTATAATCAGCAAAAACGTACAATAACACAGCTAAAACAGTCAATAGTTAGCTAAAACGTACGATAACAGAACTAAATCGAACAATTAAACAGCAAAAACACAGAATTATCACCTAAACCGTACAATAACACAGCTGAAACGTACAAAAACACAGCTGAAACGTAAAATAATCAGCTGACACATACAATAACACAGCAAAAACTAAAAAAAGGCAGCTAAAACATACAATTACCCACTTTAAACGCACAATAACATACCAAATACATACAAAAACCTGCTCAAACAATCAATTCACAGCTAAAACATAGAATTACACAGCTAGTACAATAACACAGGTAAACGTACAAAAACACAGCTAAAAACTACAATAATCAGCTAAAACGTACAACAACATAGCTAAAAACATACAATAATCAGCTAAACGTACAATAAGACAGCAATTAGAGACAATAATAAGACGTACGATAACACAATTAAATCGAACAAAAACACAGACAAAACATACAATAATCAGCTAAAACGCATAAAAAAACACGGCTAAAACGTACAATAACACAACCAAAACACATGATAACACAAGAAAAACGTACAATAATCCTCTAAAACGTACGATTATCCGCTAAAAACGTACAATAACTAGCTAAAACAAACAATACCTCAGCTAGAAAATACACTAATCAGCTGAGACGTGCAACAAAAACATCTGAAACGTACAATAACACAGCTAAAACGTACAATTATCAGATAAAAGGTACAATAATCAGCAAAGCGTACAATAACAAAAGTTTTACATAATACAAACATCTGAAACGTATGATAAGACAGCTGAAACGTTAAATAACGATAACACAGGTAAAACGCACAAAAACAATACTGAAACATACAATGATCAGCTAAAACGTACAAAAACACAGTTGAAACGAACAAAAAAAAACAGCTGAAACGTATAATAATCAGCTAAAACGTGCAATAACACAGCTAACAAAAACAAAGCCCAAACGTACAATAATCAGATGCCACGTACAATAACACAGAAAAAACTATAACGGTCAGCTAAAACGTACAATAACACAGCTAAACCGCACAATAACACACCTAAAAAATACAATAACACAGCTAAAACATACTATAATCAGCAAAAACGTACAATAACACAGCTAAAACAGTCAATAGTTAGCTAAAACGTACGATAACAGAACTAAATCGAACAATTAAACAGCAAAAACACAGAATTATCACCTAAACCGTACAATAACACAGCTGAAACGTACAAAAACACAGCTGAAACGTAAAATAATCAGCTGACACATACAATAACACAGCAAAAACTAAAAAAAGTCAGCTAAAACATACAATTACCCACTTTAAAACGCACAATAACATACCAAATACATACAAAAACCTGCTCAAACAATCAATTCACAGCTAAAACATAGAATTACACAGCTAGTACAATAACACAGGTAAAACGTACAAAAACACAGCTAAAAACTACAATAATCAGCTAAAACGTACAACAACACAGCTAAAACATACAATAATCAGCTAAAACGTACAATAAGACAGCAATAAGAGACAATAATAAGACGTACGATAACACAATTAAATCGAACAAAAAAACAGACAAAACATACAATAATCAGCTAAAACGCATAAAAAAACACGGCTAAAACGTACAATAACACAACCAAAACACATGATAACACAAGAAAAACGTACAATAATCCTCTAAAACGTACGATTATCCGCTAAAACGTACAATAACTAGCTAAAACAAACAATACCTCAGCTAGAAAATACACTAATCAGCTGAGACGTGCAACAAAAACATCTGAAACGTACAATAACACAGCTAAAACGTACAATTATCAGATAAAAGGTACAATAATCAGCAAAGCGTACAATAACAAAAGTTTTACATAATACAAACATCTGAAACGTATGATAAGACAGCTGAAACGTTAAATAACGATAACACAGGTTAAACGCACAAAAACAATACTGAAACATACAATGATCAGCTAAAACGTACAAAAACACAGTTGAAACGAACAAAAAAAACAGCTGAAACGTATAATAATCAGCTAAAACGTGCAATAACACAGCTAACAAAAACAAAGCCCAAACGTACAATAATCAGATGCCACGTACAATAACACAGAAAAAACTATAACGGTCAGCTAAAACGTACAATAACACAGCTAAACCGCACAATAACACACCTAAAAAATACAATAACACAGCTAAAACATACTATAATCAGCAAAAACGTACAATAACACAGCTAAAACAGTCAATAGTTAGCTAAAACGTACGATAACAGAACTAAATCGAACAATTAAACAGCAAAAACACAGAATTATCACCTAAACCGTACAATAACACAGCTGAAACGTACAAAAACACAGCTGAAACGTAAAATAATCAGCTGACACATACAATAACACAGCAAAAACTAAAAAAAGTCAGCTAAAACATACAATTACCCACTTTAAACGCACAATAACATACCTAAAACATACAAAAACCTGCTAAAACAATCAATTCCACAGCTAAAACATAGAATTACACAGCTAGTACAATAACACAGCAGAACCATACAAAAACATGCTAAAACAAACAATTCCACAGCTGAAACATACAATAACACAGCTAAAACATACAAAAACCAGCTAAAACGTACAATAAGACAAAAAACAGACAATAATTATCCAAAACGTACATAACACAATTAAATCGAACAATAAAATAGCCAAAACATACAATAATCAGCCTAAAACGCATAAAAAACACGGCTAAAACGTACAATAACACAACCAAAACGTACAATAATCCTCTAAAACGTACGATTATCCGCTTAAACGTACAATAACTAGCTAAAACAAACAATACCTCAGCTAGTAAATACACTAATCAGCTGAGACGTGCAACAAAAACATCTGAAACGTACAATAACACAGCTGAAACGTACAATAATAAGCTAAAACGTAAAATAATCAGCTAAAACGTACAATACAAAGTTTTACATAATACAAACATCTGAAACGTATGATAAGACAGCTGAAACGTTAAATAACGATAACACACAAAAACAATACTGAAACATACAATGATTAGCTAAAACGTACAAAAACACAGTTGAAACGAACAAAAAAAACAGCTGAAACGTATAATAATCAGCTAAAACGTGCAATAACACAGCTAACAAAAACAAAGCCCAAACGTACAATAATCAGATGCCACGTACAATAACACAGAAAAAACTATAACGGTCAGCTAAAACGTACAATAACACAGCTAAACCGCACAATAACACACCTAAAAAATACAATAACACAGCTAAAACATACTATAATCAGCAAAAACGTACAATAACACAGCTAAAACAGTCAATAGTTAGCTAAAACGTACGATAACAGAACTAAATCGAACAATTAAACAGCAAAAACACAGAATTATCACCTAAACCGTACAATAACACAGCTGAAACGTACAAAAACACAGCTGAAACGTAAAATAATCAGCTGACACATACAATAACACAGCAAAAACTAAAAAAAGTCAGCTAAAACATACAATTACCCACTTTAAACGCACAATAACATACCAAATACATACAAAAACCTGCTCAAACAATCAATTCACAGCTAAAACATAGAATTACACAGCTAGTACAATAACACAGGTAAAACGTACAAAAACACAGCTAAAAACTACAATAATCAGCTAAAACGTACAACAACACAGCTAAAACATACAATAATCAGCTAAAACGTACAATAAGACAGCAATAAGAGACAATAATAAGACGTACGATAACACAATTAAATCGAACAAAAAAACAGACAAAACATACAATAATCAGCTAAAACGCATAAAAAAACACGGCTAAAACGTACAATAACACAACCAAAACACATGATAACACAAGAAAAACGTACAATAATCCTCTAAAACGTACGATTATCCGCTAAAACGTACAATAACTAGCTAAAACAAACAATACCTCAGCTAGAAAATACACTAATCAGCTGAGACGTGCAACAAAAACATCTGAAACGTACAATAACACAGCTAAAACGTACAATTATCAGATAAAAGGTACAATAATCAGCAAAGCGTACAATAACAAAAGTTTTACATAATACAAACATCTGAAACGTATGATAAGACAGCTGAAACGTTAAATAACGATAACACAGGTAAAACGCACAAAAACAATACTGAAACATACAATGATCAGCTAAAACGTACAAAAACACAGTTGAAACGAACAAAAAAAACAGCTGAAACGTATAATAATCAGCTAAAACGTGCAATAACACAGCTAACAAAAACAAAGCCCAAACGTACAATAATCAGATGCCACGTACAATAACACAGAAAAAACTATAACGGTCAGCTAAAACGTACAATAACACAGCTAAACCGCACAATAACACACCTAAAAAATACAATAACACAGCTAAAACATACTATAATCAGCAAAAACGTACAATAACACAGCTAAAACAGTCAATAGTTAGCTAAAACGTACGATAACAGAACTAAATCGAACAATTAAACAGCAAAAACACAGAATTATCACCTAAACCGTACAATAACACAGCTGAAACGTACAAAAACACAGCTGAAACGTAAAATAATCAGCTGACACATACAATAACACAGCAAAAACTAAAAAAAGTCAGCTAAAACATACAATTACCCACTTTAAACGCACAATAACATACCTAAAACATACAAAAACCTGCTAAAACAATCAATTCCACAGCTAAAACATAGAATTACACAGCTAGTACAATAACACAGCAGAACCATACAAAAACATGCTAAAACAAACAATTCCACAGCTGAAACATACAATAACACAGCTAAAACATACAAAAACCAGCTAAAACGTACAATAAGACAAAAAACAGACAATAATTATCCAAAACGTACGATAACACAATTAAATCGAACAATAAAATAGCCAAAACATACAATAATCAGCCTAAAACGCATAAAAAACACGGCTAAAACGTACAATAACACAACCAAAACGTACAATAATCCTCTAAAACGTACGATTATCCGCTTAAACGTACAATAACTAGCTAAAACAAACAATACCTCAGCTAGTAAATACACTAATCAGCTGAGACGTGCAACAAAAACATCTGAAACGTACAATAACACAGCTGAAACGTACAATAATAAGCTAAAACGTAAAATAATCAGCTAAAACGTACAATACAAAGTTTTACATAATACAAACATCTGAAACGTATGATAAGACAGCTGAAACGTTAAATAACGATAACACACAAAAACAATACTGAAACATACAATGATTAGCTAAAACGTACAAAAACACAGTTGAAACGAACAAAAAAAACAGCTGAAACGTATAATAATCAGCTAAAACGTGCAATAACACAGCTAACAAAAACAAAGCCCAAACGTACAATAATCAGATGCCACGTACAATAACACAGAAAAAACTATAACGGTCAGCTAAAACGTACAATAACACAGCTAAACCGCACAATAACACACCTAAAAAATACAATAACACAGCTAAAACATACTATAATCAGCAAAAACGTACAATAACACAGCTAAAACAGTCAATAGTTAGCTAAAACGTACGATAACAGAACTAAATCGAACAATTAAACAGCAAAAACACAGAATTATCACCTAAACCGTACAATAACACAGCTGAAACGTACAAAAACACAGCTGAAACGTAAAATAATCAGCTGACACATACAATAACACAGCAAAAACTAAAAAAAGTCAGCTAAAACATACAATTACCCACTTTAAACGCACAATAACATACCAAATACATACAAAAACCTGCTCAAACAATCAATTCACAGCTAAAACATAGAATTACACAGCTAGTACAATAACACAGGTAAAACGTACAAAAACACAGCTAAAAACTACAATAATCAGCTAAAACGTACAACAACACAGCTAAAACATACAATAATCAGCTAAAACGTACAATAAGACAGCAATAAGAGACAATAATAAGACGTACGATAACACAATTAAATCGAACAAAAAACAGACAAAACATACAATAATCAGCTAAAACGCATAAAAAAACACGGCTAAAACGTACAATAACACAACCAAAACACATGATAACACAAGAAAAACGTACAATAATCCTCTAAAACGTACGATTATCCGCTAAAACGTACAATAACTAGCTAAAACAAACAATACCTCAGCTAGAAAATACACTAATCAGCTGAGACGTGCAACAAAAACATCTGAAACGTACAATAACACAGCTAAAACGTACAATTATCAGATAAAAGGTACAATAATCAGCAAAGCGTACAATAACAAAAGTTTTACATAATACAAACATCTGAAACGTATGATAAGACAGCTGAAACGTTAAATAACGATAACACAGGTAAAACGCACAAAAACAATACTGAAACATACAATGATCAGCTAAAACGTACAAAAACACAGTTGAAACGAACAAAAAAAACAGCTGAAACGTATAATAATCAGCTAAAACGTGCAATAACACAGCTAACAAAAACAAAGCCCAAACGTACAATAATCAGATGCCACGTACAATAACACAGAAAAAACTATAACGGTCAGCTAAAACGTACAATAACACAGCTAAACCGCACAATAACACACCTAAAAAATACAATAACACAGCTAAAACATACTATAATCAGCAAAAACGTACAATAACACAGCTAAAACAGTCAATAGTTAGCTAAAACGTACGATAACAGAACTAAATCGAACAATTAAACAGCAAAAACACAGAATTATCACCTAAACCGTACAATAACACAGCTGAAACGTACAAAAACACAGCTGAAACGTAAAATAATCAGCTGACACATACAATAACACAGCAAAAAACTAAAAAAAGTCAGCTAAAACATACAATTACCCACTTTAAACGCACAATAACATACCTAAAACATACAAAAACCTGCTAAAACAATCAATTCCACAGCTAAAACATAGAATTACACAGCTAGTACAATAACACAGCAGAACCATACAAAAACATGCTAAAACAAACAATTCCACAGCTGAAACATACAATAACACAGCTAAAACATACAAAAACCAGCTAAAACGTACAATAAGACAAAAAACAGACAATAATTATCCAAAACGTACGATAACACAATTAAATCGAACAATAAAATAGCCAAAACATACAATAATCAGCCTAAAACGCATAAAAAACACGGCTAAAACGTACAATAACACAACCAAAACGTACAATAATCCTCTAAAACGTACGATTATCCGCTTAAACGTACAATAACTAGCTAAAACAAACAATACCTCAGCTAGTAAATACACTAATCAGCTGAGACGTGCAACAAAAACATCTGAAACGTACAATAACACAGCTGAAACGTACAATAATAAGCTAAAACGTAAAATAATCAGCTAAACGTACAATACAAAGTTTTACATAATACAAACATCTGAAACGTATGATAAGACAGCTGAAACGTTAAATAACGATAACACACAAAAACAATACTGAAACATACAATGATTAGCTAAAACGTACAAAAACACAGTTGAAACGAACAAAAAAAACAGCTGAAACGTATAATAATCAGCTAAAACGTGCAATAACACAGCTAACAAAAACAAAGCCCAAACGTACAATAATCAGATGCCACGTACAATAACACAGAAAAAACTATAACGGTCAGCTAAAACGTACAATAACACAGCTAAACCGCACAATAACACACCTAAAAAATACAATAACACAGCTAAAACATACTATAATCAGCAAAAACGTACAATAACACAGCTAAAACAGTCAATAGTTAGCTAAAACGTACGATAACAGAACTAAATCGAACAATTAAACAGCAAAAACACAGAATTATCACCTAAACCGTACAATAACACAGCTGAAACGTACAAAAACACAGCTGAAACGTAAAATAATCAGCTGACACATACAATAACACAGCAAAAACTAAAAAAAGTCAGCTAAAACATACAATTACCCACTTTAAACGCACAATAACATACCTAAAACATACAAAAACCTGCTAAAACAATCAATTCCACAGCTAAAACATAGAATTACACAGCTAGTACAATAACACAGCAGAACCATACAAAAACATGCTAAAACAAACAATTCCACAGCTGAAACATACAATAACACAGCTAAAACATACAAAAACCAGCTAAAACGTACAATAAGACAAAAAACAGACAATAATTATCCAAAACGTACGATAACACAATTAAATCGAACAATAAAATAGCCAAAACATACAATAATCAGCCTAAAACGCATAAAAAACACGGCTAAAACGTACAATAACACAACCAAAACGTACAATAATCCTCTAAAACGTACGATTATCCGCTTAAACGTACAATAACTAGCTAAAACAAACAATACCTCAGCTAGTAAATACACTAATCAGCTGAGACGTGCAACAAAAACATCTGAAACGTACAATAACACAGCTGAAACGTACAATAATAAGCTAAAACGTAAAATAATCAGCTAAAACGTACAATACAAAGTTTTACATAATACAAACATCTGAAACGTATGATAAGACAGCTGAAACGTTAAATAACGATAACACACAAAAACAATACTGAAACATACAATGATTAGCTAAAACGTACAAAAACACAGTTGAAACGAACAAAAAAAACAGCTGAAACGTATAATAATCAGCTAAAACGTGCAATAACACAGCTAACAAAAACAAAGCCCAAACGTACAATAATCAGATGCCACGTACAATAACACAGAAAAAACTATAACGGTCAGCTAAAACGTACAATAACACAGCTAAACCGCACAATAACACACCTAAAAAATACAATAACACAGCTAAAACATACTATAATCAGCAAAAACGTACAATAACACAGCTAAAACAGTCAATAGTTAGCTAAAACGTACGATAACAGAACTAAATCGAACAATTAAACAGCAAAAACACAGAATTATCACCTAAACCGTACAATAACACAGCTGAAACGTACAAAAACACAGCTGAAACGTAAAATAATCAGCTGACACATACAATAACACAGCAAAAACTAAAAAAAGTCAGCTAAAACATACAATTACCCACTTTAAACGCACAATAACATACCAAATACATACAAAAACCTGCTCAAACAATCAATTCACAGCTAAAACATAGAATTACACAGCTAGTACAATAACACAGGTAAAACGTACAAAAACACAGCTAAAAACTACAATAATCAGCTAAAACGTACAACAACACAGCTAAAACATACAATAATCAGCTAAAACGTACAATAAGACAGCAATAAGAGACAATAATAAGACGTACGATAACACAATTAAATCGAACAAAAAAACAGACAAAACATACAATAATCAGCTAAAACGCATAAAAAAACACGGCTAAAACGTACAATAACACAACCAAAACACATGATAACACAAGAAAAACGTACAATAATCCTCTAAAACGTACGATTATCCGCTAAAACGTACAATAACTAGCTAAAACAAACAATACCTCAGCTAGAAAATACACTAATCAGCTGAGACGTGCAACAAAAACATCTGAAACGTACAATAACACAGCTAAAACGTACAATTATCAGATAAAAGGTACAATAATCAGCAAAGCGTACAATAACAAAAGTTTTACATAATACAAACATCTGAAACGTATGATAAGACAGCTGAAACGTTAAATAACGATAACACAGGTAAAACGCACAAAAACAATACTGAAACATACAATGATCAGCTAAAACGTACAAAAACACAGTTGAAACGAACAAAAAAAACAGCTGAAACGTATAATAATCAGCTAAAACGTGCAATAACACAGCTAACAAAAACAAAGCCCAAACGTACAATAATCAGATGCCACGTACAATAACACAGAAAAAACTATAACGGTCAGCTAAAACGTACAATAACACAGCTAAACCGCACAATAACACACCTAAAAAATACAATAACACAGCTAAAACATACTATAATCAGCAAAAACGTACAATAACACAGCTAAAACAGTCAATAGTTAGCTAAAACGTACGATAACAGAACTAAATCGAACAATTAAACAGCAAAAACACAGAATTATCACCTAAACCGTACAATAACACAGCTGAAACGTACAAAAACACAGCTGAAACGTAAAATAATCAGCTGACACATACAATAACACAGCAAAAACTAAAAAAAGTCAGCTAAAACATACAATTACCCACTTTAAACGCACAATAACATACCTAAAACATACAAAAACCTGCTAAAACAATCAATTCCACAGCTAAAACATAGAATTACACAGCTAGTACAATAACACAGCAGAACCATACAAAAACATGCTAAAACAAACAATTCCACAGCTGAAACATACAATAACACAGCTAAAACATACAAAAACCAGCTAAAACGTACAATAAGACAAAAAACAGACAATAATTATCCAAAACGTACGATAACACAATTAAATCGAACAATAAAATAGCCAAAACATACAATAATCAGCCTAAAACGCATAAAAAACACGGCTAAAACGTACAATAACACAACCAAAACGTACAATAATCCTCTAAAACGTACGATTATCCGCTTAAACGTACAATAACTAGCTAAAACAAACAATACCTCAGCTAGTAAATACACTAATCAGCTGAGACGTGCAACAAAAACATCTGAAACGTACAATAACACAGCTGAAACGTACAATAATAAGCTAAAACGTAAAATAATCAGCTAAAACGTACAATACAAAGTTTTACATAATACAAACATCTGAAACGTATGATAAGACAGCTGAAACGTTAAATAACGATAACACACAAAAACAATACTGAAACATACAATGATTAGCTAAAACGTACAAAAACACAGTTGAAACGAACAAAAAAAACAGCTGAAACGTATAATAATCAGCTAAAACGTGCAATAACACAGCTAACAAAAACAAAGCCCAAACGTACAATAATCAGATGCCACGTACAATAACACAGAAAAAACTATAACGGTCAGCTAAAACGTACAATAACACAGCTAAACCGCACAATAACACACCTAAAAAATACAATAACACAGCTAAAACATACTATAATCAGCAAAAACGTACAATAACACAGCTAAAACAGTCAATAGTTAGCTAAAACGTACGATAACAGAACTAAATCGAACAATTAAACAGCAAAAACACAGAATTATCACCTAAACCGTACAATAACACAGCTGAAACGTACAAAAACACAGCTGAAACGTAAAATAATCAGCTGACACATACAATAACACAGCAAAAACTAAAAAAAGTCAGCTAAAACATACAATTACCCACTTTAAACGCACAATAACATACCAAATACATACAAAAACCTGCTCAAACAATCAATTCACAGCTAAAACATAGAATTACACAGCTAGTACAATAACACAGGTAAAACGTACAAAAACACAGCTAAAAACTACAATAATCAGCTAAAACGTACAACAACACAGCTAAAACATACAATAATCAGCTAAAACGTACAATAAGACAGCAATAAGAGACAATAATAAGACGTACGATAACACAATTAAATCGAACAAAAAAACAGACAAAACATACAATAATCAGCTAAAACGCATAAAAAAACACGGCTAAAACGTACAATAACACAACCAAAACACATGATAACACAAGAAAAACGTACAATAATCCTCTAAAACGTACGATTATCCGCTAAAACGTACAATAACTAGCTAAAACAAACAATACCTCAGCTAGAAAATACACTAATCAGCTGAGACGTGCAACAAAAACATCTGAAACGTACAATAACACAGCTAAAACGTACAATTATCAGATAAAAGGTACAATAATCAGCAAAGCGTACAATAACAAAAGTTTTACATAATACAAACATCTGAAACGTATGATAAGACAGCTGAAACGTTAAATAACGATAACACAGGTAAAACGCACAAAAACAATACTGAAACATACAATGATCAGCTAAAACGTACAAAAACACAGTTGAAACGAACAAAAAAAACAGCTGAAACGTATAATAATCAGCTAAAACGTGCAATAACACAGCTAACAAAAACAAAGCCCAAACGTACAATAATCAGATGCCACGTACAATAACACAGAAAAAACTATAACGGTCAGCTAAAACGTACAATAACACAGCTAAACCGCACAATAACACACCTAAAAAATACAATAACACAGCTAAAACATACTATAATCAGCAAAAACGTACAATAACACAGCTAAAACAGTCAATAGTTAGCTAAAACGTACGATAACAGAACTAAATCGAACAATTAAACAGCAAAAACACAGAATTATCACCTAAACCGTACAATAACACAGCTGAAACGTACAAAAACACAGCTGAAACGTAAAATAATCAGCTGACACATACAATAACACAGCAAAAACTAAAAAAAGTCAGCTAAAACATACAATTACCCACTTTAAACGCACAATAACATACCTAAAACATACAAAAACCTGCTAAAACAATCAATTCCACAGCTAAAACATAGAATTACACAGCTAGTACAATAACACAGCAGAACCATACAAAAACATGCTAAAACAAACAATTCCACAGCTGAAACATACAATAACACAGCTAAAACATACAAAAACCAGCTAAAACGTACAATAAGACAAAAAACAGACAATAATTATCCAAAACGTACGATAACACAATTAAATCGAACAATAAAATAGCCAAAACATACAATAATCAGCCTAAAACGCATAAAAAACACGGCTAAAACGTACAATAACACAACCAAAACGTACAATAATCCTCTAAAACGTACGATTATCCGCTTAAACGTACAATAACTAGCTAAAACAAACAATACCTCAGCTAGTAAATACACTAATCAGCTGAGACGTGCAACAAAAACATCTGAAACGTACAATAACACAGCTGAAACGTACAATAATAAGCTAAAACGTAAAATAATCAGCTAAAACGTACAATACAAAGTTTTACATAATACAAACATCTGAAACGTATGATAAGACAGCTGAAACGTTAAATAACGATAACACACAAAAACAATACTGAAACATACAATGATTAGCTAAAACGTACAAAAACACAGTTGAAACGAACAAAAAAAAACAGCTGAAACGTATAATAATCAGCTAAAACGTGCAATAACACAGCTAACAAAAACAAAGCCCAAACGTACAATAATCAGATGCCACGTACAATAACACAGAAAAAACTATAACGGTCAGCTAAAACGTACAATAACACAGCTAAACCGCACAATAACACACCTAAAAAATACAATAACACAGCTAAAACATACTATAATCAGCAAAAACGTACAATAACACAGCTAAAACAGTCAATAGTTAGCTAAAACGTACGATAACAGAACTAAATCGAACAATTAAACAGCAAAAACACAGAATTATCACCTAAACCGTACAATAACACAGCTGAAACGTACAAAAACACAGCTGAAACGTAAAATAATCAGCTGACACATACAATAACACAGCAAAAACTAAAAAAAGTCAGCTAAAACATACAATTACCCACTTTAAACGCACAATAACATACCAAATACATACAAAAACCTGCTCAAACAATCAATTCACAGCTAAAACATAGAATTACACAGCTAGTACAATAACACAGGTAAAACGTACAAAAACACAGCTAAAAACTACAATAATCAGCTAAAACGTACAACAACACAGCTAAAACATACAATAATCAGCTAAAACGTACAATAAGACAGCAATAAGAGACAATAATAAGACGTACGATAACACAATTAAATCGAACAAAAAAACAGACAAAACATACAATAATCAGCTAAAACGCATAAAAAAACACGGCTAAAACGTACAATAACACAACCAAAACACATGATAACACAAGAAAAACGTACAATAATCCTCTAAAACGTACGATTATCCGCTAAAACGTACAATAACTAGCTAAAACAAACAATACCTCAGCTAGAAAATACACTAATCAGCTGAGACGTGCAACAAAAACATCTGAAACGTACAATAACACAGCTAAAACGTACAATTATCAGATAAAAGGTACAATAATCAGCAAAGCGTACAATAACAAAAGTTTTACATAATACAAACATCTGAAACGTATGATAAGACAGCTGAAACGTTAAATAACGATAACACAGGTAAAACGCACAAAAACAATACTGAAACATACAATGATCAGCTAAAACGTACAAAAACACAGTTGAAACGAACAAAAAAAACAGCTGAAACGTATAATAATCAGCTAAAACGTGCAATAACACAGCTAACAAAAACAAAGCCCAAACGTACAATAATCAGATGCCACGTACAATAACACAGAAAAAACTATAACGGTCAGCTAAAACGTACAATAACACAGCTAAACCGCACAATAACACACCTAAAAAATACAATAACACAGCTAAAACATACTATAATCAGCAAAAACGTACAATAACACAGCTAAAACAGTCAATAGTTAGCTAAAACGTACGATAACAGAACTAAATCGAACAATTAAACAGCAAAAACACAGAATTATCACCTAAACCGTACAATAACACAGCTGAAACGTACAAAAACACAGCTGAAACGTAAAATAATCAGCTGACACATACAATAACACAGCAAAAACTAAAAAAAGTCAGCTAAAACATACAATTACCCACTTTAAACGCACAATAACATACCTAAAACATACAAAAACCTGCTAAAACAATCAATTCCACAGCTAAAACATAGAATTACACAGCTAGTACAATAACACAGCAGAACCATACAAAAACATGCTAAAACAAACAATTCCACAGCTGAAACATACAATAACACAGCTAAAACATACAAAAACCAGCTAAAACGTACAATAAGACAAAAAACAGACAATAATTATCCAAAACGTACGATAACACAATTAAATCGAACAATAAAATAGCCAAAACATACAATAATCAGCCTAAAACGCATAAAAAACACGGCTAAAACGTACAATAACACAACCAAAACGTACAATAATCCTCTAAAACGTACGATTATCCGCTTAAACGTACAATAACTAGCTAAAACAAACAATACCTCAGCTAGTAAATACACTAATCAGCTGAGACGTGCAACAAAAACATCTGAAACGTACAATAACACAGCTGAAACGTACAATAATAAGCTAAAACGTAAAATAATCAGCTAAAACGTACAATACAAAGTTTTACATAATACAAACATCTGAAACGTATGATAAGACAGCTGAAACGTTAAATAACGATAACACACAAAAACAATACTGAAACATACAATGATTAGCTAAAACGTACAAAACACAGTTGAAACGAACAAAAAAAACAGCTGAAACGTATAATAATCAGCTAAAACGTGCAATAACACAGCTAACAAAAACAAAGCCCAAACGTACAATAATCAGATGCCACGTACAATAACACAGAAAAAACTATAACGGTCAGCTAAAACGTACAATAACACAGCTAAACCGCACAATAACACACCTAAAAAATACAATAACACAGCTAAAACATACTATAATCAGCAAAAACGTACAATAACACAGCTAAAACAGTCAATAGTTAGCTAAAACGTACGATAACAGAACTAAATCGAACAATTAAACAGCAAAAAACACAGAATTATCACCTAAACCGTACAATAACACAGCTGAAACGTACAAAAACACAGCTGAAACGTAAAATAATCAGCTGACACATACAATAACACAGCAAAAACTAAAAAAAGTCAGCTAAAACATACAATTACCCACTTTAAACGCACAATAACATACCAAATACATACAAAAACCTGCTCAAACAATCAATTCACAGCTAAAACATAGAATTACACAGCTAGTACAATAACACAGGTAAAACGTACAAAAACACAGCTAAAAACTACAATAATCAGCTAAAACGTACAACAACACAGCTAAAACATACAATAATCAGCTAAAACGTACAATAAGACAGCAATAAGAGACAATAATAAGACGTACGATAACACAATTAAATCGAACAAAAAAACAGACAAAACATACAATAATCAGCTAAAACGCATAAAAAACACGGCTAAAACGTACAATAACACAACCAAAACACATGATAACACAAGAAAACGTACAATAATCCTCTAAAACGTACGATTATCCGCTAAAACGTACAATAACTAGCTAAAACAAACAATACCTCAGCTAGAAAATACACTAATCAGCTGAGACGTGCAACAAAAACATCTGAAACGTACAATAACACAGCTAAAACGTACAATTATCAGATAAAAGGTACAATAATCAGCAAAGCGTACAATAACAAAAGTTTACATAATACAAACATCTGAAACGTATGATAAGACAGCTGAAACGTTAAATAACGATAACACAGGTAAACGCACAAAAACAATACTGAAACATACAATGATCAGCTAAAACGTACAAAAACACAGTTGAAACGAACAAAAAAAACAGCTGAAACGTATAATAATCAGCTAAAACGTGCAATAACACAGCTAACAAAAACAAAGCCCAAACGTACAATAATCAGATGCCACGTACAATAACACAGAAAAAACTATAACGGTCAGCTAAAACGTACAATAACACAGCTAAACCGCACAATAACACACCTAAAAAATACAATAACACAGCTAAAACATACTATAATCAGCAAAAACGTACAATAACACAGCTAAAACAGTCAATAGTTAGCTAAAACGTACGATAACAGAACTAAATCGAACAATTAAACAGCAAAAACACAGAATTATCACCTAAACCGTACAATAACACAGCTGAAACGTACAAAAACACAGCTGAAACGTAAATAATCAGCTGACACATACAATAACACAGCAAAAAACTAAAAAAAGTCAGCTAAAACATACAATTACCCACTTTAAACGCACAATAACATACCTAAAACATACAAAAACCTGCTAAAACAATCAATTCCACAGCTAAAACATAGAATTACACAGCTAGTACAATAACACAGCAGAACCATACAAAAACATGCTAAAACAAACAATTCCACAGCTGAAACATACAATAACACAGCTAAAACATACAAAAACCAGCTAAAACGTACAATAAGACAAAAAACAGACAATAATTATCCAAAACGTACGATAACACAATTAAATCGAACAATAAAATAGCCAAAACATACAATAATCAGCCTAAACGCCATAAAAAACACGGCTAAAACGTACAATAACACAACCAAAACGTACAATAATCCTCTAAAACGTACGATTATCCGCTTAAACGTACAATAACTAGCTAAAACAAACAATACCATCAGCTAGTAAAATACACTAATCAGCTGAGACGTGCAACAAAAAACATCTGAAACGTACATAACACAGCTGAAACGTACAATATAAGCTAAAACGTAAAATAATCAGCTAAACGTACAATACAAAGTTTTACATAATACAAACATCTGAAACGTATGATAAGACAGCTGAAACGTTAAATAACGATAACACACAAAAACAATACTGAACCATACAATGATTAGCTAAAACGTACAAAAACACAGTTGAAACGAACAAAAAAAAAAACAGCTGAAACGTATAATCAGCTAAAACGTGCAATAACACAGCTAACAAAAACAAAGCCCAAACGTACAATACAGATGCCACGTACAATACACAGAAAAACTATAACGGTCAGCTAAAACGTACAATAACACAGCTAAACCGCACAATAACACCTAAAAAATACAATAACACAGCTAAAACATACTATAATCAGCAAAACGTACAATAACACAGCTAAAACAGTCAATAGTTAGCTAAAACGTACGATAACAGAACTAAATCGAACAATTAAACAGCAAAAACAGAATTATCACCTAAACCGTACAATAACACAGCTGAAACGTACAAAAACACAGCTGAAACGTAAATAATCAGCTGACACATACAATAACACAGCAAAACTAAAAAAAGTCAGCTAAAACATACAATTACCCACTTTAAACGCACAATAACATACCAAATACATACAAAACCTGCTCAAACAATCAATTCACAGCTAAAACATAGAATTACACAGCTAGTACAATACACAGCAAACTACAAAAACAGCTAAAACAAATACATCAGCTAACATACAACACAGCTAAACATACAAATCAGCTAAAACGTACAATAAGACAAAAGACAATAATAAACGTACGATAACACAATTAAATCGCAAAAAAACAGACAAAACATACAATAATCAGCTAAAACGCATAAAAAAACACGGCTAAAACGTAAAATAACAACCAACAAATAACGTACAATAATCCTCTAAAACGTACTTTCCGCTAAACGTACAATAACTAGCTAAAACAAAACAATACCTCAGCTAGAATACACTAATCAGCTGAGACGTGCAACAAAAACATCTGAAACGTACATAACACAGCTAAACGTACAATAATAAGCTAAAACGAAAATAATCAGCAAAGCGTACAATAACAAAGTTTTACATAATACAAACATCTGAAACGTATGATAGACAGCTGAAACGTTAAATAACGATAACACACAAAAACATACTGAACATACAATGATGCTAAAACGTACAAAACACAGTTGAACGAACAAAAAAAACAGCTGAAACGTATAATAATCAGCTAAAACTGCAATAACACAGCTAACAAAACAAAGCCCAAACGTACAATATCAGATGCCACGTACAATAACAGAAAAAACTATAACGGTCAGCTAAAACGTACAATACCAGCTAAACCGCACATAACACACCTAAAAAATACAATAACACAGCTAAACATACTATAATCACAAAACGTACAATAACACAGCTAAAACAGTCAATAGTTAGCTAAAACGTACGATAACGAACTAAATCGAACAATTAAACAGCAAAAACCAGAATTATCACCTAAACCGTACAATAACACAGCTGAAACGTACAAAAACACAGCTGAACGTAAAATAATCAGCTGACACATACAATAACGCACAATCACATACAAAACATACAAAAACCTCTAAACATCAATTCCACGCTAAAACTAGAATAACATACCTAAAACATACAAAAACCTGCTAAAACAATCAATTCCACAGCTAAAACATAGAATTACACAGCTAGTACAATAACACAGCAGAACCATACAAAAACATGCTAAAACAAACAATTCCACAGCTGAAACATACAATAACACAGCTAAAACATACACAAAACCAGCTAAAACGTACAATAAGACAAAAAACAGACAATAATTATCCAAAACGTACGATAACACAATTAAATCGAACAAAAAATAGCCAAAACATACATAATCAGCCTAAAACGCATAAAAAACACGGCTAAAACGTACAATAACACAACCAAAACGTACAATAATCCTCTAAAACGTACGATTATCCGCTTAAACGTACAATAACTAGCTAAAACAAACAATACCTCAGCTAGTAAATACACTAATCAGCTGAGACGTGCAACAAAAACATCTGAAACGTACAATAACACAGCTGAAAACGTACAATAATAAGCTAAAACGTAAATAATGCTAAACGTACAATACAAAGTTTTACATAATACAAACATCTGAAACGTATGATAAGACAGCTGAAACGTTAAATAACGATAACACACAAAAACAATACTGAAACATACAATGATTAGCTAAAACGTACAAAAACACAGTTGAAACGAACAAAAAAAACAGCTGAAACGTATAATAATCAGCTAAACGTGCAATAACACAGCTAACAAAAACAAGCCCAAACGTACAATAATCAGATGCCACGTACAATAACACAGAAAAAACTATAACGGTCAGCTAAAACGTACAAAACACAGCTAAACCGCACAATAACACACCTAAAAAATACAATAACACAGCTAAAACATACTAATCAGCAAAAACGTACAATAACACAGCTAAAACAGTCAATAGTTAGCTAAAACGTACGATAACAGAACTAAATCGAACAATTAAACAGCAAAAACACAGAATTATCACCTAAACCGTACAATAACACAGCTGAAACGTACAAAAACACAGCTGAACGTAAAAAATCAGCTGACACATACAATAACACAGCAAAAACTAAAAAAAGTCAGCTAAAACATACAATTACCCACTTTAAACGCACAATAACATACCTAAAAACATACAAAAACCTGCTAAAACAATCAATTCCACAGCTAAAACATAGAATTACACAGCTAGTACAATAACACAGCAAACCATACAAAAAACATGCTAAAACAAACAATCCACAGCTGAAACATACAAAACACAGCTAAAAACATACAAAACAGCTAAAACGTACAATAAGACAAAAAACAGACAATAATATCCAAACGTACGATAACACAATTAAATCGAACAATAAAATAGCCAAAACATACAATCATCAGCCTAAAACGCATAAAAACACGGCAAAACGTACAAATACACAACCAACCGTACAATTCCTCTAAAACGTACGATTATCCGCTTAAACGTACAATAACTAGCTAAAACAAACATACCTCAGCTAGTAAATACACTAATCAGCTGAGACGGCAACAAAAACATCTGAACGTACAATAACACAGCTGAAACGTACAATAATAAGTAAACGTAAAAATCAGCTAAAACGTACAATACAAAGTTTTACAAATAACAAACATCTGAAACGTATGATAAGACAGCTGAAACGTTAAATAACGATAACACACAAAAAACAATACTGAAACATACAATGATTAGCTAAAACGTACAAAAACACAGTTGAAACGAACAAAAAAACAGCTGAAACGTATAATAATCAGCTAAAACGTGCAATAACACAGCTAACAAAAACAAAGCCCAAAACGTACAATAATCAGATGCCACGTACAATACACAGAAAAAACTATAACGGTCAGCTAAAAACGTACAATAACACAGCTAAACCGCACATAACACACTAAAAA
>CM056594.1:26880441-26933925 GCA_029721355.1 Tegillarca granosa
AAAAACATACAATAATCAGCTAAAGCGCATGATAAACACAGCGAAAACGTACAATAACACAGTTAAAACGTACAATAAACAACTAAAACGCACAATAACACAGCTAAAACATACAATAATCAGCTAAACCGCACAATAACACAGCAAAAAGGTACAATAACACAGCTAAACCGCACAATAACACACCTAAAAATACAAAAAACCAGCTAAAACAAACAATTCCCACAGCTAAAACATTACAATAACACAGCTAAAACATACTATAATCAGCTAAAAACGTACAATAACACGCTAAAACAGTCAATAGTTAACTAAAACGTACGATAACACAACTAAATCGAACAAAAAATAGCAAAACACAGAATTATCATCTAAACCTTACAATAACCACAGCTAAAAACGTTAAAAAACACAGCAAAAACTACAAAAACGTCAGCTAAAACGTACAATTACATAATTAAAACGTACAATAACACACCTAAAACATACAAAAACCAGCTAAAACAAACAATTCCACAGCTAAAACATAGAATTACACAGCTAGTACAATAACACAGGTAAAACGTAAAAAAACATGCTAAAAACTACAATAATCAGCTAAAACGTACAACAACACAGCTAAAACATACAATAATCAGCTAAAACGTACAAAAAGACAGCAAAAACAGAAAATAATAAGCTAAAACGTACGATAACACATTAAATCGAATAATAAAACAGCCAAAACATACAATAATCAGCTAAAGCGCATGATAACACAGCTAAAACGTACAATAACACAACTAAAACGCACGATAACATAACAAAAACGTAGAATAATCTGCTAAAACATACAATAATCAGCTAATAAAGCGCATGATAACACAGCTGAAACGTACATTAATCAGCTAAAACACACAATAACACAGCTAAAAGGTACAATAACACAGCTAAACCGCACAATAACACACTTAAAAATACAAAAACCAGCTAAAACAAACAATTCCACAGCTAAAACGTACAATAACACAGCTAAAACAGTCAATAGTTAACTAAAACGTACAATAACACAACTAAATCGAACAAAAAATAGCAAAAACACAGAATTATCATCTAAACCGTACAATAACACAGCTAAAACGTACAAAAACACAGCAAAAACTAAAAAAAGTCAGCTAAAACGTACAATTACATAATTAAAATGTACAATAACACACCTAAAACATACAAAAACCAGCTAAAACAAACAATTCCACAGCTAAAACATAGAATTACACAGCTAGTACAATAACACAGGTAAAACGTACAAAAACATGCTAAAAACTACAATAATCAGCTAAAACGTACAACAACACAGCTAAAACATACAATAATCAGCTAAAATGTACAATAAGACAGCAAAAACAGAAAATAATAAGCTAAAACGTATGATAACAATAAATCTAATAATAAAACAGCCAAAAGATACAATAATCAGCTAAAGCGCATGATAACACAGCTAAAACGTACAATAACACAGCTAAAAGGTACAATTTCACAACTAAAACGCACGATAACATAACCAAAACGTACAATAATCCGCTAAAACATACAATAATCAGCTAAAGCGCATGATAACACAGCTGAAACGTACAATAACACAATTGAAACGCATGATAGCACAATTGAAACATAAAATAATCAGCTAAAACATCCAATAACACAACTGCAACGTACAAAAACACAACTGAAACACACAATAACACAGCTAAAACATACAATAATCAGCTAAACCGCACAATAACACAGCAAAAAGGTACAATAACACAGCTAAACCGCACAATAACACACCTAAAAATACAAAAACCAGCTAAAACAAACAATTCCACAGCTAAAACATACAATAACACAGCTAAAACATACTATAATCAGCTAAAACGTACAATAACACAGCTAAAACAGTCAATAGTTAACTAAAACGTACGATAACACAACTAAATCGAACAAAAAATAGCAAAAACACAGAATTATCATCTAAACCTTACAATAACACAGCTAAAACGTAAAAAAACACAGCAAAAACTAAAAAAACGTCAGCTAAAACGTACAATTACATAATTAAAACGTACAATAACACACCTAAAACATACAAAAACCAGCTAAAACAAACAATTCCACAGCTAAAACATAGAATTACACAGCTAGTACAATAACACAGGTAAAACGTAAAAAAACATGCTAAAAACTACAATAATCAGCTAAAACGTACAACAACACAGCTATAACATACAATAATCAGCTAAAAGGGACAATAAGACAACAAAAACAGACAATAATAAGCTAAAACGTACGATAACACAATTAAATCGAACAATAAAACAGCCAAAACATACAATAATCAGCTAAAACACATGATTACACAGCTAAAACGTACAATAACACAACCAAAACACACGATAACACAACCAAAACGTACAATAATCCGCTAAAACATACAATAACACAACTGCAACGTACAAAAACACAACTGAAACGCACAATAACACAGCTAAAACATACAATAATCAGCTAAACCGCACAATAACACAGCAAAAAGGTACAATAACACAGCTAAACCGCACAATAACACACCTAAAAATACAAAAACCAGCTAAAACAAACAATTCCACAGCTAAAACATACAATAACACAGCTAAAACATACTATAATCAGCTAAAACGTACAATAACACAGCTAAAACAGTCAATAGTTAACTAAAACGTACGATAACACAACTAAATCGAACAAAAATAGCAAAAACACAGAATTATCATCTAACCTTACAATAACACAGCTAAACGTAAAAAAACACAGCAAAAACTAAAAAACGTCAGCTAAAACGTACAATTACATAATTAAAACGTACAATAACACACCTAAAACATACAAAAACCAGCTAAAACAAACAATTCCACAGCTAAAACATAGAATTACACAGCTAGTACAATAACACAGGTAAAACGTAAAAAAACATGCTAAAAACTACAATAATCAGCTAAAACGTACAACAACACAGCTATAACATACAATAATCAGCTAAAAGGGACAATAAGACAACAAAAACAGACAATAATAAGCTAAAACGTACGATAACACAATTAAATCGAACAATAAACAGCCAAACATACAATAATCAGCTAAAACACATGATTACACAGCTAAAACGTACAATAACACAACCAAAACACACGATAACACAACCAAAACGTACAATAATCCGCTAAAACGTCCAAAAACTAGCTAAAACAAACAATACCTCAGCTAGAAAATACACTAATCAGCTGAGATGACAACAAAAACATCTGAAACGTACAATAACACACCTAAAACATATAAAAACCAGCTAAAACAAACAATTCCACAGCTAAAACATAGAATTACACAGCTAGTACAATAACACAGGTAAAACGTACAAAAACATGCTAAAAACTACAATAATCAGCTAAAACGTACAACAACACAGCTAAAACATACAATAATCAGCTAAAACGTACAAAAAGACAGCAAAAACAGAAAATGATAAGCTAAAATGTACGATAATACATTAAATCGAATAATAAAACAGCCAAAACATACAATAATCAGCTAAAGCGCATGATAACACAGCTAAAACGTACAATAACACAGTTAAAACGTACAATAACACAACTAAAACGCACGATAACATAACCAAAACGTACAATAATTCGCTAAAACATACAATAATCAGCTAAAGCGCATGATAACACAGCTGAAACGTACAATAACACAAGTGAAACGCATGATAGCACAATTGAAACATAAAATAATCAGCTAAAACATCCAATAACACAACTGCAATGTACAAAAACACAACTGAAACGCACAATAACACAGCTAAAACATACAATAATCAGCTAAACCGCACAATAACACAGCTAAAAGGTACAATAACACAGCTAAACCGCACAATAACACACCTTAAAATACAAAAACCAGCTAAAACGTACAATACAAAGTTTAAACATAATATAAACATCTCAAACATACGATAAAACAGCTAAAACATACAAAACCCAGCTAAAACGTACAATAACACAACTAAAACGCAGGATAACATAACCAAAACGTACAATAATCCGTTAAAACATACAATAATCAGCTAAAGCGCATGATAACACAGCTGAAACGTACAATAACACAAGTGAAACGCACGATAGCACAATTGAAACATAAAATAATCAGCAACAATGAAAATGTGTGAAAAACTGAACTGAAGTTAAAAGAACACCAGATTAGGAAGGGGTATCTCAAATCATTAGTCTTATGTATAACTCAACTGAGATTTTAACCCTTGACACATCACCACTCACAAGGCACATGAGGCAGTCAACTCCTCTATCGACCAAGATCCTAGTGTGTTTCTCATCTTGCTTGACGTAGTTTCATGTTTTTCGTCAGTCACTTCAGAATGGACAACCTTAATTAAAGTGAAAGAATCTCGACAGAGGCAAAAAATTTCATTGATCCTCTCTACTCTACAACATTTTTTTTTCAAACATGAATTACTGTGTGTGTGAAAAAGTTTGTCACTTTGCAAATGTTTCCCTTTTCCCCCCTCCATCTCAAAACTGACTTTTTCCACCAGCTAAATAAAAGACTCAGACATAAATTACCATCACTTCTCTCTACAATCTCAAAAGTTAAAACACTAGCTAACAGTTGATTCTGCCATTCGAAAATGTAACACCTTAACTTCACTCCGACATCCCTGAAAGTTTTGATATAAGTAAAAGAATCTTGGAATAAAACACCATTATTTCACTCAACCATTCCAGAACGTACTAATTATAATTAAGTGAAATAATCTTGATAATGCAAAAACATCTCTCCACCATTTCAAAGCTGACTGTCTCAATATAAATAAAAATATTGACTGGAGACACTGGAGTGCAAAACACCATAACTTCACTGAAGCATCCGGGAAATAACTGTCTTATATAAATGGAAACAAATTGTCTTTTAAAATCATATTGTCTTTTAAAATCATTGTGAAGTAAACACTATTACTTTATCCCCTCTCCAAGAAACGGAAATCTCAACCCGTCTTGCTTCCCTGTTGAGTAAAACACTATTACTTGACTCAACCATTTTGGAATTTACTGTCTTTGTAAAATTTAAAAACATGACCATGATGTAAAACACCATTTCTCTATCTGACATTCTTATAATTGACCATCTTAATTAAATCAATGCATACAAATTGAGGCAATCAGGAGTGTTTACAATCAAAAGTTGACGCATGTCACACAACAGATGATGCACGACAGACAATGACCCATCACAATAGCACTTTGTGCTCAGGCGAGCTAAAAACATCAACATAACCAAATTTTATTTTTAAATGATAAAAAACTCAGAATTCTTCTGCACATAGCAGTTGAAATTTGATTACTTTAATGATCCATTTGGGCCTCACCCAAGATTACATCAGGGTACAATAAATTCAGATGAATTAATATGCAAATCACATTTCCTTACTAAATGGTGTTGAATTTAAAAGAAATATTAAAAAGAGCCATAAATTAATAATTGGATGTTCATTGTGGTTCAGAATTTTCAAGGGTGATCACCATGAATATTCAAATCATGATATTATATCTTATATGGTAAACTAGGAAGGTACATAAGGGATCTTTAGACATATTGAATTTGTTAACTTGTTGAAAACATTAAAAAATTGTGATATGCACAGAATTAATGAAACTTTTTTAATAAGTCTGGTTATTTTTTCCGAATTAGGTCAATAAATTTTACATTGATTTTTTATATTTTTGAATGATTTTGTTTAAATATGGAGTTCTGTTCTCCAAATATGTATATGACAAACATTTATTGACTGATAGTAGATTACTTTACAAGTAACTTTGCAATCAAGGGAAAATTAAAAAACGTAGATTTCGAACTGCTATAACTTTTTTTACCACTAATTTTAATGTGATTTTTTTTATATTTTTATATTTAAATGGTATATAAATCATTCATGATAAAAAAAAATATGGTTACAGATACCCTTTATTCCTGTCACAAACTTCTGAGAATACAAATCCCCTAAAAGGTAATACAAAAGACCCATGGTTGTCATAAATAATGTGAGATGTTTTGATAAAAGAACAAGCTCTAGTCTACTGTAGGGGCCTTGGTGGCATAGTGGTCTAAAGCGCGCTTATGGATCACAGTGCCTCTCATCGCCTAGGTTCGAATCCCACTCTGGACAGATACTAGTGTGAGAAAGTTTGTCAGTTCGATTGCGGTTTTCTCCAGGCCTCCGGTTTCCTCCACCATCCCAGAACTGACTGCCTCGAAATAAGTGAAAGAATCTTGACTGGGGCGTAAAACATCATTACTCCACTCCACTCAAGTCTACTGTCTTGCGTCTAGTGGATTAATCTAACTTACACCACTAAGATTTGTGTAATATCGTCCAACTCAGCAAAATAAAATTGAAAGTAATCAATATTTAATTTATTATATTTACAAGTACATGTATATGAGAAACATTCTGCTGAGATAAAATAATGAGTAGCTATCATTCATGAGAAATGTAACTAAAATATGCTGGTCCATGATGTGACACTGAAATGTTTTTGTATGTTAAACATTACGAATTTGTTTTTTTCACTATCTCTTTTTAAATCCATATTTCTTTCTTTCGTAAAACAAATCTGTCTTTGCACTACCCAGATTTACAATCTTTGGACAACCATCCCTCTGAAATTAAATAATGACAAGCTATGAATGTGTACAAATACTTAATTCATATCAATTCAAACTGTCAAATTATCTTAATGCCCACATCAAATGAGCTGTTCAACAGTTTGTAAATGTTCTTTCACACTGACAAACATACTATTTAACAGTGGGCACAAGAACACATGTACAAACACATGCACTGTTAGCCATATATTCAAGAGACAAAATTTAAAAGAGGTGTATTAAATAAATTTTGAAACCAACATTCAACTGTCTCATACCTGAACAGGGTTTAAACAAAATTAATTAAAGTTATGTGCAGATGTCCCATATTATTTAATCATGGTTTTGTACTGGTATTAGTGTCTGTGTTTGTATCATTAAAAACGAGAGATTCATAGGCCTTAACGCTCACCGAGGATATGTTCAAGTGCAATAGACAATACATCTATATCAATAACAGAAATTTTCCAAGTTTTCTCAAGTTTAGAACTGCCACAATACTTAATCAAAAATATCTATTCAAGGTAATTAACAATTTAAGTCTTCTTATGCATCTATGACCTTGACTTTGAACCTACGACTTTGAATTATATATCAAAATGTTACATATCAATACCGACTATACTAATAAACATGGATATACAAGATGATCATAGTTTTCAAGATAATTAACCATTTCAGTCAGATATGCAATATCTGAGGGACACACACTATCTGAAAATGGTAACATTATTTCTGCCAGGGCTACTAGTGTTCATTCAGTCAATGAGGCTAGGGAGGCATTATGTCAAATGATGAAACTTCCGTTAGTGGCACGTTCAATGCATAATATCACGGTCTTTCGGCTTGTTGATGACAAAGGTGTCTTACAGGAAGGTGAAGATGACAAAGGTGAATAAGGAGCAGGAAGTGCCGTGCTGTCATTTCTTTGCAAAAAGTCTATAACAGCATTCTAGTGGTTATATCAAGAGTTCTTGGAGCAAAAATGGGTCCAAAGAGATTCAAGTACTTTACTGAAGCTGCACAGTCAGCACTGCACAGGGTCGGCCAAATTTCAACATCAGTTCAATTCCGACTTGAAAGTTAAATATATAACAGTTTAATTGACTCTTCGAGAAATTGATATGTACAGTCCGACCTGCCTTAAAGACCACCTCTATACAAGGGCCACTTGCTTTTGAAGCCAGAATTTTTTATCCTAATTGCTCATTATTCCTGTTTGTTTTGAGTCTGTGTGTTGGGGCCACTTATCTGTAGGGGCCAATTTACTGGCTCTCTTAGGTAACCTTTGCATGCAGGTTTGACTGAACATATATATAAACTGATTTTGACTTGTTAAATTTACAACAGTTTAATTAATTTATAATACATATTATATATATATATATATCAGGGGTCCGGAAACGGTCATATTTGCTGGACATGTCCGACAAAAAGTGATTTTGTCCGATGTGAAAAATCACTTGTCGGACATTTTTAGTTAATAATAGAATTCAGTTAATCGGACATATAAATAAATATGTTTTTCGGTCATTATTTTACTCGAGTATTGTTTGTTATCACCTGTCAACCGTTTTCAATAAATACTACAGGTCTTATAATTAGGCTTTTGTTTATTAATCAGTTAGAATCCATGGTCTCAATCTGTTCCTTTTGTTTCATCGTCCAAAACCTCATTAATTTTGTTGTGAAGTTGTTTATTAAGTAATCACAACGCTTGACAGAAGGAAGCCATAAACAGCTGATTATGAGGATTGAACCTTGAAGGTCATGGTCATCTGACTATTATCAAAGAGGTTCCACGCGGGAGGTCAAATAAGACTACAATGCGCATCGTATGGTCTTTGCAAACTGTTTAGTTATAAATAAATAATTTTAAAAAGTCTCAATACAATCAAGGAGGTCTCGAAATGAGGTTCAGTAAAGTTTGTGTAACTTCGGAAAAACGAGAATGCACGATTGTCTATAAACAAAGATGGCCATCAAACCTTGTGTCGTCAACGCCGACAGTACAAAAATCGACACTGTGTGGACACATGAGCCTGACCACATGTACCTAAATAACCTCTATGTAGTAGTTAAATACTTTTAAAAATATATTTGATATTAAAAATAAAAAAATTAAAATAACGGCAATAACAACATCGGTGGTAGATCTATGTTTTTTTTTTTTTTTTTTTTTTTTTTTTTTGCTTTACACCAGACTCGGTGACATGGTTGCTTTGAAAAAATGACCAACAACCCAGTCAAAGTTTTCCGGAGCCCTGATATATATATATATATATATATATATATATATATATATATATATATATATATATAAATGCCATTATACTCCTTCCTATGTTTGTGTAGAAGGTCCTTTTTATGCACTTATGACTTTGACCTTTGAAGGTATGACCTTGAGCCATATATCAAAATGATTGTCATGTCAATACCTACAATATTCTAATATATATGCCTATGTAAAAAGTTAATAGTTTTTAAGCTAATGCACAATTTTAGTTTTTATAAGCAAAAAATAACATTTTAGGGGCAACATCTCATACATGCATTATCATATAGTTACGAAACTTTGTTTCTTTTTAAATTTTGTCATGCTGAACATTTTAACAACGTTGTGATGCTATATATCTTGAAAAATTTTGAAGAAAATAGCCTAAAACTGCAAAATTGCAAACTAGGTCAAGACCTTGACCTTTGACCTTGACCACATTTTAAAGGTTATTTTAAGAAAAAGTGAAAACTGAAAACCCCATGTTTGGCCATATTATAATAATCATTTAAACCATGCGACTCAAAACCACTATATCATTATCAATGTAACTCAAATTAAACATATCAAAAACCATGTGGCAATAAATGGTCATATCATAAAACATTTGACTATAACTGACCATATCATACATCATGTGGCACAAAATGGCCATATCATAAACTATGTGACTTAAAATGACCATATAATAAACCATGTGCATGTATATCATATATGTTATGGCACTATTTGACCATACCATACATCATTAACTCAAAATGACTATATTACTCATGTGACTCAAAAAGAACATAGTTTTAACAATGTTAATCAGAATAATAATTAAATACCATATGATATACCATGGCCATATAATTCACCATGTGACTCAAAATTACTTAATTATAAGCCATATGACCCAAAATAATCATATTAAAACAATGCGACTAAAATTAACAGATAAAAAACATGTGTGGCAAAAAAGGCCATATCATAAAACATGTGACTAAACCTGACCATATCATAAACTGTGTCTCAAAATGGCCATATCATGAAACATGTCACACAAAATCATCATATTATAAACCATGTGACTCAAATGGTCACATCAACCATGTGGCACTAAATGACCATATCTTAAAGCATAATGCACTAAATGACCATATCATAAACTCAAATATGTCATATCATAAAACATGTGGTACTAAATGACCATACTGAAACCCACATGACACTAAATGACAAAAATATAAACAATGTTGCACTTAATGACCGTATCATAAACAGGGTGACTCAGAATGGCTATATCATAAACCATGTCACACAAAATGATCATAGTATAAACCATGTGATTCAAAATGGCATATTATAAACCATGTTTCACTGAATGACCGTACCATTAACCATGCTGCTTTAAATGACTATATCATAAACCATGCTACATTAAATAACCATATTGTAAACCACATGACTCAAAAATATCATACCATAAACCATGTGGTATAAATGACCATATTATAAACCACATTATACTAAATGACAATTATATAAACCATGTTGCACTTAATGACCATATCATAAACCATGTGACACTCAATGACCATATCATAACCATTTGCTCTAAATAACCAAATCATAAACCAAATGACATTAAATGACAATAACAAAAACCACTGAATGACCATATTATAAACCATGTAATCCAAAAATATCATATGATAAACCATGTTCCACTGAATGACCATATCATAAACCATGTGGCACTAAATGACCTTACTGTAAGCCACATGACACTAAATGACAATAATATAAACCACATGACACTAAATGACAATGATATAAACCATGTTCCACTAGATGACCACATCATTACCCATGTGACACTAAATGACCATATCATAAACTGTGTAACTCAAAACCGCCAGATATCAAAATTATGTGACTCAAAATGACTATATAGCACAACCTATGTTTAAGTGAATGGCCATATCATAAACCATGTGGCACCAAATGACCATATCATAAACCATGTGACACTAAATGACCATTTAATAACCATTTGCACTAAATAACCATATCATAAACCAAATGACACTAATTAACAGAATTAATAGGCCTTTATTGATATGGATATCTTTAAGAACAAGTTATAAGCTAACTGTAGGATATTTGTATACATTAAACTCTATTCTATGGAGTCAGGCTTTCGGTGTGACACTGACATACGACAGGAATCTATTTAAGATGCCTAATAAAACATAAGACCTATTTGTACACTCATGTCAAAAACCGGAAGTTAACAGATCGTTGTTTACATTGATTTCATGCTTAACTTCCTGACCGTTTTTTTTATTAAGCCTCATATTTATAAATATTTTTATTTTATATATTCGTATATTTTTGTCACATTTACAAACGTAAAGGTGATATTAGTTTGCACCTTTTGAACATTGATATCTGAAGTACTTTCGATTTGCTTCGATTGACCTTTTGACCCCGATACTTCAATAAGGAAGATCTCATTTGCATACAAGAGTAAATCCAAATATTTCCCTGGGATTACCTATAGTAAAGAAGACCCGTTAATTTTTAACTAGATATGTTTCTTTGAAACAGATGTGTCGCCTGACACTGCATAGTTCAGTCGGGTCCCGATTTCAAGGGATTCAGTTTTGAGAGGTACTCAATTTTAAGAGGTATTTTTCAGGTCCCAACAATATTTGTTCTTAACTCTATATTAAAAAAGTCTCAATTTTTGGAGGTCCTATTTTGAGAAGTATTTGATTTTGCAAACAAATTTGCAGGTCCCAAAAGCCAACAATCAACTGATTTGGGACTCGATGGTGAGAGGTATTGTCTCACCTATTGTTGTAAGCAGCCATTGTATCAAATCACACCTTACATTTACTCAGGCATCCAAGTGTTTAAGGTGTTTTTAATATAGAAGTGATTAATAAATGTCAAACTGAAGTTAACAATATAAAATGTATAAGTTAATTAAGTTCTGCTATAATCACTTTGTCAGCAAAACACAAAACTGATATCATATGTCGTATTCCCTGCATACGGTTGTAATTTTGTTCTGGGACCAAGTCTACCTAGGGGGATAACTGGATCAGGACATTTCACTGGTGTTATCATTCTTATGAAGAAATGGCAACTGAAATGAGGGGTGTAAAGAGAAAGATGCACTCAATAGATGTCAGGTACAATGCCATCATGAATGTCACATATTTTTGTACCAAATCTATGTAAATAATTTCAAATAATTTCTGTTATTTTGTACCTGTAAAAATACCTACAAATTGTTTTGTTTTATTTTATTACCCAACAAGAGGCCCATGGGCCTTAACGCTCACCTGAGGATATGTCCAAAAATGTTTGCAAACTGCAATAGACAATATATTAAGTGGAGAAACTTTACAAGTTTTCTCAAGTTAAGAACTCCCACAAAACTTAATCAGAAATATATCCAGTATCATTTCATTTATAAGTAGCTTATATAATGTGCATGAATTAACGGTAGTGCGAGTAATTTCCAAATCATTAACCAATTTCAGTATACTTATGCAACTATGTCCTTGACCTTTGAACATATATGACCTAAGATTGTCATGTCAATACTTACAATATTCTAATATACATTGCCTTTACAAAAAGTTAATAGTTTTCAAAATAATTAGTAATTTAAGTCTTCTTTTGCAGCTGTGACCTTGACCTTTCAATATATGACCTTGAACCATATATCAAAATGACCTATCATATCAATACCAGTAATTTATATGCCTATAATAAAAGTTAATAGTTTTCAAGATAATTTGCAATTTAAGTCTTCTTTTGCAGCTGTGACCTTGACCTTTAAACATATGACCTTGAACCATATATCAAAATGATCGTAATATCAATACCTACAATATTTTAATATACATGCCTATACAAAAAGTTAATAGTTTTCAAGATAATTTGCAATTTAAGTCTTCTTCTGCAGCTGTGACCTTGACCTTTCAACATATGACCTTGAACCATATATCAAAATGATCGTAATATCAATACCTACAATATTTTAATATACATGCCTATACAAAAAGTTAATAGTTTTCAAGATAATTTGAAATTTAAGTCTTCTTCTGCAGCTGTGACCTTGACCTTTCAACATATGACCTTGAACCATATATCAAAATGATCGTCATACTAATACCTACAATATTCTAATTTATATGCCTATAATGAAAGTTAATAGTTTTCAAGATAATTTGCAATTTAAGTCTTCTTTTGCAGCTGTGACCTTGACCTTTCAACATATGACCTTGAACCATATATCAAAATGATCATCATGTCAATACCTACAATATTCCAATATGCCTATACAAAAAGTTAATAGTTTTCAAGATAATTAGTAATTTCAATCTTTTTTTGCAGCTGTGACCTTGACCTTTCAATATATTACCTTTCAAGATATAGTGACAAATATATAATTTTTAGCAATTTCCCCACTCAGTGCCTTACAATTTCCACATTTTGAGCCCCATGGCTACCATTTGTGCAAATCTGAAAATAGATGACTTAAGGATGTTATAAATGAAATAACTAAGGTATATCTCTTGTAGATTCAGAGGAGAAGATTTTTAAATTTTTTACTTTTTCCCCCCTTATGGGGCCCCAAGGGGACATAACTCCTTCATTTGTGCAAATCTGAAAGGGCTTCACCCAGGCATGATAGTTACCAAGTTTCATTAAATTTGGCCAAGTGGTTTTGGAGAAGAAGATTAAAATGTAAAAAGTTTACGTCCAACGCACGACGGACGATGCACGACGGACGAAGATGGATAGCAATAGCTCACCTGAGCTTTCAGCTCAGGTGAGCTAACAATTTAGAAAGAACAATATTTAATAATGGAAAACAATAAAATGCATTAAAATCAGTCTGTTAAGTAATTCATTTATGTAACTTTAGTACGACCCAGTTTTGAGAAATACTCGATTTTGAGAGGTATTTTGGATTTCCCTTGGACCTCTCAAAATCGAGTCCTGATTGTAGTTGACAAAGTTATGCTACGGACAAGAAATCCTCTATAAAAGTCAATCACATGGGAATAATTCAACAAGAGTAATGGGACAAAATATGAGCAATATTGTCGCAAAACACACTATGCAAAACTTTTGAAAACAAATCCAAATGAAGGACGTTTTTTCCAAATGAAGGACAGTTTTTCCTTCAAATCCACAGCACTCATTGCTCACATTTCTTGTAAAAATCAATCAAAGGGAAATAATTCAAAAACGGAACAAGATAGAGTTGTGGTTCTTGTGCACTGCACTTCGAGTCATTGCCAGAAACATGCACACCAAGTTTGGAGTCATTTGAACATACTACATCAAAGTTATGCTCCGGACAAGAAATACTCTATAAAAATCAATCAAAGGGAAATAATTCAAAAACAGAAAAGATAGAGTTGCGGTTCTTGTGCACTGCACTTCGAGTCATTGCCAGAAACATGCACACCAAGTTTGGAGTCACTTGAACGTACAACACCAATGTTATGCTCTGGACAAGGAAATCCGGACGCCGCCGACGCAAGTAATCCCTATATGTCGCCTAGTCAGGTGACACAAAAATCATCCTTCCCTTCAGTAAATTCAGTAATTTAAACAAACACTTATTTCACTTCTTGGATGCATGCATACGATTTATTAGGCAAGAATACATATAACACTGATCTACTGATCTGTCAACAGGCAATCAGGGGGAGGGGGGGGATGTAGTGTCACATGGTTTATGATATGGTCATTTAGTGTCACATAGTTTATGGTATGGTTATTAAGTGCAACATGGTTTATATTATTGTCATTTAGTGTCATGAAATCAATTTTAATCAATGGACAGTCGCGATTTATCATGAAAATTTCATCACCGAATCAACAGATGCAAAAGCCGCCTAAATTTGGGTCATCTGTCCTTATTCAACTTTCTCCAACGGGCGAGAGAGAACTGAGCTTTTGTAACAGACTCAAAAACCGGTTAAGAGTCAAGAGTTCACATGTGTGATAGCTATATTCGAGAAAGCTTTGCTTTCATGAACTTATTCCAAGAAAGCTTTGCTTTCGCGAATAAAAATGATGGCAATATCATTACAAATCAAATGGATATATTAAATGAAACAAAATTATTCTACAAAAATCCATATTCTTTGAAGGATAACAATACAAATACTTATGATTTAAATAAACTCAAGTCTCCGGAAATAAATTTTCTGTCCAAAATAGATTCTAAAACTTGGAGGTCTTATATCATATGAGAAATGTACAGAAACATTAAAGAAAATGCAGAATAATAAAAGTCCCGGCTCAGACGGTTTAACAACTAAGTTTTTTAAAATATTCTGGAAAGATTTAGATCATTTTGTAGTTAGATCGATAAACTATGGGTTTCAAAGGGATGAAATGTCTGTTACAAAAAACAAGGTATTATAACATGTATTCTCAAGGGATAAACCTAAGCAATATCTGAAAAATTGGAGGCCAATCTCACTTTTAAATGTTTCTTATAAAATTGTCTCTTGGAAGCATAGCAGCTCGAATAAAACCGAAGTTGGATTTTTTAATAAATTCAGATCAAACAGGATTTATTCCTGGAAGATACATTGGAGAGAATACCAGACTCATCTATGATACACTGCAATACACAGAACAAGAAAATATACCTGGGATGTTGCTATTAATTGACTTTGAAAAAGCATTTGATACAATATCATTGGCCTTTATGAATAAAGTGCTAGACTTTTTTGGTTTTGGGGACGATATTTCCAAATGGATTTCTCTATTTTATAATAATATTTTCATCTTCTGTAATTCAAAATGGCCATCTGTCCAATTTTTTTACTATCTCTCATGGGTGTCGCCAAGGCGACCCTCTCACACCTTATGCTTTTCTCCTATATGCTGAAATTCTAGCAATAATGATACGAATGAACACAGATATAAAGGGTATCATTATAGATAACGAAGAAAACAAAAATTTCACAATTTGCAGGTGATACATCTATTATATTGGATGGCTCTGAAAAATCACTGAATACGTGTCTACAAACATTAGGTAATTTTGGTAGTACCATATGTCTGGTCTCTTAATTAATTTTCAAAAGACGAATGTTATCTTGATTGGTAAAATATATTCATGGACGTTAAATTATGTACAGAAAGTAAATTAGACTGGGGTTGTTAGGCATAGATTTTAACGTACATTTAGAGGAGATGGTAAAAATAAATGATGAAAACAAGAGGGCCATGAAGGCCCTCATGAAGGCCCTGGACGCTCACCTGAAAATGATGTACACTCAGCTTGATTTTGGCAAACTGGAGCTTCTATTTTCAAAACAGATTTTTCCTATATTTCAAACTAGTGACTTACTTATTTACCCAACATGACTCACATATGAACTTAAGCTAGCTATTGTCAGGAGGATCAATCTCAGCAAGTTTGATGAAGACTGGTCTAAAATTGAGCCCTCAGATGTGTTAACAGGGTTTTTATATAATTTGACCTAGTGACCTACTTATTGACACAACATAACCAGAAAAAAACTTCAGCTAGCTTTTGTCAAGAGGATCATTCTGACAATGTTTGATGAAGATTGGACTAAAATTGAGCCATCAGATGTGTTAACAAGGTTTTTATATAATTTGACCTTGTGACCTACTTATTGACCAACATGGGCCATATACGAACTTGAGCTATTTTTTGTCAAGAGGATCATTCTGAGCAAGTTTGATGAAGATTAGACTAAAATTAGGGCCTCAGGAGTGTTAACAAGGTTTTTCTATTATCTGACCTAGTGATCTACTTCTTGACTCAACATGGCCCGTATATAGACTTGAGCTAGCTTTAGTCAATAGGATCATTCTGACTAAGTTAGATGAAGGTTGCACTCAAATTGGTGCCTCGGGAGTGTTAACAAGGTTTTTCCATAACTTGACCTAGTGACCTACTTATTGAACCAACATTGCCAATATATGAACTTGAGCTACCTTTTGTCAAGAAGATCATTCTGAGCAAGTTTGATGAAGATTGGCCTAAATTTGGGGCCTCAGGAGTGTTAACAAGTTTTTTCTATTATTTGACCTAGTGACCTACTTATTGATCCAACATGGCCCAAATAAAAACTTGATTTAGCTTTTGTCAAGAAGATCATTCTAAGTAAGTTAGATAAAGATTGCACTCAAATTGGGGCCTCAGGAGTGTTAACAAAGTTTTTCCATTATTTGTCCTAGTGACCTACTTATTGACCCAACATGGCCCACATATGAACTCGAGCTAGCTTTGGTCAAGAGAATCAATCTGACAATGTTTGATGAAGATTGCACTTAAATTTGGGCCTCAGGAGTGTTAACAAGGTTTTTCTATTATTTTACCTAGTGACCTACTTATTGAACCAACATGGCCCATCTACAAACTTGTGCTAGCTTTTGTCAAGAGGATCAATCTGGCAAAGTTTGATGAAGATTGCACTCAAATTAGGGCCTCAGGAGTGTTAACAATCAAAAGTTGATGCATGACCCACGACGGATAACGCATGACGGACAATGACTCATCACAATAGCTCACTTGAGCACTTTGTGCTCAGGTAAGCTAAAAAAGTTCTTAAGATAAAGGCAATGATTAATCAGTCATCAAAAAGAAAATTAACACCTTATGGGAAAATAACAATATTAAAAACTCTAACAATTCCTACTCTTAATCAGTTATTTATAACATTAACAAATCCACCACCTGACTTTTTTAAAACAATGAATAAACTGTTTTATAGTTTTATACTGAGTCAGTCTTATATAAATGGAGGGCTCAAAATGCCAAATTTGGAAAACTTTGTAAAAAGCTTAAAACTATAATGGATAAGACGCATACAGATCAAAATGGCAGCGACTTTTTTCATATACTTTAAATACTGAAAATTCCTTAATATATGAGAGAGACTTTTGGAAAAATAAACTGGGTACTATAAGCAATATTTTTTGGAAAGAGGTTATAATAGGATTTATTGAATTGTTAGAGTCTATTAAGCCAGCTAATTGGAAAGACTTTTTGTCACCGAGTCACAAATATCAAAATAGGGAATACCTCCATTTTCTACAAATCTTGGTACAGTAAAGGTATATATAATGTTAATGACTTAGTTAATGATTCGGGGAAATTTCTGCAGTTTGGCGAATTTAAATACATATTTAATATTGATGAGAACTTTCTAAATTTTGAAGGAATGGTTAAAGCAGTCAAAAAGTTACTACTATTTATAATATTGAAAATCTTTCGGCAAAAGTACCAAATCCACTAATACCTTTTCATTTAACTTGTTTTATGGAAGCTAAAAAAGGGTGCAAATCAATGTATAACAGATTACAGATTCATTTGATGAAACCAAACAGTCAGATTAAATGGGAAAGTATCTTTGATACAAACTGCTTTGATGGAAAAAGATAAATATACTACCCTACAGAATTACCAAGAGTACTTGTTTTAGATGGTTCCAGTATAAAATTAACCACCATATTTTGACAACAAATGCATTCTTACATAAAATTAAAATTCTTCCTTCTCCAAACTGCACTTTTTGTAAGAGTCCCTCCGAGACAATTGAGCATTTATTTACGGAATGCCCTGAAACACAAACTCTGTGGCAAAATCTTATTTTCTTAATTGAGGCTAAATGCAAGACAGAATTTAATTATAATAAAAAACATATTTTATTTGGAATAACTAGCCAAAACAGTATTATAGAAAACATATTGATTTTAGCAACCAAATTCTATATTTATAAAACTAAATGTATTGAAAGTAAATTGTCTTTGAATGCCTTAATATCATCCTTACAATATATGTATTGAACTGAAAAATTTACATCTTCTTGCGATACCAGCCTTTATAGTATGGAATTATGGAGAAAATGGCTCCCTCTATTCTCGTAAATATCATATGAACTTATATTATATTTACCTGTACACTTGATTTAGAAATTAAGCACATATACGTCCCCAATTAAACTTTTAAGGTCTTAACTTTAGAAGATATTCAACATCGAATGCTACATATAATATCCACGTGGCTATAATTCCGAGCAATACAGTTATGATTACAGACATATGTGTGCTTGGTGACTTGTCTTTAAACTGGTTTTGTCATTGTTGTGTCTTAAATTACAAGGTCATGATCACGGGTATAGGTTGCTCAGCATTTTGACAACATAAATATATTGTTGTGGACACTGAACTACCTATACTGGTGTAGTCTTAATTAATTTCAATTTGGTTATTTGTGTATTATGTATTTTATGTTGTAATATGATTGTGTTGTTGTGAAATGATATAAATAAAATAAAATTAAAAAAAAAAATAATAATAATGAAAATATAAGATCTTGTGTGTATTTTACAACAGACATGAGACATCCCCTTATCCTAGCCTTTAAATAATTTTGGTTAAAACAAATAATTGAATGTATTAATAATAACTTACGTCTTTTTCCATTATGGTACATTCTTTGCAGTAATAAGCATCTGAGACTCCTGGTCCACCACATATTACACAACGACCCTGATAGGAACCATAGTTACACTCATCACAGATACGAACCAGTGTACAAGGCCGTACATAGGAATCACATATAACACATTTACCATCACCTACAAATATATAATAATTATATAAATACACACACACACACACTGTAGTTCAATTACCTACAAAAATTTTAGTTGATAGAATTAAAACTTATTAAGTTAAAAGTAATTATTATGTATTTGATATCAGTAAATGTGAACATAAGTAATACATGATGATATATGCACAGTGTCTCATAGACCTCAGGTAATGAAATCAAGTCATGTTGGTCCATTGTTTTGTGGGGGCCTCAGTGGCAGAGTGGTCTAAAGCGCATGCTTACGAATCACAGCGCCTCTCACCATCTGGGTTCGAATCCCACTCGGGACAGATCCTAGTGTGAGAAAGTTTGTCAGTTTGCTTGCTGAAGGTCGGTGGTTTTCTCCAGGCACTCTGGTTTCCTCCACCATCCCAGAACTGACCGCCTCGAAATAAGTGAAAGAATCTTGACTGGGGCGTAAAACACCATTACTCCACTCCACTCCACTCCATTGTTTCGTAAAGTAAAAATTAATTTAAGTGTGATGAAGTGTCAACTAAAATTTATTTACAGCTTTGGAGAGAAAAAAAATCATTTTTTATTAATGTCAGCCTCCACACTCATATAAACATGGCCTTATTGATGATATTATTCAATGAAGCTTATACAGCAATGAATTTTGATAAAAATGCATATACATGTATGTGGCTAAACTGCAAAAAAAGATTGCGTTCGTTGAACATTTACCTATGCTGATGGCAAATGACATAATTTATATCAACTTTTAATTTATTTTGTAAGCGTTGTAGGCTAACTCAGTTGCAATTAACAGGAAATCAAGGCATACACCTGCCTATCTAGATTACCTTATTAATAGCTAAATTGTTAACCACTAATAAAACACCTTGATTCATTCCTAAGGGAACAAGTAATTAGCTAGGATTGTAGCAATTTCATGCAAATATATCAGTTATTATTATTAAATCATATTATTTAAACATTCCCATTGGCTTAGATTGATCACGTGCTTTGCGATAAATATCATATTGCACAGAAAAATCGATATCGATTTTCTTCAGTCGATAAAACACATATCGACCGAAATCACCATGCTATAATTGTATAATATCAATCCCTAATTAGTTCCAATTGACTGGCCATTGAAAGGACTTCTTCTAACCAAGCATTTTCTAAAAATGTTTCCAGCAAATTCCATGTTAAATATTGCTGATTTTACCTAAAAGCACTGATTTGATTTGCAATGTGTCAGTTTAACTCTGATTTGATTTGCAAAGTTAAGTTTTTAAAAAACAATTTTTGTGTAAAAATCATTATTCTTTAAAAGCTTTATAACATAAAATAATTATTTTAAATTTAAAGGGTACCTGTAACCAAAATTTTTTTTATCACAGTTGTTTTATATATTATTTAAATATAACAATATTGAAAACCATCAAAATTGGTGACAAAATAAAAAAGTTATACAGTTCGAAATCCACATTTTATAACTTTCTCTTTATCGAAAAGTGAAACGCCTTGTTTTGAGTTATAAATGTGTGACGTCATTGCAGTATTAGAAGTATGGTGTAACATAATAGACAGTAGTAACAATGATGATATATTGACGTATGTAGAAGAAAGTAAAGACTCTGACATGTACCTATTTATGTCAAATAGTTTGTCATTATTTTGGGAAACAGTAAACAATCTAATCAGTGATGAATTTGGAGTAAAACCGTTATTTATTCGAACCATAAACGGACAAATCTGATGAACTTGATTGCATAGCTGTTGAAAAATACTTGACGAGTGTTAACTTGTCAATAACACGAAAAATGATTATATCTGTGACTTAAGAAAATAAATTATTTTATGAAGTCAGACTGGACAGACTCAAGAATTATGATAAGTTGCATAGCTATAACAAAAAATACGCGATTAGTTATAACTAGTCAAATACACGAAAAATTAATTTTATCGTCAACATTTTAAAATGAATTAAATATCAAGTTGGACTGGACAGACTACCGCATGAATATTATGGAACTTACTGTGGTGTCATGTGCTGATTTCGAATTTTTATTAAAATAATGCATTCAAAATTTTGAATTTTGAATGCATTATTTTAATAAAAATTCGAAATCAGCACATGACAGTGGCACCGGGTAAAAATAAATACATTAAAAATCAATCACCTTTGTTCTTTTGTGCAATCTTTATTGACAGTTGAAATTAAATGACCGTGATGTAGAAAACTTTTAAGTAGTCTGGCGGCATCACATTTCCTCGATAATTGGAAAATGTTCACACAATTAAAGTTTGTAACATAGTTCTTTTCAACTGTCTGATGATAAATTAATGCTGGGATAATAAAAAAGAAAAAAAAAACAACAAGGTATTCCATCTCAAATTATTTTACGCGAAATATATTATAATTGTTTAAAATGAAATGACACAGATTTTAGAATGAGACCACATTAAAAAAAAAACGAGATAATAATAATAATAATAATAATAATAATAATAAAAATTTTATGAATTTGTATATATAGAACAAAGAATTTAAGAATATCACAGCTAAATGTATGCCCAAGGAAAAGTGAAAACTAAAATCTAATAAAATCAAATGCTGTAAGTAAATCAATAAACATGTTTTAAATAGACTATTCTGGTCGTAAATTTTTAATTTTTGATTTTTCCTGAAAGTTGTATTTTATAATAATAATAATAATAAAAATAACTAGAGATTGTAACTGGGATACCAGTTACGTATGATTTCCCACCCAGCCCTACCCCTCAGTGGGAAAGGACCTTGGGTGTCTTTGATTAGTGTCATTCTTTTCATTTTATTATTGGGAACCAGAAAATATATACTTTAGGGGTGGGGATCTCAACAGTTTAAAAGTTATGACAAAGCCCTACATATGGTTTTATAGCACACCACAAAGTGTTTAAGGAAAAATTGGTGATTTTTGTTTTTAAGACCCCATCTTCTTGTCCCTCCCCCAATAAATAGCCATGGATGTAAAAACTTTAATGGTGCAGGAACCTATCCTAAAATTCTGAACGAGATTGAATGATGCGTTTGGCAGTGCTGATAAAAATTTGATATATTTTTAACAATTTAATACATAGAAACTGAGAATTTATTAAGAACAAATTCTGTATGTGAGAAAGAAGTTAGTCACTTAATTAACATGTAGTTCATTAACATTTAATCATTTTTGTTTATAGTGCTTAACTTTATACATTAATTCAGAGTACCCATTTTTATCGTGCGCTCATATATCTGAGAAACTGAAGAAAGAAGTAGATTCTGTAAGAGTTATCTCTCTTTGTACGTATTGGACAGAAAGATGTTTGGAATTACCGTAATCCTTCGATGTATTCGGACCCTCTATGTTTTCGGACACCCTAATTTTTAAATTTTAATAATTTTTAGATTTCCTCTAATTTCGGACGGCAATTTTTTACCTCTAAATCCGGACACATTTTTGCTGAAACTCAGTTTCAGCATGTTATGAAAAGCGCTTGAAATAAAGATTTAATAAAATCAAGAAAAAACTTTGTTGTTTTCAATTATTTTAACTATAAATTGTTGCTTTCACACGTTTATTTCATTGTGTATTGGTGCCATTGCATCGTAACGTGAAACAGGTATGTTCAATGTATTAACTTTTTTATTTAAACAAAATAAAATCATACCTTTGATAAGTGCTTTAATTTTCTATGAAAGTGAAAGTTGATTATAATTAATGTTCACTGCCGAGAAAATCGTGTAAGACAGAATCTTGTCGGTACACTAGTTCAACATCAAAGACATTTTTTCTGATGAAAACAGGAAGTGACGTTTTTCACTTATTCTCATTTAGCATGTTTAGTGTTTGTTATGGGAATTCCAAAAACGACCATGTGATTGTTCCAGCCGACAGACAAAAAAACTGTTTTCCAAGATAAAAATGACATTAAAATATGTTTGAAATATGATTTGAAATAATTTAATTTTTAACCTTTTATTTGCGGAAGTCAGGAGTCGGGACTTTTTCTATCTTTGCATTGTCATTTCTTAAAATGTACACACATACGCATGGTAAAATATCGAGTATTTGATTAAAACGAAATTCTCTGAACTTGATCCACAAATAATGCAACACACGATGTATAATCATAATTTGATTGCAGACAATTACAAGTAGAAAGCGGCATGTTGGTGCACCTCAAACATTGGGAGTTAATGAAAAAAGTCACGTTGTTTACTTGTAAACAAAATGGCGACCTCGATGTGTATTACTTAGAGAAATCATGATTATTGATCAACAAACGCTTTAAAAAACAATAATTAATGAAATAAACAACACAAAAGGTAACTTTTGCTTTTATTTTATTTTAAATTTTACTTTATCATTGATTTATGCGTGGATATCGCTGTTGATAATGTCTTAAAATATCGAGAGGAAACCGGGACCCAAAATCGGCTACAAAATGTCTCTAATTTTTCGGACACTCTAAATATTCGGACACCCCCAATTTTCAAGATATTTAATTTTCAAATTTCCTCTAAATTCCCGGATTAAAATCTGTCCGAATACATAGAAGGATTACGGTAAATTACACAATTTACATGCACCGACTGCCCAGCCCTCGAGATAGAAAAAAATTTGATCAGTTATCCATATCTATCAGATTAGCAGATTTCATGGAAACCCATCATACCGTGTCTGAGTTCTACACCGGACAATTTTAAGGAAAAAAAAATTATAATAATAATAAGAAGAAGAAACAGAACAAAAACAATATGATTCCCCACCTTTGGGTGGTGAATCATAATAATAATGATGATTATTATTATTAATATCATTTTTTTTTTATCATTATTATTACTGACATGAAAACTAAGAAAGAATTCTTTTTCTTACTTTTTAAAATTTACAAATGAAATATCCATTTTTTCCGGAGTGAAATCTTTATACTGTATATGACAAATAACGTTTACCAAATAAAATTATTTTACTTTACTCGAACTGTAATTATATTTTTGTATATTACCGGTCGTAAGATAACTTTATCAACATGCAATGAATTTTGCAAATTATAAGTGACTTCCTGTTAATTACAGGTGTTGGTCTAAATTTAAGGAATGTGTCTAATAAACAAAAAGATTAATAATAATCTTAATTATCGGTACATGTCAAATGAATGTTAATTCCACTTCGTCAAATAGTTTTCCTGTAAAATAATCATAGAAAGTTAAACTACGAGTTCGTATTTGACTTATTTTAGTAGTTGGTAAATAATATTCTGTGGAGGTACGTTACTGTTATGACGTCAAAACACGGGAGCCTCGATATCGACCTTTTTGATTTGGATTTCTAGAGATGTATTAGAAAAACGCAGATATCTACCTTATTATGGAATGAAATTTTATGGAATTTTCACTACAGTCATATTTAACGAATAAAATATGTCAGAACTGAAATTCGTTACAGGTACCCTTTAAGTCAAAATTTTAACTTTTGCAAATGCCAGCTTCCTTCTGTATGATTCTGTCAAACTTATCCCCATTTGACGTCACATTCCTTATTCGGCAATAACTCTTCTGCCAGGTGTTGCGATTGAACAGAAGGGTCTATATACATGTACCTACAAGTTGTACTAGTGTTTTGAACCATGTGCTACTTTTAAATTTTTCATGAAATATTACATATATTTTATCTAAATATAGGGAAACAAGTACATTTCAGTTAAATTAAAAAGTGGCAAATGATATTATTACTACCTGTTATTATTATCATTATTGTTATTGCCTGTATTTTAGAAACAAAATAAGTGTTAATTTTGCAAGTAACCTTGTACAACAAAAATAATTGAAAGAATTATATAATTTGAGTTAGAAGAGTGTTTCTTAAAAGAAATTATATTTGATCATGATTGGTTAAATGTCTGAACAGGCTATGCAGAGCAAAATTAATTAAAGTTTTGTGCGGAAATCCCATGAGAGTTAATTTAAGGCTTTGTACTGAAATTAGTGTCTGTATTTGTATACCGGTAATTGAAAACAAAAATCATACTAAGGGAATACCATAACAAATAAAACATCTAGAGTATAAGGATGACATAAACACCATTTTGAATGTAATACAATGTATCATTTTTGGCTTCTGTTCAAGAGACAAGTAAATTGTTCTTTTTTCAATATATTAATTAACACATGTAAAACTCATGCAGAAAACCTGATTATAAAGAACTGACAACCTTCTTTACATGACAATAAAGCTATAATGTCTGGGCTTTACCCAAATGTAGACCTGGAAAAGTAATTACTTCTGCTGATAACAGTTTGGAACCACTTGAAGCTGCTTTTTGATTTTCTATACAAAAATAGATAACTTCTAAATCAAGATCCGTGAGATTCATTTTCTAAAATTTCATTCCTAATAGCTGGAAATAAACGGAATCCTCTAACAGGTTGGTCAATGTTAAACAATGATTATTATTTGCTTTGAGCATACGCACGGATGTATGGGTTTTCCAATTAATTGAAGGTGAAACGTGACAAATTGTATTAACTGTCCGTCATTAATATCCAAATGTATATGCAATGGTGTTACTTATCCCTTACAAAGTCACAAATGACGAATTTAATGAAATTCTGTTTAATTTATCATATTTTACCGTTTAGTAAGTTGTGTTTAAATGACCCGTTTTTTATGACGTAACCACGTTCTAAAATTAGATCCCACAGGCTTCATCTCACTGGGAAATTATTGTTATTTCTGTACTTATTTGAGCTTTTATTGTTGAACCAAATGTAACATTTTACATTAGGAAATCATAAATTAGATCAGCACTGTTTTAATTTTTTTCCAAGGAAATCTTAATTCAGCTTTAAAAGCTGTATTTGGTAAATATAATATTTATGATCATGCTGTCTCTTGACATTTTAGCTGATGCTGCAATTTGTCTCAGATCAAGGTATCAGTTTATTCAAATATCTTAAACATTACTTCCCAATCAGACAAGTTCAAACGACTTAGGCATTCCACAGACATAATAATACTATGTTTAATCTAATGGTAACTTTACACTAAATAGAACTTTACCAATCAAATGATTGGATTGACTATCGAGTTACGGCCCCTGATCCGCTAGAGGGATACTACTTCCGGGGAGTTTATGGTTGTAAACAGCTTGGTTGCTACTGTCTATTATCTATTAAATGTCTGGTGTTTCAGTTAAAATACATCGATTGTTTTATGTTAAATGGTAATATATATGAACTCTTTTCAGGTAACAGGGGAGCTCTTGACCTATGGAATTGAACATATATTGCATGCTAAAAACTTTTTAAGTATACAAGATCGTCTCTAGGACAAGGATACAATGGTTCATTCCCACTTAGCCAACATTTTGAAATTTTGGACCTATAGATAATGTTTTAAATGTTGGCTAAGTGGGAATAGCTGACAGTTGTAGGATTGGGCAAGACAATAGATTTTAATTACAGATGAGGGTATAGTCTGTTTCAGGAAAATAAATGACAATTATTGGTACATGTATATTTTATATTCTGTATTAATTATCACTTTGTTATAACTTCAAGTAAAATATCAGGATTACATTCGCCTTAAAATGAAAATATGACTTTGTGCATATCATGATATTTACCAGAATAATTATTTTAATCATGCAATCCCAGAACTTACCCTTTTATTAATCAAAGCTGAATGTAGGAAAGTAGTCATGAAAGCCTGGTAACCGGGTTGATATCGATACTTAGTTGAGAAGAGTAAAGTGGAGGAATGGTGCTTTACATTCTAGTCAAGATTCTGTCACTTAAATGTCATGGTGTCAATGACATGAAAAGACATAATGCTTTTAATTACTTATATCATCATTTCAAAAAAATATGCTATTTTTTTCTTCTCTTATCCTCTAGAACCACTGGGGTCATGGTGACCAAGTGGCCTTAAGGGCAATCTTAAAGGTCAGAGTGCCTTTCAGTGCCTAGATTAAAATGCCGCTTCGACAGATCCTAGTGTGAGAAAGTCTGTCAGTTTGCTTGGCACATGTTAATGGTTTTCTTGGGGCACTTTGGTATCCTCCTCCATCTAAGAACTGACTACCTGGATATGTGAAAAAGTCTTGACTGATGCATAAAACATCATTACTCCACTACACTCTGAAACCAATTTGCCACTTTAAATGAAATATGTTTGGATGAATCTTGCTTGATGCAGATTCCAAACTGGCATCTTTAGCAACATTCTATCAATAATGACCATTACAAAAGGGAAATAACTTTTGTACTTTCTGACGACTGATTGATGCTAAAGACACCTCTGATAAGATAAAAAATAAGAAAGTACATGAGAGGACCTTAGCCTTTGGCCTTGACCAATGGTCTTGAACCATATATCAAAATGATCATCATATCAATATCTATAATATTCATGTACATGCCTATTAAAAAAAGTAATAACCTTCAAGATAATTAACAGTTTAAGCTTTCTTATACAGTTATGGCCTTGACCTATGAACCTATGACCTTGAATCATTTATCAAAATGGCTGTTATATCAATACCTACAATATTCTAATATACATGCCTTACAAAAAGTTAACAGTTTTCAAGATAATTAACAATCTAAGCAATCTTATGCTGCTATGACCTTGAGCTTTGAACCAATGACCTTGAACCATATATCAAAATTATCATCATATCTATACATACAATATTCAAATATACATGCCTATGCAAAAAGTTAATTGTTTTCAAGATAATTAACTTTTCAGCCATTATTTTGGCTATGACCTTGACCTCTGAGCCTTTGACCTTGAACCATAAATCATAATGATCGTCATTCCAATACCTACAATATTCCAAGAAACATGGATATAAAAAAAGTTAGTGTTTAAGATAATTAACAATATTAGCTGTCTTATGCAGCTATGACCTTGACCTTTTAACCAATGACCTTGAACAATATATCAAAATGATTGTTATATCAATAACTACAATATTCCAATATATATGCCTGTACAAGAAGTTAAAAGTTTTCAAGATATACATGTACTTACAAATACATAATTTAAAGCAATTTCCTCACTAACTGCCTTGCCATTTTCCCGTTTTGAACCCCAATACTACAATTTATGCAAATCTATAACTAGAAGATCTGAGAATAATATATATGAAATAACTAAGGTATACCTCTTCTACATTCTGAAGAGAAGATTTTCACTATTTCTCTCTTTATTGGGCTCCAAGGGTACATTACTCCTTCAGTTGTGGAAATCTGAAACAAGGCATGATGGTAGCCAAGTTTCAATGAATTTGGCTCAGTGGTGATGGAGGAGGAGATTAAAATGTAAAATGTTTATGCACGATGCACAATAGACAACAGATGAAGATGGATCTCAATAGCTCATCAGAGCTTTCAGCTCGGGTGAGCAAAAATCCACATAACAGTAAATATTATATAAAATGACTGTGACTGAAAAAGGAAGACATCAAAAAGTTTCCAAACAATAACAGGATTTTTTTTTGTTGTAAAACCAGTACTTCTATCACCGTGAGTCATAAAATGAAAGTCTTATTAAGATTCAGGAAAAAATAGAAAACGAGTGAAAGATGGCCAAAAACTCGGCAACTATAATAAGCGAAATCTAAAGACAGTCACTGTCAAGTTAATCAGAAGATTCTAATTTTGTAGCACTTGTGCCACATCAGTGCAAATTTTGGGCATCAAATTATGAAAAAGTCTGTATTTCTCAAATTGTAAAGATGGATTTCTGTGCAAATACTATGAACTTTTTGCTTCTTCTATCACTAATAATATTGAAATTCAAAAATAAAAAATAAAGACTGATTGATTTTTAACAACTGTATTGAAAGTGAAACAAGAGGCCCTAATTTGCTCACCAGAGTTGAAATGTAACTGGTATGTCTTGGTAATACCTGGTTAAGTCATAACATGTTGCCTAAATAAAAGTGGTTTCAGATAACATTATTTTCATTGTTTTGGTTTTTAGCTATATAGGTCACCGTGACCTACTTTTGGTAGCCAAAGCGACCAGAAACACAAATGAGAATGGCAATGGTCTAAAGGTGCTATTGACTTATATGAATGAAATGTGACCAGTAGTGTCTGAGAAGAAGTCTTTTGATGGATGTATGGATGAATGACAGAGTTCCTATCCATAACAAAAGCTCACATGTGCAATTTTCAGATCCGGATTAAAGACTTTACAGATTTGACACATTAATTCAAATATTTAAAAAAAATCAAAGTACTGAAAGTACTGAAAGCAGACGACTAACTGATTGCAACATACCTAATTACTGATCATGACCAGTATTAGTAATTAATCATAAATCAAATTAATGAGAATCAAATAAAATAAGAGAATATATGACCGAATGTTTAGTCTGTAGAAATTAATTCTATATATTCCACCATAGAAAGAGATGTTCCCAAACATGATGCCATTATCAAAAATTTTCTTTATCTTACCAAAATATTATCTGATCAATAATTTGATCCAACATGTAGCATGGTAGCATGCTGTATCACGTCTCCAATATCAATTGATGTAGTAAAGCTATTATATGTTTAATACACAATATCCAATAGTCTAACAAATTTAATGCATTGAAACATCGGCCAACATTAATTTTGATAGAAATTCAATGTACCATCAAAGTTAATTGATGTGGAAAGAAAACACATTTCATGAGTATTTTTTTTTTTTTTTTATGGTAAAGTACAGAATTTTTTTTAAACTCATGCCTCTCACCAAAGTTTATGGCAAATGAAAATTAATGAACATGCTGAATAAATTCCATTTTAAACCATCATCAATGCAAAATTATCCTAAGATATATATTTGTCAATGGATATTAGGTCCATAACAAACTTTTAATGCCATGATGTGTTCAGTTTAAACAAGACATAAAGTTACTTGCACTTCATTATATCAGTTCTGAATTTTTTTTTTTTTTAATTTTTTTTTCCACATTTCTTTCAACCAAAAAAATGTACAATATAAGGGCACAAAAATCTAGCATGCATAAGTATGTTTTAACAAGACACAATGGCATATACAATTTAAGTATCAGATCAAATCTGCTTTAGTAATGTTACTGCTTTGTGTGGAAGTTATGTCAGTTTCCATGCAAATGGGTGATATATTTTCCCTTTAACTTGCATTTGAACATCCAATATGCGATGAAATAATATTGACTAAATGTTTAACACCATTCTACTACATTTCTGACACGGAATTTCAAAGGCTCTGCCATAGTCTATCCAAAGTTTCACATTGCAGTCAAACCCATTTTCACATTGCAGTCAAACCCATTTTCACATTGCAGTCAAACCCATTTTATTTTTGATATACTGGTAGTTTTTCATTATAAAACAGCATGAGGACTAACAACAATTTTACAAATTTCAAAAGTACTTAATACACATAATAGACATTATTATATTATGTTGTTCATCCAAAGTGGCAAGTTATAAAATCAGTGGTCAATGTATGTTTTTTTGTTGTAGTATGGTAATGTACATCCATACAAAATGGATACAAATATTAATGGGAGTTAAAGTATAAGGATCTGATGGGTTTTTTATATCAGGATGAACGCAACATGTTTGTCAGTTTTCTACATTATTATCTATATTGATCTTCATATGGGATGAAGATTTATTATAATTCTGTGTCTTGAATTCTGGTTAATTTTGGACAGGTAAGACTGTAGGCAAGCTTTGTTATAAAAATTACATGAATGACCAAATAATTATACACAGATTCAAACAAACTGAAATAGAAAATGGATATATTTCACCTCTGTTTATTTTAAAAGCATCAGTTTTGGATACAAAAATATAGTAGCATATAAAATATACAATGCATTCATTAATAGTTTTTAAAAGTACCAATGATTGGAAAGTAACACAAATTCAGTATATTCCATTCACTCCAATTTATTCTTGACTCGTAACATATTTTGTAAATAAAAATCAAACAAGAAATAATATTGACTATTGACTCTAGTTTCTTGATTTAATTTTAAAAATCTTGACGTCCATCTAATTATTCAATCCAAATAATCTTGACTTTAATCTGTTGATTCAGTTCAAATAACCTTGACTTCAATCTCTTGATTTAGTTCAAATAATCTTGACTTCAATCTCTTGATTCAGTTCAAATACCTACAATATTTTTATATACATGTCTATACAAAAAGCTTATAGTTTTCAAGCTTATGCACAATTTTAGTATTAATAAGCAAAAAATAACATTTCAGGGGCAACAACTCCTACATGGATTATCATATCAGGGATTTTTCTGGCCACTCACAGGGTCCGGTAAAGGGACCCATTCCCAATGCCAAAAAGCATACATTTTTCCCAATTTTGTAGGTAAAGATTCTCAAATGATCCTGCTTTGAGAAACTTAGAAAAAGTGAAAAAACTCTATGTTTTTGGTGTAGCTTGTATATCTTTATAATAACCTGTATTTATGCACATTTTGATTTATACTCAATGAGGATCTGGTAGAATGGGAACAACTCATAAAACAACTTTCTCAGATGTTTGTATTGAAGCCAGTCTATGAAGATATTGTGTTAATGTCTGAGTGATTTGGTACAAATGAGTGACTACCAGCATGTATCAAAATAGTAAATATTCCAGGCAAAATATTTGATGTGCTGACTATGTGAAAATTTTTAAAGTTTAATGAAAAATTTTCCCAAAATGTCGATTTTGTCAATGATTTTCCCAATTTCATCCCAAGGTCCCTTTCCCAAAATGGCCAGAAAAATCCCTGCATATAGTTATGAAACTTGGTACCTTTTTAAATTTTGTCATGGGGAACATTTTAACAATGTTTTGAATTCATATATCTCTTAATATTTGCAAGAAAATTGCCTAAAACTGCATAAATTACAAATTAGGTCATGACCTTGATTGTGACCTTGACCCTAATTTAAAGGTCATTTCAAGAAAAAGTCAAAACTGAAAACCCCATGTTATTATCTGTTCAAATAGTCAAGTAATAACAATTTGAAGCCATTTTACAAAATGTTTTAAATTTAACACGAAAACGTGTAACCCATTTTTTTTAACCAAATTTCACGAAATGAACAAACTATAGGCTAAAGACCCTAGAGAAGCCAAATATCACATCAGATTTTTCTTCCATCATCACTTTCAGAGAAAAAGATTATTTTGAATTTTTGGACCCCTAGGTCACCTTGACCTAGTTTTGGTAGCCATGGCAACGCCATACAAAAATATGAATTGCACCGGCCCATATATGCTTCTGACCAAGTATCATTGAAATCTGTCCAGCAGTTTTGGAGGTGAAGTCGAAAAATAGGTATTATCGAAGCACGCACGCACACACATACACATGCCGCACCCTGCCATAAGCTAAAAATGATAATAATAAAATGAAAGATAAATAAATCAAATCATAATACAAAAATTAATTGTATGTAGTTGTTACTTTTTAAACTTATTGAATTGAGTAATATTTTCCTTTATTGGTAAATAAATACTGTGGATCGTGTAAATAGGACACAAGTGTGTTTTTAAATTTATAATTTTTAACTGTTTTCATGTTTAATATTGCATATTGTATCTCTTTGGCATCAGTAATAAAAAATAATTCTCAGTACTTGAAAATGAAGAAAAACACTAAAAGATTCTTGACGTATAATTCTGTAACATTTTTTATATACACCAAAATCCAAGTCAACCATATATTAATTACTTATATCCAGGTTAAACTTGACTGATTATTAAGTATAATGCACTATTGACAATAAAAATTGCAACATCAGATGATTTTCCCCCATTTTATTACTATGGGCTAACCCTCCCCATTAACTGAGCATGTGTCAAGATAAGGTCAAATCGTATAAAATCAATTTTTAACACTGTAAAATTTCAATGTCAAGTAAAGATTAATAATTTTAAGTAAAAGATGTATTTAAAACAATAGTCCAGTCTATGTATAACTTTTTACATAAAAGAATTGATGCATTTAAACTAATACACTGGACATTTAACAGATACATGATAGCAGCAACCAGGCCTCTTAATCTGTTAATTACCTGTAATTATGTGATACACGCATCGTTAGCCAGGACACGTGTTACATGGCTTTAATGGTTTAATGATTGAGTAATATCGGTGTCTTTAACAAGTTTTAAATTGAATATTTTTTTTATTAATGTTTATTTAGAAAAGAATAAGTAAACGAGGTTCGTCGGAAAATGACAAACAAAAGTAGTACAGTTTTTTTTTTTTTTTTCTTCTTCGCTTTCAGACAAAAACCAGTCCTGATAGACGATAAATTTATTGAATTCTTCTAAATAACCGAATTTTTTAATTAATAATTTATTACTACTTAAACAGTTTTATATCATATGATGTTGCTCTGATCATTGAAGGATAGATACCACAAGAATGAAAATAAACCGGAAATGATGTAAGACCACCATTTAGGTGTCTCTGATCTTTATTATATACATTTGATGACTTGAAATGTTCATTATACATTAGGTTATAGATAATTATATTAACAAAGGATTCCTATAACGATAAACTATCAAATATTAAACAATTAAAGAAACTAACATTACAAACACAGATGAAATCGCGCAACAGTCGGGAAGGAAAGACAGAGAGGGGTGGGGGAGTTGTTACCAAGGACGCAAATATTGGCATTAAAAATCTTGTTTTACTGATTTTCTAAAATCGCCGGTTGACACTGCCGGCATTTCTGGAGCGCTGGTAGCAACCAAGTGGTTTACAGCTGTGAACTCCCCGGAAGTAGTAGCCCTCTAGCAGATCAGGGGGCGACAACTTGATAGTGTTATCGGCCCATTACAGAAACTTTTCAAGTTTTCTCAAGTTCAGAACTGCCAAAATACTTAATCAAAAATATCTAGTCACATTTCCATTGTAAGTATCTAATATGCATATAGTAACTATAGTACAATAAATATTTTCCAAATCATTAACTATTTTATTATACAGTTATGCAGCTATGTTCTTGACCTCTAAACATATGACCTTGAACCATATATTAAAATGATCATCATATCAATACCTACAATATTATAATATACATGCCTATACAAAAAGTTAGCAGTTTTTAAGATAATTAATTCAAGCCTTCTTATGTAGCTATGACCTTGAATTATATATCAAAATGATCATGTTTGATTAACTAAATCTGTTGAACATTTTACCCTACAGAGCTTATTCAAGCAACACTGATGAATTTTTAAACTAATTTGGAGAAAATAGTGTCAGACTGAAATTGCAGGCCAAAATATCATTACAAAGGCTCCAACATTGATCCTGTTAAAATATGACTCACTGATCCACCAGAATTTAAAGTGAGATGATTGTCAATTAACAAAACATACAGGTATAAAAATTTACTTACATTTCTCACAAAGTCTTCCTATAGCTGAAACATAAAATATATAATATTATCAAGTTCAATAAGTTGTCAGAAGCAGGAGAACAAGAGGCCCATGAGCCTTAACACCCACCTGAGGATAGGCCCATAATCATTTGCAAAGTACAAAACACAATAACTGTAATAACAGAAAATTTCCAAGATTTTGCCAGTTTGGAACTGCCACAATACTTAATCAGAAATATTTTAAATAGTTAAATAAATATTTAAACAGTTAATTTTTAAACAGCCAAACTCATGTAGTAACTAAAATGCAATAGATAATTTCCAGATAATTAAAAATTTTATTAAACTTGATAAATATTTTAATAAATATGACCTTGACATCTGAAATAATGACCTTTAACCATATATCAAAATGACTGAAATATCAATACCTGCAATATTCTAATGTACAGGCCTATATAAAAAAATTAATAGTTTTCAAGATAATTGACAATTTTAATATGACCTTGACCTTTAAACATATGACCTTGAACCGATATCAAGATGATTATCATGTCAATATCTACAACATTCTTATATACCAGTACATGCTATACAAAATGTTGATAATTTTCAAGATAATTCACAATTTGTCTTCTTTTGCAGCTATGACCTTGACTTCTGAACATATGACCTTGAACCATATATCGAAATGATTGCTATACAATACCATACATGCCTAAAAGAAAAGTAAATATTTTCACCAATTTTCAAGATAATAACTAATTTTAGATGTGCATATCTGAAACTCTATGACCTAAGAATTGTAAACATGAAATATCCAAGATACATTTCCTGTACACTCTTTGGAAAATACTAGTATTTTAAACTTCAAAAGTGTTTCACTATTTTCCCCTTATGGGGCCCCAAAGGGACATATTCCTTCATTTGTGCAAATCTGATAGGCCTTCACCCAGGCATGATGGTATTCAAGTTTCATTAAATTTGACCCAGTGGTTTTACAGAAGATTAAAATGTTGAAAGTTTACACAAGACGCACTAAGATGGACCGCAATAGCTCATCTAAGCTTTCAGCTCACCTGAAAAGTTCTTGCATTTTCTATATTATGTCGTTTTTACACTCAAAGGGCCATAACTCTTGTAAAATTTCCACAGAACCTTCATTATAAAATATGGACACATAAAAAAAAATTAAAATTTCACATAGATTATTATATAGTTATGAAACTTGCTACATTGTTAGATCATGGCATGTTGAATATATTTGCTTTTAATGTTATTATCTATCTCTTATAGTTTTCAATAGCCTACAACAACAAAATTCATAAAAAATTATCACATTCCAGGGCAATTACTCCAAAAGCAACTTTGACTTTTTTAAAAAACTGATAAATCATTTGATTTTACTCTGATAATCATATTCATAACAAAAAAGCATAAAATATCTTTAAAAACAGCTTATTTGGTACAAAACCTCATAAGTTAAAAAGTAGGTCATGATCTTGAGCTTTGATCTCGACCATTTTAAAGGACACTTCAAATCAACATCAAAACTGAAGATCCCCAAGTCATTATCTTTGCAATAATCAAGATATAGTCTTTTCAACCTATTTTTTCTCTTAATTTCAAAATATGAACAACTTTAGTCTTAAGACCCTTGTGGTGCCAAATATCACATCAATTTTTTCTCCTATCATCAGCTTCGGAAAAAACCTTTTTTTTTCAAGATTTTTGCACTGTAGGTAACCTTGACATGTTTTGGTAGTCATGGCAATGCCATGAACGTATCCAACTTGCACTTGCCCATATATACTTCTCACAAAGTTTTATTGAAATCTGTCTAGTAGTTTTCTCTCAAAAAAGGTTTAGATGATGTACACACAAATCCTCTGCACATTTCAGGCAGATGAGTTAATAAGCCAGTACACTTCCACTCAGCTCTTAGAAGCCAATGTAACAGGAGGGAGGAAAAACCTGAAAAAACAAACCTTATATTGGGGTGTAGATTGATATATCATCAGAAAGAGGAGAAAGTGCCATATAATGGGAGCTACTTTAGGTGACAAAAGGTTAGTTGACAATACAGTAGAAGAATAGGCGACAAAAATTTACATCTGGCAATTTCAATGGCAACAAAATTTTTCAACCCAGTGCTTACCCTGGGAATGGAGTGGAGTAATGGTGTTTTACGCCCCAGTCAAGAATCTTTCACTTATTTCGAGGTGGTCAGTTCTGGGATGGTGGAGGAAACCTGGAGAAAAACACCGACCTTCAGCAAGCGAACCAACAAACTTTCTCACACTAGGATCTGTCCCGAGTGGGACTCGAACCCAGGCGGTGAGAGGCACTGTGATTCGTAAGCACGCACTTTAGACCACTCGGCCACCAAGGCCTCACTTACCCTGGGCTAATAGATCTATATGTAAACTGTTATTCTGTCATACTTTCATTCAATAAGAACCAGGGCAACAGACTAGAGGCAGGCAATCATACACACTTACACATACAAGAATTTGTTCTTAAACTACAACATAATAAGTTAATAAAGTTCTGAAAAATTGCTGATGCAACATTAAACAACATTACAACCAACAACCAATCTTTAATTACATTATAAATTCCTTTAGAAGACTAGCAGAGTAAAAAGTCATCTAATGAAATAGAAATTCTTTACACTTAGTTTCTGTATGTATTATGGTAAGACTTCCTTTTGTACCCCCAGCCCATTTAGTTCTATGGAAAATTTTTGAAATATTATTTTCACAGAAAAGTTAAAAATATCTTGATTTTGCTAATTATAAGTCATTTCAGATGAAATTAAAATTTTATTGGGGTATACAAGGAAGTATTTCCTGAGAACTATAAATCTTTAGAAAATGAACACAAAAGCCATTCACGAATTCGAAAACATGAAATCTCGCTTTGTCTGAAATCTCGTTTAAGTCTCGTGGGGGGGCAAAGCCAAGTTTACGATTGCAATTTTGTTTATCTAGTGTACTGCGATATCGTTAGTTTTTCGTCAGTTTTAATGAAATTTATAGTTATATATTTTTAAAAAATTGTTAAATATGACTGAAATTAATAATAAGAAATCATTTAAATGAAAAATTAATTTATATTTAAAAAAGACATGTCGGTCCGCAAGCGTTCAAAATTAGTTAAAACTTTTTTCAGTTGTATAAATGGCACTAGAGATGTGAAGGAAATTAAATTTATTAAATAATTTAAATGATTTTATAAAAATATTGCCAGATAAGGAAATGTAGATCTAAATCAATTTGAATTTACCAAAAGTATTTTTATTCCGCCAACCAGTCGGTTTTTCGATTAATAATTTCAAATTAATCTCAAATTAATTTATTTAAATTACATAATATAATTTACATTCGTTCTTCCCACACATTTTGTCAACATCTCAAAATATTTACAAACAGCATTTACTAGTTTATCGCTGTAAGGATACCTGTCAATCAATTTAGCAAATTGCAAGGTAAGATCCTGATGATTACAGGTGATGGAATGTGCCTAATAAACAGGATGTCCACCGACTTAGATTATTGATAATCTTTTAATTAGTCGCATGTTAGATTATTATGTAAATACATTCAATATAAAGAAAATATCAAAATTAAACTTTCTCATGAGAATTTTTTTCGACGAGTTGTTGCATAGATTATCATTATTTCACCTATCAAAATGTTCTAATCAAAGCGATTTCTATTATGAGCACTTTTTAGAATTATAATTATTATTTTTGTGTGTGAAAGACCTTAGGTTTGTAGACTTGCATCTTAACCACGTGGCCACCGCAGCCTCTAAATTTCATATTCTGAAACAAACTATCTTAATTTGTGAGACACTGTTCTTATGGGTATCAGATGTAAAAAGACAGTCCGAAAAATAAAAAAAATCTTAACAAACAGTCAAATTTTCTAGAAAGATGAATAAAGAATATATCAAGCTTATAGCTACACTGTATACATTTGCAATTAAATCCATATTTTTCTAAATTTGTTTGAGATACATTCGAAATTTTGAAGGAAAACAATAGATGTTTCAGAAATAAAATTTGCAACATGATGTTTATAAATTATCCTTTCCGTGGGAAATTATTTTATAAATTATCCTTTCAGTGGAAAACTTTAAATATGATCATACATGAATAACATATCAAATTTAAGTATGAAGATTGTCAATCCTTATTAATACAAATTGAAATGTCTATTTGATATGAACAGCCTGGAACACTACAATTTCGGTAGGTATGAAGAGTAAACGGGAGTAAACGAGAGAAATAAAAGAAAAGTTGATTAACATATTTTGCCTACAGTAGGGTTCAGTAGACGCAGTTTAAAAATGAACAAATTAAAAAAATATGGCTCTAGAATGATTTTTAATGAGTTTACGGCGAAAATATGTATGCATATGTACAATACTGTTCACCAATACATGTTAGACAGGAGTAAAAGGGAGAAAATATGGAGAAGTTAATTAACATATTTGCCTACGGTGGTAAATCCAGTATGAAAAAAATTAACAAAATAAAAAAAGAATTATGGCTCGATTCACTTAATTATAACTCTTCACTGATAAAGTTGGAAAGATTCGTAAAAATGTATTTTTAAGCTAAACGCTTATTTATCATTACTGTGATGTGTGGTATATTGAAATGCAAGAGAAATACATCGTGTATTAAATTACAACTAACAGAAAAATATAATTTTTTTTTTTTTTTTGAATTAGTAAATATGATATTCGATTAATACGATTCTTCTTAAAACTGGGATTTACATTTTATTTTTAATTGATCTTGATACATCTTCAAATGGTCAAGTACACATCCAGTTTAAATGTATTTGGTTTTCAATAAACATCGCGGTAGACGATTTCATATTCCACCACGGCAGAAATGTTCTTTGCGGTGGACCGCAGTGGGAATTTAATAACTTCTAGTCGGCAACTTCAAGTCTTTTTTCCGATTTTAGATGTAGATAATAAAAAGAATGTCCAGTTTTTTTCAGCCGATTAACGTATATTTTTCCATGTGGAATGAAGAAGTTGTATTTAGATTTCAAACTCTACAAGATACACAACTGGTCACAAAAAATAATAATAATAATAAATGATAATAATAATAATTAAAATAAAAATTAAAAAATAATAATAATAATAAAAACCCCGACTCAAAGCCAACAAGTACATAGGCTAAATGAGATTGGATTTCGATTGCCCCCCCCCCCCCCCCACCTCGTTTTCAATCGTAAGAGTTACTTCCCCTGTCATGTTTTCGAATTGGTCAATACATTTCCTTTTGTTCTAAATTATAACGCCTGTAAATTTACTTGAAAATATAGGCCTACTCATTCTACGCACAGGGGCTTGTATCAAATTATAACAAGAGCACCGCTGAGCGTAGCATTATACGCCCGTGTTATATTGATCGAGTAGTACTATTTACTAGTGTGGCGACACCTTTTGGGGTTTTGCGGGAAAGAATGGAACAATCTAGAGGATTTCTATCAGTAGAGCTCATCCACAGAACTTGCCACTCAAAAGTTTGACACAGACCTAACGGATAAGTGCCAAACCTACCAATAATTTGGTAAAGAATTGGTTACTTTAATATGGGTACGAATTCAAAACAGTACGTTAAATTGTTTTTGGATGATAGCGCCGACTTTAAACAGTTATTGTGGATTTTATGTAAAAGATAGAAAAAATATAAAAATACCGTCTTTTCCGTCAGATCTTAAACATTTTTCGGTCAATGGACGACTTTTTCGTACAATGAACTGTTATTGAACAGGAGTGCGTTAAACGTAATTGTTTTTTGGAAAAATTCATTTTTTTGCATGTTTGACCCCAAAATTAAGTATGATACCAATTTTCCCCAAAAATTTCACCAAGTTAGATAGCTAGATCGCATTAGACTCCATAACCTCAGAAATTTTTAGCAAAATCTATCGAGGAGTTTTCAAGGTCCCCAAGATGCAAATATATGCTGCTAAAAAGGATAAAGTTGTCGCCTTTATCATTTCACATCCAGAGGATGTTCCGAATGAATTCGTCACTAATCCTCTAGATTGTTCCATTCTTTACTGAGAAGTATAAGTACAACTAGGATAGATGTATGTAAAAATATATTGCTAAATGGATAGTGGTAGACTGCTATATAATTCATATTCATTTCCAGGAAGGAAGAAGTTTAAAATATAATGTTAGGTCATGGCAGTGTTTTCATGTGTTAAGCATTGCATGCAGGAAGATTTTAGGAAACAAATACATTTTTTGTCTGAAATGTTTTGAGAACCTTTTTTTTAACCAACCTGAAATAATTTATATCTATAAAGCTTAATTATAATTTGAACTGTTGTCGTGATCTGTGCAGTATGATAAAAAGGTGTTTTAAGTTAAAAACAGGGCATAACTCCTCCAAAAATAATCTGAAAAAGTTGTAATTCGAACTTGCACCAGATAATAACATCGTAAATGTGTATACCAAATTTCATTTGAATCCATAAATAGTTGTAGGCTCTGATGATCGGAAACCACATGGTCATACATACAAAAATTTTTAAGTTAAAAAAGGGGCATAACTCCTCCAAAAATAATCCGAAAAAGTTGTAATTCGAACTTGCACAAGGTATTACCATGGTAAAGCTGTATACCAAATTTCATTTGAATCCATAAATGTTTGTGGTCTCTATTGAACGGAATACAAATTGTTAACAGACGCCCGCCCGCCCGCCCGCCCGGACGGACAGCACCGTAACATAATACGTCCCGTCATATGACGGGCGTATAATTATTATTTTTAAAAAAAATCCGACTTTTTGATTTTTTTAAAAATAATAATTATAAATTGATACAAGCCCCTGTGTTCTACGTTTAGTGCGATCTGTTTCCACAATAATTAAGCAAAGCTCATGTCGAATGTTCATAAATGCTACATATTTAAATTACGGAACAAAAAACATCACGAATTCCTAAACGGTTTTCTAACAAGGATTCTTACCAACACCGGGCTGTTTTCGACAGAAAATTAAATCAGGATGATGCTTTGCCATGTTTTGTACGCGTGTATTCGGGTTTAGTCAACTCGTCCCACATCCAACAAGTCTCTACATTTTATCAATTCGTCCCAATTTATACCAACTTGTCCCACTGTCAAAACAACTCCGTCCGGGAGCGTCTTTTACTCAAATACACTCAAATATACTCAAATACGCATAGATATCGACTAATATGCAGAAATACGGCTTGAAACTATTAAAATATAGCTTAATTATTTATTCAAGTGTTGATTAATTTGTTGAAAAATTGTTTAAAACAATATATGCCTATAACGAAGTCCATAATGACCATTAAGCCATCCCCTGGACTTCGTTATAGCCGAACTCTACTATAATTATTTCCCATTCTCAAAATTATCTTGGCTTTTTATATTTTATTATCTTTTTAATAAAACTCTGCTTTTTTGGAAACTCTGCTTAACTGGGTTTATGCTGAGATTTAGGAGGGAAAAAAGTACCCATATTGTATCTTGATATTTACGTGGGAACGAGATTGAAAGAGTTATTTCCCTTGCCTTGACATAGTAAGCCTATCGCTTCACTTTCTTTTTCTAATTGCTAATGCTTCAATGTATATAATCGATTTATTTATTAAAGAACTTAAAACTAAGAAAAAGATTTACAATCATTGCTTTTCAACTAGTGTTTCAGTTTTGCATCTCAGTGAGGTAACATCGATCGTCGTATGCACTGCATGTCCGGATGTCGGTCATTCTATGGTCGTCTGAAATTTTAATAAAGCCTGGTAAAGGCTGTATGTCCATTCGGACTGGAAACGGAAAAATTCTAGATATTACATAAACGATACATTTCTGAAGTTATTCTAACATAAATCATCAATTTTTGACTGTACATTTGAATGTATTTGAGTGTATTTGAGTATATTTGAGTATATTTGAGTGTATTTGAGTAAAAAGACGCTCCGACTCCGTCCTACTTTTTTGCCAACCTTGACAAGGGACGCAACCCGCGAACGTAGAGGTGCCCTCGGCGATTTTGTATTGCTACAGAAGTAATATTCCATGGGCCGTTTGAGCAGCGACAGTTCTGCTTCACCAAACTTTTTTTAAGTAATGACAAAAGTCACTTAACCAGCATCAAAAGCTGACAAATTAGCAGGATATTGTCATAATCGATTTTGCCTCGAAATTATCTTAGGACAAAGAAGTACCGCAGGCAAATTATATCAATTTTGTCCCCAGCAAAAAAGTACCGAGGCAAAAAATAATAATAATAAAATAAATAAATAAAATAAATAACTAAAATAAATAAATAAATAATAAAATAAAAATAAAAAATGTGACGAGTTGGTAAAAATGTTTGTAACGAGTTGGAATTCGGACGAATTGACCTGTATTTATTTTCAAGATTTTATAAGTGAAACGATCATAATACCGACGGCAAACATTTGATACTTTTCGACATCAACATAACAAATCTCATATCACATTCTGTTTATTTATGGTTATTTATTATATTTTTTACAAAAACAAATTTGACGGTCGCTGCATTTGAAATTTAATACACATTCTGAAAAGAACCCAAGGTAAAATCACAATCTTTGCATTTTAATTAACCAGAGACAAATCTGTATTCTTGAAAGTTTGAATTTTTTTCTCGAACCATTATCTCTGTGTCCCCAGATTTATTTTACCCATGTTTGATTCTTAAACCACTGTAGCGTGAGATCTGTCAGTCTTATGAGAAATACAAGCACGCATGCGCAATGTTTAGGATCTTTTCCGGTATGAGAAATGGTAGGCAGAAGACGGTGAAATGTAGACTTTCATCGTTTCCAGTGAAGAAATATATGCATTTTTCCATTTACCTGCCCTGACAGCTGTGTAAACTGTTTGGGTTTGTTTCATTCATCAATACGATGATTTTTGTACGCTAGGGGTCGCTGCGATCCATGCTCTAGTAACAGTAAACTCGGTGAAAACAATAATCAACATGGCGGATATATAAATATATAAACGTAAATATAGGTGCATAACTTATACGTTTTACTATATTTTATCGCAGCTTATGTCTGCGAGGGCTTTTTGTTTAGATTTATTAATAAAAATAAAAATTGGAAAAAGATCGCCAAATGATTTTTTTTATTTCTTGGCATTTTTTTCGCAACATAAATATATAACACCACACTCCATTAGACACAGTCATGATATATTTCATGACTATAAATAATGTTTCCTGCCAGTAAGTAAAATCACTGGATAAACAGTCATAGGTAAGGGTTAATGGAATTTACCTGGATACCTATATGGTTTCAATACTCGTACAATAAACTTCATTATGACACCTGTGTATATTGCGACACCGGGAGGTTGTTATTTGTAACTTAAGATTTTATATGGGCTCAATACTCCTACAATAAATGTATCCTACTTATTACGACACCTTTGATTACTGAGACAGTACATTGGATGCTGTTGTTATTTACCTGGATTTATGAAATAATACTATGTTTTTTTACTAATAAAAAATTCATAGTTATTCAAAATGCCAAAGAGTTGTGTAGCATGGGGCTGCACAAATCATAATTTAAAGAGTCATATAAGTTTTCACAGTTTTCCAGTAAACCTAGAAAGACGCAAGAGATGGATAATTGCATGCAAGAGAATAAATGATGATGGTACAGAATGGGTTCCGTCCAAATATGCTGTTCTTTGTGATGCACATTTTTTGTCTGGTGTGTATTCCAATAAAATTTGAAAATTTCCCCTACCTTATATTGAACTTAAATAAAACATCAGTAATTTTTTTATAAAAGGGCGAGGAAATGACACGCCACAGCTCCTGAGATGAATTCAACAGAGAGAAAGGCTGTTTAAAACTACATTTAAAATGTATAGTGGACCAAGATTTTGAAGGAATTAAGTAAAATTTATTTTTCTGTCCATCCTATCTTAAAACCCCATTTTATAATCTATGCTATTTCTTAAACATTGTCCTTTAAAATAATAACAGGTGCATTCTGCATCTTTAGTTAATTATTGATGTTTTTTTTCTGGGATTTTGTTAGATTTTTATGTTAGGAATCACGATCATAGGAGATAAAAAATCCATGGATGAATTTTATTTTTGACAAAGATATGCATTTCTTTCAGTCAGCTATATCTTTTTTTCGCATCATTTTTTTAGATAACTTTATTCTTTGACCATCTTAATCACTCTTCTGTTGCATGATTCTTGAATTTCTTTAAATTGCAATCATTCTTCATACATTTTATAATTGGTGGTTGGCAATTGTGTTGATAACTTTCTCATTTAGTTCTAATCACATATTTCACTACTGAAGTGTTGTGTTTTTGCAAGATAAATTAGAAAATGTATGTTAAGATCCACATTGTTTGTCTTACTGAAAAATACTGACAAGTTTAATTACTTTAATTATGCTTTGCTATATATTCCTAATCCTTAAAAACGCTGAATTTATATATGAAAAATATATATTCGGAGTGGCTATTGCCAAGTACTTGGTAATAGTCAAAACACTATTGCCACGTATTACGTTTTTGCTATTATGGAGATGTATGTCGCTGTTGGTATTAATAATTGTTTAACTTTGCATACTTTATATATCTACGTAATTATTTACTGTCCATTTTTTGTATTAATTGAGATAATTAACGAAATTGAGGGAGGACTATATTTTGTCATAGCACAGCCATAATGAAGGCGTACTAACACATTTTTCTTTTCTTCCAAGTAAAGTAGTGCACTAAAGTAGTACGCTGGACAGTTTAACAACGTGGATTCGCAATTCGGATAATACTGTTCTGATAATATTAGGTCTCTGGAAGACTGCATAAAAATGTCAAAGAATGATATTGATAAAAATACTGTCTAGATTTTTAATATTGAAAGCTGAAATAGCATTTTGCTACCAATGATTTCAAAATTTTCTTTAAAAACCATACAATTTTCACATTTTTATGAAAATATTCTTAAAAAATCACCATATTCCATAGTGGGTCATTTCATAGGATCGTTTATCCATGTATCTGCATGAACTTTATAAGGGCACATTGGGGTCCTGATGCACATAATTTACTTTTATAAAGTTCTTGATGAACATCTTCGAGTCCCTCAAAAAAGTTATAACTCATTCTAAGATACAAAATAATCAACAACACAACTGAACAATCGTACGGCTAAATGAATAATGGCAAGGTGCACAATCAACCAAGCGTTACCATGCGCGTCGTCAAGATCTTGTTTTCACCGAGTAACATGGCGGAGCGTGAAAGCGGCCATATTTGTGACGTCATTAAAAATAATCGTATAAAACTTACTATTTACAATCGTACTGAATTCTCTTCAGTAAACCCTTTGAGAGCAACTGAAGTTATTTCCCAATAACTTTGGTCGGGCACGTGCAACCTTTAACCCATGACGTCAGGACCTGTATCAGTGACGTATGAATGCGTCAAAAACGTTCTACTACAACATTGTTTACAAACAAAACCTTGCAGTGTCGATCAGCTGATCGCTATGTTTTTTGTTGCCTTTTTTCCGAAATCGCTAATTTATCAATCGGATTAGAATTTTTTTCAGAAATTAAATAAATTTTAGTGATAAATGCAAAGGATCAATCAGTGTTTGTGTTCTTTTTATACAAGAAAACCAGGACCATGTCGGATTTTTTTTTTTATAATAAAATTCATTACTAAGGAAACCTCGTGTTTTATCGTAGAAATCTTAAAAGATTGTAAATATAAGGATTGAACTTTGATTGTACTGAATTTATTGGGTGATAACTTCAGTTGGTCACGCGCAAATTTTTTCATGAATGGCTTCGCCATTCATTCAATTTGCGCGTGACCAACTGAAGTTATCACCCAATAAATTCAGTACAATCAAAGTTCAATCCTTAATTAAATGGATGTATGAATGCACAAAAGCAAATATATACAAACCGTTCCCTTTGGACTGCAAGCAAAACGAAAATGAAAGTAGAAACACCCTTTTATCAATAAGTTTATCCGTTGCCCGAAGTAACACAGTTAATTAGGTGCTCGCATCTTGCCTGTGTGAGCAATATTTATAGTTTTTTTCATAGTAATAAAAATACAAAAGTTATGTGTCAAAGCTAGCTAGCTAGCTAGCTAGTAAAAAATTTGATGAAGACAAAAATACATATCCATTGCAAGGCTTTAATTAACATGAATAAGGCAGGACTTTGAAAGCCAGTGCAGTTTACTGTCTCAGAAATAAGTAAATTTTTGCTATGTATTTTATTATTTTGCAATGCATATTTAAGAATATCAAATAAAGGTTAAACGTATCAAATGGGAGACAATGCACAGACTTTTGAAATTCACTGAGGTCGTATCATAAATGATTTAATTGCCCCAACTACAAAGTATCAAGTTATCACTGATTTTTAAAATCAAGATATATATATGTTTGTTAATATCAGATTTCATTATTTTTTTCTATTTTCATTAGTGTAACCATTCATGCTTCCACATTTACACATGTAAACAGTTGTGTCATTTTGACATCGATAAACTTATATATTAGTTAATGCAAATGCTCTGTTATAAACAAATAAATTATATTGTGATATTTATGGTAAATTGACTTTGGTACTTTAATTAACCCATGATTTTTACACCAACCGAGCACTTGTTTATTTTTAAAGCATGTGTCATGTGCAGAAAGCCATTCAAAGAGCAACATTTATGCTTGGTGCACTAACAAAAATCAACACATTTTACGCATCGATCATATAAATGGCATCATTTTGTTTAATGCCAATCCTGTAAAGATTTACAATTTTCTGTAAACATGGAAGCCTTAGTTACCATAAATGCTCACTTGTTTTGCCCGATTTACTTGTTATTAATTCAGATTAAAACATTTTAAACATTCTTCTGGAGTGTAATTCCTATATAATTTTAATAGTTTGGTTTACAACTTTATTTCTCAGCTTAAAGCTCAGTGTAAAGGACATAATAGAGCAAGGACTGGTCAATCAAGAGTCATTATAATGTGTCTGAACAGGATATGCACATGTACCTGTGCACTATAAATCTGGATATGACACCTATTTATTTACAAGCAGATTGAAAAGTTGTGTTGATAGATACTTGCTTATTGGCATAAGTGAATGTTTAATCCTTTTTTATATCTTTTTTTTAACATCCAATTTTCATTTAATTGTTGAAGTACCCACAAACAGGGATGCTGATTTTAGTCCTTATACTGATACAAATATAGTTGTTTCATTTCCATTGAGAAATATACTGACATTTATATTTTGATTATATCATAGGGTTGGGAAAAATGAGCAAACAAAAAAAAAAAAACATGCAGATAACATGCTATTAATTATTGTTATTTTCTTAAATTTTGAATGTTGAAACAATCAATACCTACTTCAAGGGAAGCAGGGATGACAAGTAATGGATTTGTTTTGTTGTTTTTTTTTTTTTTGTTTTTTTTATCAATTTTGAAAAAAAAAATTTAGATTTTGTTTATATTACTCAATAATTGATTCAGTCATGGAGAATAATTTAAATTAATTTTAACATTTCAAAACATTAATAAGTATACTCATCTCTTAAATTGTTATAACTAATTAACACTTTTGGCTGACAATGAAATTTTTATTCCTGAAACTTTATTCTATAAACAATGTATGATTAAAATTTAATCTTTTTTTTTAAATACTGTGAATATAAATCACAATGGTTTTTTTTCTTCCTTTTTTTCAATCTAATTCATAATAACAATATCTATAAATACAATTGAGGATACTGTAGATATGCCAATATATTTTGAATTTCACAGTCAGGTATTTTGGGTGTCACTTTCAAAAAATTTGTTGCATTGCTTCAAATTCTAACACCTTTTTCCTACCTAACAGACAACATGGGTAGAATTTAGGATGTCACACAATTGCTTTACAAATACAGTTTTTTTTGTATATTAGTCATGTAAAAAAATACATCTCTGAATTGGCAAGTTTATTCTGTTATTTAAAAACAATAGCCAATGAAAACTCTTAAATTATTGAGAGGTGTATGAAAATGTTGGTGTTGCAAGAATATTGAAGTACCAACAGATTGTCAGCTTTATATCCTCTAACTATAGGATATATCCTGATGAACTTATGGATAATTCATCAAAAGCAGCAAGAAAGAAAAGAGAATATTTCAAAGCAAAGGCGAAAAAGTTTTTTTTGCAAGGTCATAAGAAAATATCCCCAATATAGGATTGTAAGATTTCTGGAAAGCCATCATGTACAAATTTCACTATTAGTTATTAGTAATCCATTTATCAAAATGAACAAAATTCTTTTTTTTATTTTATCATATTTTATTTCATTTTTATTTTTTTGAAATTTTCAATAAATTTTTCTGATTCATACATTTAAAAAAAGCATCATTTTAATTAAAAAACATTGAATATGTGTAAAATTTTGTCACAATCAAGTATTGTCCAGGAAGCACTATTCACAGTGTCATCCACCATCTATAAATAACAACTTTTCTAAAATTTTACATTGGACATGATTTTCAGCTCACCTGAGGCAGACCCTCCATTGTCCGTCCATCCATCCGTCAGTCAACAATTGCTTCAAACAACATCTTCTCACAAACTTCTGGTCACTTTTTGTTCAAACTTGGTCAAAAGCATCTATAGAACATTGCCTTTCAGATTTGTGTTTTTGGTTGCCATAGCTACCAAATGTAGGTCCTACATAGTTGATGGGTTTTTGTGTTTATTTTTTATACATGTAAATACTAGTACTTTTTTTACCAAAATTACAATAATGAATAAATTTAGGTGAATTCTTTTTCCAACCATCATTTTCTTATGTGAAGAAACATGTTTGACAATTTTCATGAAAATCTGTGAAGTACAAGTCACTTTTTTCGACCTTTTTCATTTTCAATTCTAGCAACCCAAGGGTCGAGGGTTCAAATCCCAGTTAGGCCATTCTTTTTCTTTTTTTTCTTTTTTCTTTTTCTTTTTTTTCTTTGCATGGAAGAGATTTTATGTTTTTGTGTTTTAATTGGATTAATTGTTTTTCTGCTAAAATTCCCACTAAGATCAACATTGTGTCCTGGCTGACATTTCCAATGGCCAAATAGATGCGTTTTAATGGCTTTTACTGTTTTTCTGTTAAAAATTCCCACTACGGTCAACATTACAGCCTGGCCGACAATTCTAATGGATTTTGTAGATGCGTTTTAATGGGATTTACAGCTTTTCTTCTAAAAAACTCCACTAAGGTCACTTATGTGGCCTGGCTGATATTTCTAATGGATAGATAGATGAATTTTAATGGCTTTTACCATTTTTCTCCCAAAAGTTCCTTCCACAGTCAAGATTGTGGATCAGCTGACATTTCTAATGACTAAAGATGCATTTTAATGGCTTTTACATTTTTCTTTTTTCTTCTTTCAAAAATCCTCACTATGGTCAACATTGCAGCCTGGCTGACAAATCTAATGGATAAAGTAGATGAATTTTAATGTCTTTTACCGTTTTTCTGCCACAATTCCCCCCACAGTCAAGATTGTGGCTCGGCTGACATTTCTAATGACTAAATAGATGAATTTCAATGGCTTTTACTTTTTTTTCTTCCAAAAATCCTCACTATGGTCAACATTGCAGCCTGGCTGACAAATCTAATGGATAAATAGATGCGTTTTAATTGGACTTACAGCTTTTCTTCTAAAAAACTCCACTTAGGTCACATATGTGGCCTGGCTGACATTTCTAATGGCCAAATAGATGTGTTTTTATGGCTTTTACTGTTTTTCTACTAAAAATATCCACTATGGTCACTTATGTGGCCTGGCTGACATTTCTAATGACTAGATAGATGAGTTTTAATAGATTTTACATTTTTTTCTTCCAAAAATCCTCACTGTGGTCAACATTGCAGCCTGGCTGACAAATCTAATGGCTAAATAGATGCGTTTTAATTGGAGTTACAGCTTTTCTTCTAAAAAACTCCACTAAGATCACATATGTTTCCTGGCTGACATTTCTAATGGCCAAATAGATGCGTGTTAATGGCTTTTACTGTTTTTCTGTTAAAAATATCCACTATGGTCACTTATGTGGCCTGACTGACATTTGTAATGGCCAAATAGATGCGTGTTAATGGCTTTTACTGTTTTTCTGTTAAAAATTCCCACTATGGTCAACATTGCAGCCTGGCTGACAAATCTAATGGCTAAATAGTTGCGTTTTAATTGGAGTTACAGCTTTTGTTCTAAAAAACTCCACTAAGATCACATATGTGGCCTGGCTGACATTTCTAATGGCCAAATAGATGAGTTTTTATGGCTTTTTTCTGTTTTTCTGTTAAAAATATCCACTATGGTCACTTATGTGGCCTGACTGACATTTGTAATGGCCAAATAGATGCGTGTTAATGGCTTTTACTGTTTTTCTGTTAAAAATTCCCACTATGGTCAACATTGCAGCCTGGCTGACAAATCTAATGGCTAAATAGTTGCGTTTTAATTGGAGTTACAGCTTTTCTTCTAAAAAACTCCACTAAGATCACATATGTGGCCTGGCTGACATTTCTAATGGCCAAATAGATGTGTTTTTATGGCTTTTACTGATTTTCTACTAAAAATATCCACTATGGTCACTTATGTGGCCTGGCTGACATTTCTAATGACTAGATAGATGAATTTTATTGGCTTTTACCATTTTTCTGCCAAAATCCCCCCACAGTCAAGATTGTGGCTCGGGTGACATTTCTAATGACTAAATAGATGAATTTTAATGGATTTTACTTTTTTGTCTTTCAAAAATCCTCACTATGGTTAACATTGCAGCCTGGCTGACAAATCTAATGGCTAAATCATAGATGCGTTGTAATTGGAGTTACAGCTTTTCTTCTAAAAAACTCCACTAAGATCACATATGTTTCCTGGCTGACATTTCTAATGGCCAAATAGATGTGTTTTTATGGCTTTTACTGTTTTTCTACTAATCACCGTCAGTGATCATAGTCTGATTTTCCTCTGACCCTACACACATATACTGTCTTAAGGCTGTGTGTAGCCTACACACAGCCGTAAGGCAGTCTATGTTTGTAGGGTCAGAGGAAACTCGGACTACGTTAAGAAGAGCAAAAGTATCTGCTTAAGACAGGTGGTCTTTAAAAGCAGGTGACAATATTTAGAGGGCAAGTCTAAGAAAATGCTTCTTTTTCAACCTTTACAATAATAATAAAAAGATAAGGTGTGTATTAGCCTAAAAAGGAATTAAATAATAATAATTAATAACGTGCTTAATGTGATTATTCTTTGTTAATAATAATAATAATAATATATTTTGATAAAAATAGCCTTGTTCAAAGACTTACAACAACCAACAAATTTATAAAAATGAAATTATTTTATAAATTATACCTAAAAATATCAATAGATTAATTTATTAATTAATAGAAGGATTAATCATTTGATTTTAATATTTCCAATTACCTGCTAAAAGTTTGTTTTTTTTTTTTTTTAATAATTGTTGTTATCCAGCAGCCACTTATATATAAATATTATTGTTTGGGCTGCCAAAATTTACTTGTTAACAAACTGCATTGAATTTAGTGTTAATCATGGGTTGGGTAATCAGGTAAACAATATTTCAACTTTAAACTTCAACATGTCTATAAAGTTGAATGTTTAGTCTTGTTGAAAACAGTTTTTAAGTAACTGTGACCTTACATGGAAGATTTATAAGGCATTTGTTTTTATGGGTCCATTTTTTATTGTGCAAGGAACCAAAATTATCTCTGTTACTTCATGAACTTTGGCTTGGTATCAAGAATATTCTTAGACTTTTATTTTTATTTTGAATGACGGTGGTGCAAATGCTAGTAAATTATATGAAAATAATTATTTGTCAGTTTAATTTGTTGACTCTTGCAAATGCACATGAAAATAAAACTTTTGCCTAAATTTCCTGATTTACAGTATTTATTTTTACCTGAAAGCAATGCAGGTTGGATTTATAAAACTGCACACATGTAGACTGTTTCTGTGTTACATTGATAAGGATTGTTGGGTGAGAATTTTTAATTCATTTGTCAAACATTATTCTTTTTATTGTTTTTATCTATCTTGTCTATATATATATTTTTAAAAAATTGCATAAACATTGTATAGAAAAAGTACAATGTACCATATTTGAACCATTATCACAATATGATATCAGAAAGGCTGTACCCTATGGCTCAGGTTATATAAATTTTTGACAGTACGAAATATGGGATGTGTAACCTGCTAAAAACCTATATAACATTATGCCATGTGTTGTTTTTTAATATCAACAGCAAAGGAAAAAGACAAACATTTGTAGGCCATCTTTGTTTTATCAGATTAT